>JAVDPK010000078.1:182035-192615 GCA_034780415.1 Cichlasoma orientale
AATACAAAGCGCCTTGAGGCGACTGTTTGTTGTGAATTGGCGCTATACAAATAAAGTTGAATTGAATTGAATTGATGGCTGTGGCCTCTTTCAGCAGGATAATGCACCCTGCACAGAGCAAAAATGGTTTATTAATGGTTTGAGGAGCCCAACAATGAGTTTGAGGTGTTAACTTGGCCTCCAAAGTCCCCAGATCTCAATCCAGTTGAGCATCTGTGGGATGTGGGATGGACAAACAAGTCCAATCCTTGGAGGCCCCCACCTCGCAACCAACAAGATTTAAAGGATCTGTTGCTAACATCTTGGTGCTGATACTGGAGTCTGTGCCTTGATGGGCCAGGGCTGTTTTGGCAGCAAAAGGGGGACCAACAAAATATTAGGCAGGTGGTCATAATGTTAAACCTGATGAGTAATAGAAATGAAACATTGTCTAAACTGAGGTAGTTTAATTAATTAATTAGTTTAGGTTCAAGATTCTCCTAAACACAGTGAACACTCACTTGTATGTGTGCTCTCTCTCTTTTCTGTGTGTTTCAGCTCCTTCAGTTCATGCCACTGAGTCACCAGGTCAGTGGAGCCTGAAGTTTAATAAAACAGTTTTTAACTTAAAATACACTTTGAGCTCTGAATTAATTTAATCATTAGTCAGATTATTGTTCTGATTCTGTTTCTCTGTAATTTTTGGTCTGTAAGCCGGTTCAGACGACAGCACTGAAGGTGATGGCATGAAAGACAGTCATGAAGGTGATGGCATGAAGGACAGTGATGAAGGTGACAACATGAAGGACAGCGATGAAAGTGACAGCATGAAGGACAGTAATGAAGGTGACAACATGAAGGACAGCGATGAAGGTGACAGACTGAAGGACAGTCATGAAGGTGACAGCATGAAGGACAGCGATGAAGGTGAGGTGAAGTCTGTTGTTTTATTGTCAGATGCAGAAGAATCACTGAGCATCTCCATTCAAGACACAAAATGATGACAAACGGACACAAAAGCACCAATGAAACAAAATTCAGTTTCAGTTCAATTTAGTTTTATTTATATATTCTTCAGGTGACATTGAAGATTCTCCTATACAAATTCAAGGTAATCTTCTCACCTGTGTGTCCACCTGTCTACAACCCAGTAAAGCCTGAAAACCTCATCATGTCTATAGGTTTTAGTCCTCATGTCTGAATATGATGCCTTTACACACGTATTTTCAGAGCATGCTAAGTCACAGGACTCTCATCCAAGCTAGCTGTGTTTGGTTTAAGACAGACACATAGTCTTTACCAAAGCTGTGCATGCAGGAAGTACACATCCAGCTATTAGTTTGAAATTGTATTTAAACTGTCACAGAACAGGCAGATTCTTATCCATGTATAAATCCAATGACATGAGGCTGGCATATCTCACATCTATGATTATCTGAGACATATAGTACAACAATGGGGTGGCTGTGGCTCAGGTGGTAGAGCAGGTCACCTACTAATTGGAAGGTTGGCAGTTTGATTCCAGGCTGCTCCGGGCTGCATGCTAAAGTATCCTTGAGCAAGATCCTGAACCCTGAGCTGCTCTCCGACACAAGTGTCGGAGTGTGAATGGTAGACAGTGAGCACTGAGCTTAGCTTCATATGGAAGTGCTTGTATGAATGGGTGAATGTAAACGTGTGCTCAGTTAGAGTAGAAAAGCGCTATATAAGAACTAGTTCATTTCCAGTATGATAATATGTTTATACAAAGTGTTTGTCTCCACAGGTGCAGCAGAACAGTCTGAAGGTAAATGTTCTCTTATGTGTCTTTAGTTTTCTTAAAATAGATGGACTGAGGTTAAACAAATTGAAAACTATGGAGAGAACAACAAAGTTAAATTCTCTAAAAACATGCAAAGATTTACATGTTTTCTTTGTTTCAGATTCTTCAGAGGAGATAACTGAAACACAAGGTGAGTGTGTGGTTTTATTTTTAAAGAAAACACACTTGAAAGTGAACAGATGTGGAAAATGTATGTATCTGATGGACTCTGAAGCACCGTAAATGCAGACAGACGGTTTTCCTCCTAATAGGAGGATATTTTTACATCAGCTGCTCAGGACATTACTTCCTTTAAGTCTTCGTGCTGTTCCTCCATTTTATTTTCAGGCCTTGTTGGAGCAACTACTGTATCATAACTATATACACTATATTGTCAAAAGGATTCAGTCACCGATCGAAATCACTGAATTCAGGCGTTCCAATCACTTCCATGGCCACAGAAATCACAGAGTGGGCTCAGTGGATGCTGAGGCACATAATGCACAGAGGTCACAAACTTTCTGCAGAATCAGTCGCTACAGACCTCCAAACTTCATGTGGGCTTCAGATTAGCTCAAGAACAGTGTGTAGAAAGCTTCCTGGAATGGGTTTCCATGGCTGAGCAGCTGCATTCAGCACAATGCAAAGCACACCACCACTGGACTCTAGAGAAGTGGAGACGTGTTCTCTGGAGAGACGAATCTCGCTTCTCTGTCTGGCAATTTGTTTTTAGCGGTTGCCAGGAGAACGGTACTTGTCTGACTGCATTGTGCCAAGTGTGAAGTTTGTGGGGTTGTTTTTCAAGAACTCGGCCCCTTAGTTCCAGTGAAAGGAACTCTTAATGCTTCAGCATGCCAAGACATTTTGGACAATTTCATGCTCCCAAGTTTTTAGGAACATTTTGGGATGGACCCTTCCTGTTCCAACATGACTGTGCACCAGTGCACAAAGCAGGCGCAAAACAGGTTTGGTGTGAAAGCAGTTGACTGTGAGCCAGGCCTTCATGTCCAACATCACTGTCTGACCTCACAAATGCGCTTCTGGAAAAAAAAAATCCCCATAAACACTCCTAAACCTTGTGGAAAGCCTTCCCAGAAGAGTTGAAGCTGTTACAGCTGCAATGGGTGGGCTGATATCATATTAAACCCTGTGGAGTAAGAATGGGATTCAAGTTCATATGCTTGTGAAAGCAGACGAGTGAATACTTTTGGTATTATAGTGTATACTATTTGTGACTTGTGTAAGGTATTACAGAAAAGTAGTTTTGTCCCAATAAGAAAACCTACAGGCTTATTCAAAGACATGCCTCCACGTTAGACTACCACTGCTGCTGTTACCATAGGAATACTGCTAATGTGTCTGCTTATACTGTTGTAAAGCCTCCACAGATGCAACTAATCTGAGCTCTTTTGTTCTGTTGTCAGCCTCAGGTGTCCTTCTTGGTTTATGTGTCTTTGATTTGTTTCCTCTGACACAGTCAAAGAATCACAGCTACAGAACTCTGTAAACACACAGTACTGCTACTAGTGCTGCTTTGGTTAGTGATTAACTAACACGTGGAAGAGCAGTAGACATGTAGCTGTTGGAAATCTGTTAGCCAGTAAAAATCTGTACCGGTTCTGCTCTGTGTGATGTCACAGCTATGTAAGCCACAGAAAGGTTTTTAACAGTGTGCATGTCAAGGTTCACGTCCCTTCAAATGGTTTTGCAGTCAGGTTCATTTTAATAATAATATTAATAATAATAACTTAGATAGCGCCTTAACAACTAAACTACTGCACTCTGTTGAGGGTGTTGGAATTTGCTATATAAAGACAGAACAGCTTCCAGTTACCAGGCGAGCTTTGTCAAACATTACCTGGTGGGATGTCTTCCGTTCCATCAGCTGTGATGAGCTCAGTTAGTGTTGGCATACATGAGACAGTGAGAACCTCAGTAACGAGAGAGGTCAGTCAATCATTAGGAAGAGAGGAGGGAGTGTAGAGTGAGGAAAAAGAAGTTCAGTTTGTGCGTCCTCCTCAAGATTTCAGTCAAAGCCTTCAGGAAGCTCTCAAAGGATGAAGAGTGTTAAAGCTCTTATCAAAGATTCATAACAAAGTTGTTTTTACTGCACAGTTTTTTCCAGTGTAAAAACAGCTATGAAAGAGTCAGCATGTGGAAAGATTTGACGCTGATGTTCCTCAGAGACATGATTATCTCAATCCACAGAGACGGACGAATCTGCGCATGAAAACACAGAAGACAGCGCTGCTACTGACACTGACTCTGACATAGAGACTGAACCAGCAACTAAGGGTGACAAAGAAGATGGGGAGGAGGCAGGGAGTGATGAAGGGCAGGAGGTGAAGGAGGGAGGAGATGAAATCAGTGAAAGAGAAGACAGTGAGGAGGAGGTGGTGGACACCACAGAAAAGAATAGCAAAGAGGAAAGAGTATCGTCAGTTGAAGAGGACAGTGAGATGAATGATAGGGAGCCTAAAGACACAGAGGAGCAGAAAGACGTTCAGGAAGAGGAGACAGAAGAGGAGAAAGACAAGGAGATGAAAGAAGAGGAGGAGGAGGAAGAGAAGGAGGAGCTAGATGAGGAAAAATATGAGAAAAAAGAGGAGGAGAAGGAGGAAGAGGTAGAGGAGGAAAAAGAAGAGAAAGAGGAGGGGAAAGAGGAGGAGGTAGAGGAGGAGGAAAAAGAGGAAGGGGAGGAGGAGCAGCTACAGGAGGAAAAAGCGCAGGATAAGGAAGAGACGAATGAGAAGGAGGAGCAGGAGAAGGAGCTAGAGGAAGAAAAAGAGGATAAAGACGACAAGAATGAGAATGAGGAGGAGGAAGAGAAGAAAGAGGGGAAATCAGAAGAGGAGGTGGTAAAGGAGGAAGAGGACGACAAGAAGGAGGAGGACAAGGAGAAGGCAGAGTCGAAAGAGGAGGAGGAGAAAGAGGATGATGACACTGAACATGCTGATACTGAAGAACCTGATGGAGCAGAAGGTGTGGAGCACACTGAAGGTAAACAGAGAATCCTGAGATCAGGATAATGGTTCATGTGTTTGGGAACAATAATTCAGACTGAAAAATCAGAGGCGGACACGGAAAACACAGATGAAGAATTCAAAGACCAACTTAAAGGCACTGAAATCATTTAGAGCAAAGATTTCAAATTTGAAAGATAATTAATGAGGAATAAAGCAACCAATGAAAAACTTTATGCCAGCTGAGTCTAATTTGGAATTTTCAGATGGAATTAGAGTAAGTAGATGTTAAGAGTTCAGAATAATCCATCAGGAAAATCCAGACTTTAAATCACCTTATTTCTTTTATTTGTTGCAGCAACACCTGCTGATAAAACGGACCAATCAGATGATGCCGCTCCCGCCACCACAGAGGGTAAAGTTCACATCTGAGCCTGACATCACATCGACAGACAATCCCATTTCAGATTAACAGAGTTGTGTCTACTTTGAGAAGCACAAAGAGAGACATTAAGACTTTTACAGTTTGTTAACATAAAACTTAATATCTGTGTTTTCTTGTAGCTATGAGTTAGATGCTCCTCTTCTGAGCCGTGGGAGCTCACCGGCTGCAGGTACCATCACACACTGTGTCAGTACTGATGGAGACTAACCTCTGAACCCTAATCACAGATCCTGCTGGTGTCTAATCAAAGCACAACACAATCTCATTAGAAAGAATCAGAGGTGTTATAGCATACAAACTCTTTACTGGGGTGTTCATGGGACCTATTTACCACTCCCCCCACCCTCCTCCTCCACCTTCCTCCTCCCCCCTCCTCCCCAACCTCCAGTGTTTCCTTTTATTTTAGAACATAGGAGTACATCCCGAAAATGTTACTGTTAAAAGAACCATGTATTAACAGTTTCAAACAATTTCAACAATAATGTGCCAGTTTTTTCATTCAATCTAAAGTCATTAAATGTTCATTAAAATATAAGTAGTAGAGTGTTTTTTAAACTAAGCTATCAAATTTCACTTCCTTTGGAAAGTGACGCTGGCATCAGCACAGATTCCTAGGGCTGGTTTTATTTTATACATTATGCACACTCCCCTTAGGAAATGTTATTAGAAGGCATTGCATACATTTTGATTGCTTTATCTATCCATGAAGACAGATGACACATATTAATTAGTCAAACTTAGATTAATAATAACTAATGATTAAATGCTGAGTACTGTAAAAACACAGAGTGAAAAGAGATGAATGAAGAAGAAACACTCATAATGCATAATGGGAACCCCCCAGCAGCCTAGGCCTATTGCAGTGTAACTAAGGGAGGGTTCAAGGGTCACCTGATCCAGCCCTAACTATAAGCTGTATCAAAAAGGAAAGTTTTAAGCATAAGCTTAAAAATAGAGAGGGTGTCTGTCTCCTGAATCCAAACTGGGAGCTGGTTCCACAGAAGAGGGGCCTGAAAGCTGAAGGCTCTGCCTCCCATTCTACTCCTAAGTATCCTAGGAACCACAAGTAATCCAGCAGAGATATTGTGCAAATGCAAGAAAGCAGTCCTGCATATTTGTTTGATATTTGCACTGCAAGAATCAAGCTAGAAGCAAGAAAGAATACACGTGTGCAAATGAGAGGGAGAAAGGTAGAAAAGTGAGCATGTAAGGAGCAGAGGTAGTGAAGGTAGATGAGTTTAAATACCTGGGGTCAATCATCCAAAGCAACACACAGTGCACAAGAGAGGTGAAGAGGAGAGTGCAGGCAGGGCATTGAAGATGGAGCTGCCAGGAAGGAGAAGAGAGGAAGACCTCAGAGGAGGTTCACGGATGCAGTGAGAGAGGACATGCAGATGGTTGGTGTGACAGAGGAGGATGCTGGGATAGGGTGAGATGGAGGCAGATGATCCGCTGTGGTGACCCCTAAATGAAGCAGCTGAAAGAAAAAGGAAGTGCTTGCATGCCATAAATAATGATAATTGTTACTGTGGAAAGAGTCCATCTCAGATGGACACGATTCATGGAGTCAGTAAGCAGTGAAGCAGCATGAAGTGAACTGAGGTTTTTTGTGTTGTTTCCTGACAGAGCCACGCCCACGGCCTCCGCAGTGGAATCCGCTGCCATGACTACAACAAGCTAAACTGCATGAATTTCAACCTTCAGCCAACTGTTTGTTTCCTCTCCCCTTTTTCTGGTGGTGTCTGTTTTAAACTCTGCTGCTTTAGTTTTCCTCAGATAAAAAAAATGTCTTCCACCTGCTGACTGTCTTCCTTTCTGCCATGTGTCCTTTAACCTGTCTCACTTTCTGCCTTCCCGTCTGCAGAAACATTAAACCAGCTGCTGAGCTCAGATCTGTTTTGTGTGTCTGATTTCACACATTAACATGTACATACAGTCCATCGTTTAATTTACAGATAATGTTTTTAAAGGAGGTGAGGGACCAGTCAGTGGTGTATACAGAGGAACTGCTAATAAAGTTTGAACTGTCAAAACCTCATTGACTCTTTCTTTCAGCAATCAGCATGTGTTACTGAACCAGCAATGACTTGATTTCAGTCACCGATCTGATGTAATATCATTTTTATTTTTCAGAGTGATGGTCTGGGTTCAGCTTTACAGGAAAAACCTACAAGAGTCTGATCTATTTATTATATATATAAAACCAACTTGTCATTCAAAGCTTCCATGTTTTACATTATTAGAGTCACTTTTTCATTGATGCCATCTGTTCATACAGCAGCCTGCATCTCTGAGTGTCCACGAGCAGCATTATGGGGTGGTTGTGGCTCAGGGTTTTTATTCCTGCTTCTAAATTCTGATAAAACTGAAGTATTCTGCCCTACAAATGGTAAATGGACTGGTTTTTATATAGCGCTTTTCTGCTCTATATTGACCACTCAAAGTGCTTTACAGAACATACCTCATTCACCCATTCACACACATTCATCCAAGCACTGACAGGGACTAGAAAGAGAGAGCATATTGCTCCCATATTGGCTTCTCTTCATTGGTCCCTGTTAGATCCAGAATAGAATTCCAAATCCTTCTCCTCACATACAAGGTCTTGAATAATCAGGCCCCATCTTATCTTAAAGACCTCATAGTACCGTATCACCCCCATAGAGTTCCTAGGATACTTAAGAGTAGAATGGGAGGCAGAGCCTTCAGCTTTCAGGCCCCTCTTCTGTGGAACCAGCTCCCAGTTTGGATTCAGACACCCTCTCTATTTTTAAGATCAGGCTTAAAACTTTTTGATAAAGCTTATAGTTAGGGCTGGATCAGTTTACCCTGAACCATCCCTTAGTTTCTCTGCAATAGGCCTAGGCTGCTGGGGGGTTCCTATGATACACTGAGAGCACAATGAGGACACACATACAATCTTTCTTTTAGTATTTACATATGAATGCAAAGCCAAAAATGCAAAGCAAAGATGAAAAGAGTCAAAGCGATTGATTCTATTGTAGGAACATGAACAGGCAGAAATGGAGGCTGCAGCCTGACTGCTCATCACTGCCTTTGTTACCTGTTGAAAATCAGGCTCTGATTGGCTAAGGTCAGCAGACACTCAGCTTTATCATCAGTCTGGGTTCTTGGCTAGCTTTGTACTATCGTGCTGTCTATGCAGATGCTTGAGAAGAAAGTTGTGTTAGCAGTGTAACGGAGTTGTTTCTGTGTTGGAGGAAGTCTGCAATTTACCATTGTGCTCTTGTCCTTCCTATCTGCAGATAGAAAGAAAAAAAAAACAGCAACAAAACATAACAACAGTCACTTCAAGGCTCTTTATATTTTAAGGTAAAGAAATAATTACAGAGAAAACAAAACGACCCCCTATGAGCAAGCACTTGGCGACAGTGGGACGGAAAAACTGTCTTTTAACAGGAAGACGAGGGGCAGTCATCATTTGTGACCAGTTGGGGGTGAGGAGAGGGAGACAGGACAAAAGACACACTGTGGAAGACATATAATAATAACTAATGATTAAATGCAGAGTGGAGTATAAACAACGTGAGTAAAAACAAGCAAGAAACACTCAGTGCATCATGGGACCCCCCCCCCCCCAGCAGCCTCGGCCTATTGCAGTGTAACTAAGGGATAGTTCAGGATCACCTGATCCAGCCCTAACTATAAGCTTTATCAAAAGGAAAGTTTTAAGACAAATCTTAAAATTAGAATGGGTGTCTGTCTCCAAACTGGGAGCTGGTTCCACAGACTGAATTTAGTACAGTAACACATTACATTGCTGCATTACTGAAAAATGTAATCTGATTACAGTTCCATGTTACTTTGGAGGGTGTTACACCCAACATTGCCACTGAGATGTATTTTTCTCTACTCATTGTTTCCATCAAGAATATTATTCAGTTTGTTTTGTTCTATTCAGTAAAGAGACAGTAGGAAACAAACTATCTCTTGCTAGAAGTCTAACAAGTATGTCCAGGAGATGTAAATTTGAAACTTGTGATGATGACTTGTGGTGATTTCTGGCACAGAGCGGGAAAATAAAGATTTGAATTGCAGTGAATGATTTTGTGGCTGAGTCGCTCTCAGTGCTGCTGCTCATCTCTAAGGTGATAGCCGCACATCAGAGCTCTGAGACTTTAAACACATGAACGCTTCCTGTCCCACAGCCTCATGAAGGAGATGTAGAAATCAGTTTATTGCAGGTCAAAGTGAAATCAATGGGACTGAACAGGTGTTCTTGGTGTGTGTTCTGTGTTTCCTGCAGTGTAAAAAATACTCAACAGCAGATCGGAATCAAGTAGAACAACATTTATACATTTTTTGCATCACCAAATGAACCCATGCACATTCGTGTGACAATGCGGTGCTTCATTCAGTGGTTTTAGTAAGGTACGGCTAACAAGCTGCACATATTAAACATTTTCTGCCAGCAGATAATCTATATTTCACTTAAAACATGCTGGAAATAAAAGAATCTGTGAAATCGTGGTGCTTTCAGCTGCTTTTAAATTGAAACTCTGAACATAACCTGCTGCCAACCAGGTGATGTGTTCTGCATCAGTTACCATGGTGATTTGTCCAGGTAAGAAGAGAGAGCCATTTTCGTGACACTAAAAACTCTGACTTTCAGCTCAACACAGCTCACTAACACATTAATCTCACTTCGTGGTTCCCCTCTCAGCTCCGGAGTAGGGTAAGTTTCAGATTAGAGATCAACAGGTATGAAATCACCAATCAGGTCTCCGGAAAACAAAAGTCACCATTCCTGGAAGGTCCCACAGAGCTCAGAGCACAGAGTAGGAGGGTCTAAAGATTTTAATAGTGTCTAAAATCCTTGTGGTTTGCTGATTAGCATCAGTAAGAAACACATATTCTTAGATGCAACTTTATTCCATGATTTTGTTGTTAGGGTCTTTACCTTTTATATAACGGTGATGAAACTGTCTCTCATCACCAATTTTTGGAGCTTTTTCACCTGCTATCTGACCTGATATTCTGTGTTTTTTTTTTATTATTATTATTATTTCCTGTTGTAGCAGTGAAGCCTGTAGACATTGACCTTTTAAGATAGCCAGGGCAGGTGTGTGGGAGGGAGGAGTTGTGTTTCCTGGTGCCACAGGTTGCTCGTGTGGAACACTGATTCTTGAGATGAAGTTTCTCTGAAACGATGACTGAAAACTGACCTGCAGGTCCTCACAGGTTAACTCAATCACAGAAGAGCAGAGGGGGAGGGGGGCACTTCCTGCCAGATAAAGGGTGTTTGTTTCAAAAAGACTTGTGATTGGTTAACGGGATCACGACAGAGGCAACAGCAGGAGGCAACTCAGTGGAGCCTGATATGCTGTGTGGTGTGTGTGTGTGTGTGTGTGTGTGTGTGTGTGTGTGTGTG
>JAVDPK010000078.1:194293-204783 GCA_034780415.1 Cichlasoma orientale
GCCTTTTCTCTACCTCAGTCCTCAGTCTGCACTTATACACACACACACACACACACACACACACACACACACACACACACACACACACACACACACATATATATATATATATTTCTTTTTCTTCCATCATTGTTAGTGACATTTGTAAACTGTGGTTGTGCAGTTTCTGGGGTCTCACTGGCTTCCTGTTGCCTGTCGGTCCCACAGCTCTTAGTTTCAGTCAGACATCAGGATCAAAGGTGCAGGTGAGCTTCAGTCATTCGGAACCAAGCTGGACCCAGACTATAGCTTAAAGTGCCCCTAATTCCTCTTCTGGACACGATCCCAGAGTCCAGCCCAGCTCCAGCACGGTTCTGGTTTCAGGACGTCCTGCAGCAGATGGATGCAAACTCATGTTCTGCCCTGATTCCCACAGACAGCAGGAAGCTCACTTCAGAATAAAAGCACAGAAGGTCAGTGGGTTCTGCCACACTGTAAGCCTTCATTTCCCTCTGTGATCCATTTCAGTGTGACTCAGAAGATAAACTACATTACTGTAACCATACCAGCTCTGATATGAAGCATCACATACTGACAGAACTTTTAATCTCGTCTTCTGCATCCAGATACTTCGGGCCAGAGAATCAGCTGCTCTTACAGGGTCCACTGTGTTTTATTTTAATGATTCTATTTTTTGTCATTTCTGTGGAGCACATTGTCACTAAAGTTTATTATTCTGACATGTGTTTAATAACACACGGTAAACACATACTCCTGTGTTTATTACTAACATTATGATGGTTATAATAAACATTAATTGTGCTGTAGTTACTCATACCGAGTTTTTACCTCTAATATGAGTTTAAAGCTGCTGAGCGTCAGAGCAGACAGGAAGCAGAGCTCTGCGGGGACTTCATGAACTTGTGTGTGTGGTTAATGACAGAAACATGAAGACATGAAGAATCTAGTGCGTCAGTAAATTTGCTGAAATTGCCAAAACAATGACATAAATATGTATTAATCTGCACTGACTGTTTGGATGACGGTGAGTGAGACGCTCACAGGCAGCATATTGGCTGTGCATGTTTAGGTGCAGAGTGGTTTAAATACTGACCTGTTTCATTTTAATCCAGGAAAAAATATTAATAATAATCACAGCAATAAAGATCTTCACAGAGAGCTCTGAGATAGTCTGGTGACCAGAGAAACTGAGTCAGGACACGATGTGAGAGGAATGCCGGTGATGTTTTGGCCCTGCAGACACATTTGTTTTACGTTTTGGTCGAAACATGTTCGAACAGCTGGAAATGTCCTGCTGTGTTCGGACTGAGTCATCTGTCTCCAGAATTTTTTGTCTGCAAGGTGGGAGCGGTTTACACTGTTCATGTCTTTAATGGTTTTATGTCATTGAGGATATCAATCCTGCAACATGGTTTGTTATTACTGCTGCAGGTGTTTGTGTTGTTCTGTTGTGTTCCTGCACAGAACTAAATGAATGAATGGAAGCAGTTTCAGAGGAGAGAGGGGAGGAGGAGCGGACGTCACAGATGTAGTTCAAAGGAATGTTGGCAGCGTTTTTCTCTGCAGCTCTGTATCACTTTAATAAAGCCTCCTTTCTATACGTCCTCTGAGCCTGAACGCAGGAACAGAGTTCAGGCTGTGAAGATGAAAAAAAACCCCAAAGCACTCTCTTTTTTCATGAAAAGCGGTCTCTGCATTTCAGACAGGAATCTGTCCAGTTCTCATCATTCAACACATCATTCACAATTTGACCATCAAGACGTTTAATCTCATAAGTTAGTGACTTGGAGCCCAATTTGGACGTCATGTTAAATGTTACTTGAAGTAAATGCGTTCTACGGCTGAACCGGCTTGAAAATCTTACATTTATTTATTTTTTATTTTTACTGTCATCCTAGTCAAAAAGCCACAGGATGGGCAGAAAGTCTGGTTTTTACAGAGTGCTTTTCTACTCTACATACCTCATTCACACAAGCACTTTTTTCTACAGTTAAGTGCTTTCTTTCACATTTCAATGAACGCATCAGAGAGAGAAACTTGGGGTTCAGTATCTTTCCCGAGGCGACTTTGGCACGCAGGCTTGTGCAGCCAGGAATCAAACCACCAACCTATTGATTAGTAGATGACCTGCTCTACCTCCTGAGCTACAGCCACCGCCACGGGAAGCTGAGAAGATCAAGAACAGTAATGGGCCATGGAGCAGGTACTGTGGTTCTATCTGGCTCCAGTAAGTGAAGGATGACAAAGATGATGTAAACACTGATAGGCCGATGTTTTAATTTCTGATGAAATTTGAGCTGCTGCGATGGCTAACATTCGTAATGGAAGCAGGTCAGAGAGCAGCAGAGTCCCTGTGGCTGCCATGCAGGAGATTCAGGAAGGAGGACGGGTAACTCCTGAGTTCTCCCAACAACGAAAGGCTCTCAGTGTTCACATGGACCTTATAAATAATTTCCACCATCCCTGTCTCCTCTGACACATGATGTGAGCAGGTCTACAGAGGTCCCTTTGAGGAAGCCTCAAAGAGCAGATCAAAGCTGTTCTCTGGCCCTGCAGTAGAATGGAGAACCTGTAGTCTATTTATAAAGGCATGCTTGGCTAGGAGGAACTTTTTCAGAGTCCTTCTAACACCTGGAGGAAGTCCACCCCTTTTTGTGTGTCTGCACTGTAGGAACTACCAAACTTCCAGAGACCCTGTTTGTGGGGTCTTATTTAGCTCCTAGGTACTCTTCATCACAAGTACCCAGGAGTGGGGTGGCTGTGGGTGAGAAGGGAGAGCAGGTCATCTACTAATTGGAAGGCTGGTGATTTGATCCTGCTCCGGTCTACATGCCAAAGTGTCCTTGGGCAAGATACTGAATGTGTGTGTGAATGTTAGAAAGCACTCAGATGTAGAAAGTATTTGTATGAATGAGTGAGTGAGACATGCTGTATAAAGTGCTTTGAGTGCTCATGTAGTGCTATTTAAGAACCAGCCCATTTATCGTTTACAAGATGAACCTTTCAGTGGTTTTAGTGTGCAGCCATTGGTCTGGACATAGGTGTGCATTAGTAGAAATGGAACAAACACAGGGACAAAATACAGGGTAAAGTTCTGTTTTCAGTGAACCTACATGTGAAATACAGTTGAGAGTTTGACCAGTCAAACCAAACATTTTCATTCATGTTCTTTCACCTTGTTCATCAACACAGCTAAGAAACTGAAACTGTACCACTGCGTGTGAAGATCATTTTTCTGTGCAGAACTTTTATGGACAGAATTTCTAGGCATAGGGTCTTCACAGGATCCCGTCTCTGCTTCTTCAGATGATGTGGTTCTGTTGACATCATCAAGTAATGACCTCCGGCTAGCACTGGGGCTGTTTGCAGCTGACTGTTCAGTGGCTAGGATCAGAATTAGCACCTCCAAGTCTGAGAACATGGTTCCAAGCTGGAAAAGGGTGGAGTGCCCCCTCTGAGTCAGGCATGAGTTGCTGCCCCAAGTGGAGGACTTTAAGTATTTCATGGACGGGAGATTGACAGATTGGTGTGGCATCTGCAGGGACACTGTACTGGTCTGTTAAGGTGAACATTAAAACATTTTGTTATATCCCTGTAATTGTGTTTAGTTTTGGGAACAGAGCGGAAGGTTTCAAGAAACGTGTCTTCAATTCAATTCAAATCAGTTTTATACAATAATCAAAGAGAAAAGCCAACAATCAGCAATCTTAGCAATGGTGAAAACTGTAAGACTGCAGGTCTGTCGGGGTCTCAGAGTTTCATGAGTTTGGCAGCAGATGGACAGACTCTCATCTTTCAGCCCAACAATACAAGTCTGTTTTTCTCCAAGAAATTAGTTTGAGCTGAAACCTGAGGAGGGGGCGTAATATGGACTTTCAGGTTTCAGGCTGATAAGAACCCCCACCGTCTCTGTAATGGTCACAGGACCATGATAGGATGGAAGCACCCTCCATATCAATACTTAATTTATAGAATATGTCATTTCAATGTAAGGTCACTGTGAGGTCAGAACAAAGACATTTGGATAATGGATCAATGTCAGTGTCAAAGATTTGAGCCCATATCTCACTATTTAAAAAGTTGACACCTGGCTGGTTGAGCCAATCAGCTTTTTATGCCTCTGTGATGTCAGAGCTAGTCATGATTGAGTCAGAAATCAAATGTTTGGTGATCAGTTTCTCCCAGACCATGCTTCTGTCCTTGGATGATGACATCACCTTTCTTAACCCCCACCTACAAAGCTTTGATTGGCTCACCATAGCTGCCAGTTAACACATACACAGAGCTCAACGAGTAGCTACACAAACCTGAGAGGTCTGCAGGTAACAGGCGAACAGCAGATGGACGGGAAGTCACGTGTTCCACCTGTGAAAAAGAAACTGGTTGTGTTCTAGAGATATTTGATTGTAAGTTAGCAACAAACTCTACAGGTCTGATCTAGGTTTACCTTCAGGGGCTCACCTGAACATCACCTGTTATGATGGGTCACCTGCCCAGGTGAACCCCACTACAATGCAGGATAGGATGGATTTCAGGACCAGTGAGGGTGTGATTCAATACTCATAAGACTATTAGTATGTGACATAGTAGTTTTAGTCTCAGTGGTGTTTGCAGTATTTTCATAGATAATATGAACAGCCCCTCCCTCCCTGTCTGAGTATAAATACTAGTGTATGAAGGAGGAGCTGCAGCTCTTCAGGTGCGTCTCTTTAGATCAGCACACACCTTTCAGACAGCAGCATGCTGCCAGCGTGAGTACTTGTAATACTACCAATACTATAAATATAACTCTATATAAAACTAAAGCTGCCACTGTGAGTACTTTATACTGCTAGAACTAATGCTACTGTTGTACTATATTGCTAATACTACTGTCTTTGTATTGATAAAACTGCCACTACTGCACTTTATAATCCTGATACTACGACTAATAATAATAATGCATTTTATACTACAAAAACTACTACTGATACTGCATTTTAAACTACTTATACTGCTACTACTATGTTTATACTGCTAACACTATTAATACTACTGCATTTTATACTGCTTCCACAACTACTACTAATAGTAGTAGCATTTTATACTGCTAAACTACTAATACTACTACTACTACTGCAAAACTACTACAACTGGTGTGCTTTATACTGCATATCAGTGCTGTTATATTATAGTAATTTTGCAGTACTGTTGTACTTTATGTAACTGAAATAATTTGAATGACATCATTCTGACTGAATGCTGGTTATTATTGACTGTTTTTGATTGGCAGCTCATTTGTCCAATCAGATCACAGTAAAGGTTTATTGTTTTTATCTGAGTTCAGCTTTCATCACTCTGCATGCCGGTAGCATTGATAAATATTTACGATTAACTTGTGTATTGATTGGTTACTACAGAAATGTGCTGGTTGCTGATGACCATTGATGAGGTTTTATTGGTGCTGGCTGGTTTTAGTTGTTATCAGATATTATTGATGAGTGTTTCTTGGTATGAAGGAAAAGGTTGATGCTGACTGGCCAACTGTGTTTATCAGCACTGATTAATATGCTCTGTCACAACAGAAACCTACTCATCGTGTCCATGGTCATCTTTTTGACATCAACAGTTTCTATGGCTCCTGTGGAGGGTAAAAATAAAGCTGTTTTTTATATTTTAATTATCATTTTAATATTTGTGTTTGGAGATTAGAGTTTTTGTGTGTCTTTCAGAAAAGGAGCCGGAGGAGATGGAGGTTGAGGCCACAGAGGAGGAGGAGGTGTCTGAAGAGGAGGAGGGTAGGCCTGTGTGTGTGAGAGAGAATCCAGCTTTTGCTGTGAAAAAGCAGCTTCCCATAAAATTGCTCATAAACCATAAAATTAGAGTTTATACTCTCAAACCAAACTGAGGCCACATGAATGGAACTGAAGATGCGACCCAAAGGTTTTTATACTTTGTGAAATGTTTTTAGAATGAATTAATCAGTTAAAAAGGCAACTGTGGTCAGAGCGAAGCTGTGGTCAACAGAGTGAAAACATCAGAAGTCTGTGATCTTTCACTTCATGATAAAACACAAAGACAGAAACACATTTCAGTCACAGAGTTTTTAAAATAACACTTCAGGGAACGAGTTTCTTTATTAATGAAACACTATGACCAACAAGCATCTGTAACCGTGACGACCACCAGCCCTGACCTTTCATCTATAAACGTGACGACCACCAGCAACCATGACAACCTCGGGTGATCAGTGCACGCGTGCTTGCGTGCATCTGTGTGTGTGTGCGTGTGCGTGTGTGTGAGTCAGAGAAAATGTGTGGAAGATCTTTTTAATCCAAGTCAAGAAGTCTCAGTGACTTCTGACCACAGCACCCCCTTCAGGCCCCTGTTGATACTGCAGCTCTCTGGTCTCGGTGTGAGGGGGGGCGACAGGTTTGGAGGAGGCTGTGTTTGTTCTTTAGAAAGGAGAAATTTTAAAATATGCCACCTTTCCAGTCTTACTGACCACTCAAACAAACGGAAACGAAGACATTAAAAGGTTATAAGTCTTAAAATAAACACATTAACTGTCTCTGGTTTAGTCTCTGCACTGCAGGAATTTTCAGCTTGCATTTGATTGGCTGAATTTTATTTAACTAACACCTGCAGCATGTGTGGCCGTCATCCAGTAAACAAAATCATGAATCTGATCTCAGTAAAGCAGCGAGCTCAGCACATGCGCACGATCAAAACGTAATTGCTGTAAGGAACTGTGACAGAAGAGGCCAAAATAAGTTCATGGTGTTCCTGCTGCGCTATGTGACACACGTGTACTTGTGTTCGTGTATGTGGGAAAATTCAGGAAGCCAAAGAAAGATGAAAAGGTGGAAGAAATAGGATGAAATGAATGTGAATAGTGAGAGAGGTCGGAGGTCAGAGCAGAAATAAACAGACAATAAACAGAGAAGAAGCAAGTGTGACATCTGTTAAAAGCTTTTTTAATTAGACATAAATGTTGGATGTCTTTTCTTTCCAGATGATGATGACTCCAAGAGTCAAGCTAAGATTGAGGGTGAGAGGCTAAAACACACTGTGACCTTTGACCTGTAGCTTTATCTCATAAACCTGCATAAACACAAAGAAATGAAGAGTTTGATCCAAACATCAGACTATTGTTTTAGATAAACGTGAGGTGATAAAATCATAAAGCATCTCTTTAAAAAGCCGTGTGTGATTTATCTTTTTCATTCCTGGAAAAATCAGTTTGAACTAAATGTGCCACAACAAACACGATGCCTTCAGGTTTGTAATAATCTCTGGAAACAGAAGCTTCATTCATACCTGAACACCTGATACTCTGCTCCTACCCTCCCTGCAGGAGCACTCGCTGGGCAGCGGACCACCACAGCAGCGGTGGTGGTGGTGGAGGTGGCCGGAGGTTCAGGTGAGTCGACCTGATCAGATGTTTCCCTCCTGAACAGTTTGTTTGTTCCTGCTGGTCTCAGGTTTAATCCAGATTAACTGGTTTTCAGACCAGGATTAACCTGATTTTGTCTAGTCCACATCCTGAGCTCATGCAGTCACAGGTCTCAGGTTACTGCGGGAGGTCCAGAACGACAGCGCCACCTGCAGGACGAACTCTGAAAGCAAAAGTAGCAACTGGACAGAAATTGATAAGTGCAGGTGGTGCTGTAATTCACAAAATTACAGTTTGTATTATCCATGATTTTATATATATATATATATTTTTTTTTTTTTAAATATTTGTCTTCAGTTTAGTTTTTATTTGGAAACATTATTTTAGTTTGTACTTGTTTCAGTGTCTGGTTCCTGGTTTGGTTTGGGTGGTGGCTATTCACTCAGAGCAGTAAAATAATACAACACCACAAACATCTTTGCAAAAACTAAAAGTAAAACTTATAAATAAAAAGTTATAGCTCACTATATAAACTACTGGCTGTTCATTTTTAACAGTAATATTAAATCATGAAAATAATATTCATTTTTTTGGATCTCACATTTTTAAGAGAATATCGATCAAAAAACTTAAATGTTTGATGATCAACTTTAGCACCTTTTTTTTTGAGAATAATGATAGAAAAGAGAAAATGTAAAGGTTTTTAGCAGGAAAACATGAAGATGAGTTTTTGGTGACAGGATGTTTCTAGGGAGGCTCTGTGGTTTGACACAGGTGTATTCTCTCTGCAGGTGTCTCCTCTAGTATTCAGCATCAGAGTGGTGAGTTAAACTAAAGTTTGTTAAAGCTGTTCAGAGGAAACTGCAGATCATTGACCATTTATCAAAGTTTATGCCAGCTTTTAGGGAAAGAAGTCATCTGAGCGAAACACATCAGCGTCCCTTTGGGACATAGTGCGGTCATGCTGGGATGAGATGATCTGAACAGAAAAAACAAACAAACAGAGCGACTCTGACATTGAGCCGTCAAACCGAGGTTCACAAAACATGACGGGTTCAATTTAACATGAGTTTAAAAAGTTTACTATTGCTTTCAGACTTTGGATGCCACTGTATGCATCTGCAATTATCATGATTAGGAAAAATTAAAGGACTTGTCAACCAAAGAGAATTTCAACATCAAACTCCATCAATTTAAAAATGCAGCATGGCCCTAACAATGAGCTTGATCAAAAAGGAAATTTTTAAGCTCAATCTTAAAAGTAGAGAGGGTGTCTGTCTCCAAAGTGGGAGCTGGTTCCACAGAAGAGGGGCCTGAAAGCTGAAGGCTCTGCCTCCCATTCAGCTTTTAAATACCCTAGGAACCACAAGTAAGCCAGCAGTCTGAGAGCGCAGTGCTCTGTTTGGATAATGTTACTTCACTTGTTTAAAGATGAACTTTGCTTCCAGCTCCCAGTGGTCTGTCAGCAGGGGAAGGAACACATCAAGGAACAGCAGGAAGCTCTGCAGGTAAACTGGTCTAAACATCATCCAGAGAGAAACATCACCGCAAACAAACATCTTATTCTGCTCTGATCACACTGATCATCATCAGTTTACAATCTCATCAATGGAAACTAAATGATCTCAGCTCCGAGTAACTGGAGGCATTATTAAGGGAGCACTCGCCACTTAACAATCACACCGAAATCTACAGGACAATAGTTTAAGAGACACGTCCCACCCTGGCCTACTAAACACCAGTCATCTTCTCTCACTTGGTGTTGGCTCTTACTGCGGTATCAAATCACATCCTGCTCCTGTCACAGAGCACCGTGGTGCTCGATTAATTATAAATCTCTAGATAATGACTTATTTTAGAGTGTAATCTTCATGTACGTCATCCAAAGCACACTCTGCTGAATCACTCGTAAATTATATTCACATTATACACTTATTGTGTCTTTAGAAATTTACTAGCTTAGTGTAGCCTTTAGCTTAGCTCTTAGCCGACTCACTAACAGCATGCCTTCTTCTCCTGTCCCTCCCACACTTTCCTGCTCTTTGTGTGAGATGTTTAGTTACTCCTCGACCTTCTTTAGCAGTAAAGGTACTTTTAATAAAGGTAGCCTGTTTGTAGCCTTGGAGGCCAGGCTCAGTGAACTGGAGATCCAGCTCAGCACCCTGGAAAATCCAGTAACTAGCCAGGCTCCTGTAATCAGTGTGGACCGAGGTAGTTTTGCCACCATGAGCTCCCCCCCAGCAGAACCCAATGCAGCCGGGAAATCAGGATGGCTGGGTGACTGTGACGAGGAAGCGTACTCCTAAAACCCACGCTGTTTATACACCACTCTGCAATTAATTATTAGTTATTATTAATCTCTGTCTCTCTTCCACAGCATGTCTTTTTTCCTGTCTCCCTCCCCTCACCCTCAACCGGTTGTGGCAAATGACTGCCCCTCCTTGAGCCTGGTTTTGCTAGATGTCTCTTCCTGTTGAAAGGGAGTTTTTCCTTCTCACTGTCCCCAAGTGCTTGGTTGTATTGACTGGTTTCTTTCTGTATTATCGTGGGGTCTTTACCTTACAATATAAAAGCCCCTTAGGGTAACTGTTGTGATTTGGTGCTATATAAATTAAATAAAATTGAAACTGAATTCTTTGTAACAGCTGAACCAACCAGTCATTTTGCTGCATCGATGAAGCACATCTACCAGAATTAATAGCTACGTGTCTGCAAGGACTTTGAACATTTGACCATTTTACTCGAGGCGACTGTTGTGATTTATATATATGTATATATAAATTGAATTGAATTGAAATTCTTTTCATCACCGTGTGGTTTTGTATTCGGAAGCTGCATTCTGCCCATCAGAGTAAAAATTCTGCTCTTGTCCTTACAGGTTCTGATGTTGCTGCAGCAAGTTCTGCAGGTTCTTCTAGTGCAGGTTCTATTGGTGGTTCTACAGGTGTTTTGGGTTCTGCAGCAGTTGAGATCTCTGATGTCTCCACAGGTCTGATTCACCCTGCAGGTAAACGTCTTTCTTTTAGACAACTGCTGTGTACTTTACTTTACTTTACTTTATTACATTTTTAGAGCACTTTAAAAAACAGAGACTGTAACAAAGTGCTGTACAAAA
>JAVDPK010000078.1:214678-237266 GCA_034780415.1 Cichlasoma orientale
TGTGTGTGTGTGTGTGTGTGTGTGTGTGTGTGTGTGTGTGTGTGTGTGTGTGTGTGTGTGTGTGTGTGTGTTTGTTAACACAAACTGAATGCATACAGTGTGTGCTTTTCTTTGCAGGCCTTCCAGCTGTGACAGATCACACACAGATGGCTGGTAAGTTTTACAGATGTTTACAGCATTAGAAAGTTTAGAGCACATACCTGAAAGACAGATGGAGCTCACAACGTTTAGAAGCTGTTATGAAGTGAAATTAGATACAGAGACTAAAACATGGACATTTTAACATGGGAGTCTATCGGGACTGACTTACTGCTGGAGCCTCTAGTGGACGTCACAGGAACTGCATGTTTCGGTGACTGTTGGTTGTGGTTTGGGGTTCCGTTTTTTTTGTTTATAGGATGTTTATTGTTAGTATCTGATTTCAGATCAGGTGTTGAAGGCTTGTTCTTTCTCTTTTCTTGGTTCTGCTTGTTCTCTGCAGGTTCAGTCACTGAACAGTACAACCCATCTGGTCAGGGTCCTGAAGGTTCGTATCATCTCATTCTGACACATATTTTTACATGTCCTATTAGCGTGTATTTTCTCTATCACTAAATGTGTCCTCTAATCAGAGACAGTTCTCCAGAGAACCCTGCAGTCTGATGGTTCCTGTTTATATTACACTTTATGACCTGAACTTTAACTTTTATCAGACCATGAATCTGATGTTTATTTTCAACAGAAACTACTTTCAGATTCACTGAAACTCTGCAGCTTCATTACTGGCTCTGTTTTTAGATTTGTCCATCCAAAAAAAAAAAAAAAAAGACACACTGCAGATAAGAGCCAGAGATTAATAATATCTAATGATTAAATGCAGAGTGGTGTATAAACAGAGTGAAAAAAGGTGAGCAAAGCATAACTAAAGGATGGTTCAGGGTCAACTGATCCAGCCCTAACTATAAGCTCTATCAAAAAGGAAAGTTTTAAGCCTAATCTTAAAAATAGAGAGGGTGTCTGTCTCCTGAATCCAAACTGGGAGCTGGTTCCACAGAAGAGGGGCCTGAAAGCTGAAAGCTCTGCCTCCCATTCTACTTTAAAATACCCTATGGACCACAAGTAAGCCAGCAGTCTGAGAGTGAAGTGCTCTATTGGGGTGATACGGTACTATGAGGAGCCCTGTGACAGGCTGGCGACCTGTACAGGGTGTACCCTGCCTCTTGCCCTATGTCAGCTGAGATAGGGTCCAGCCCCCCTGAATTTAGAAGCAGGAAATTAGAGGTCATCCATTGGTTTGGCAAAGTTACACACCATTTCAATATTAACTTTAGTGACCGTTGGTTGGTGTAACTGGGTGTCATTATTGACGACGTGAATTATTATTTTATCAAATCTACATTTATGTCTGTCCTGCAGTTTCAAATTTCTTCTATGAGGCCTGCTCTGGCCCCTGGAATACATTCAACTATGGTTGCTGGTAGCATGTGACTAACAGAAAAAACTTTGAAAACTCATGCTGGAGATGCTGTAAAACTGATCTGAAATGAAGAAACTTGCCTGGGTTTGTTGGAGGTAAAGCAGCTGTGGCAGCAGTAAAAATGTGGCATGCTGCGATTCCCGAATCAGGTTTTCAGACCTGTTTCCTGTTGGCAAATATTTTAATGAATGCTTCTGCCGATGTTCCAAATGGAACATTTTTAATGTTATCGTGTGAAACTCTTCACTGAACCCCTGTTTGTCTCTCAGGTGCAGAAAATGTGGAACTGGAGGATACCTGCTGACTTCCACATCAAGCCACGTGTTCGATTCTTGCGCTATCGATTCCAGTGTACCGACCAATCAGCACAGCCCAGGACATCTGACCCCTCCCACTAGCTGTAGCCCCCCCCCACCCCCAACCCCCACTGAATGGCAGCAGCTCATTGGTGTTTTTTAAATATTTAAAAATGTTGTTTATAGACATTTATTTTGTCTTAGAGAATCATGGAGGGGAAGTAAAGAAACTGTCTTGACCTTGTGGTGATTCAGTTTTGACCAGATGACATCAAACAGGAAGTGACATTTTCATTGTAAAATGTGGTTTTACATTTCTACAATAAACATCAAAAAAACATGTTTTTTGAACATCAAACTGAGAATCTGTCTTTTGTCCAAACTGGTATCCAAACTGTCCTCCTGGATTTTGAGCTGACTAAATGAATGGCAGTAATGTGCAGTCTAAAGAAACAAATGATATGAAAAAAGCAGACAGTGCCACAGGTGAGGATGAGGTGAGCGGGTATGGCAGAGATGATGAAGATAAGAAACAGAATTGCTCAGGACCATGCTATTACACTGCAAACCAAACCATGAGACGATGATTAGAATATAAAGTTTAACCAGGATTGTGGATAAAGGTGAGAACTGTAATTGAATACAGGTTTGTTTGGATATCTCATCTTTGGATGAGCTCAGAGATGCAAGGGGAAACTAATTCAAAGCTGTTTAAATCCAGGAAAAATAAAATAGCTCAGATTTTAAGAAGTACTGATTTTGGGGGAATAAATATTACAGTAAGTCTTTCTGAAAGTCATTTTAGACCTTAATTAGTAATGACTTCATAAATTTCTTCACAAATAAAATTTTAACCATTAGAGACAAAGTATTCACAACCATGTCACAGACGCATCTGATGTACAGTATGAGTCAAAAGTTTGGACACAGTTACCGGGTGAGTGTGTCCAAACTTTTGCCTGGTACTGCATCTATGTTCAGCTACTTTTAATACTGCTGATATTTACTTAAGAGAAGTTTGTTGTTTCTAATTCAAAACAAAAAACAAGAAAGATATTGATTAAAAAAAATCTGTATTACTGATCTGATGACATAATAGCTGGATTTAACCAATCAATCACATGCAACTATTTAAAAACGTTTTATTCAATCAAAATTTTACAGCAAGAATACATCAACATTTCTTCTGCCCTTTGACCCCATCTTTGTTTCCCATAACCATCCTCTCTGCAGGTGGAACACCGTCAGGTTAGCCTGGAGGACTCAGATTGATTTAACACACACCTTAAATTAAAAATCTTAAATACAAATGTCAATATATTAACAGAGGCGTTTATACTGAAAGGAGCTTCCTGTTTGTACAGCTCTGATCATGTGACCGATAAAATATCCTCAGCACATCATGTGTCACTCAGCAGTGCTGTTCAGTCGTCACCTGAACCAGAGACAATTGGTTCAGGCGTGCCACAGGTGACAAAACCTGTACTGTAAGACTGATGACATCACAGATAAGCCCTGTCACACAGGCCTTCCTTTCTCTTAATCAGATGGCTGCACATTGCTACATGTCTGAACAAGAACCCTGCAGTGTTCACGTTAGCGTGAACGCGAGGACAGACTGCACCAGAATCACATCTCTGTAAGACGACACAGCTGAACACTATGAGCTTCAGACAACAACGTTTTATCACAAACTCTTTATAACATTAAACCTGATCACGATCCAATCAGAGCACTAAGTCTGATATGGGACGGCGAGCTCTAAGCCTCCATTTAAACTTCAGTCGATGCACGGCAGAGCTCTTTATGTCTCCATGCCGTGAAGAAAGTAAATCTGTGTTATGAAGCTCATGTCTGCTGTCACAGTGATATCATCACAGTGTGCAGGAACATCATTTGGTTTCTGTCAATTTAATTTGATAGTCAAGTTACTCAAATGACAGATTTCACTTCTGATCAAATCTGTCATCATTTCTGATAAGCTTCAGGGGTTTTCACCCTGAAACACCTGTGCCATCAGTCCAGCCTCACCTGAGGGACAGAACTGTTTTCATCCATCAGTGTCAGATATAAGAGGATTTCAGCTCCAGCTCACAGCTTCACTTTATTTCAAATTCACAACTTCACACCACCATCAGATCAGGAAAGTGACGCCTGGTGACCGGAATAGATTTCATCCATGAGGCTTCTGCATTTCAGCTTCTACAGACAAGAAACTCAAACCTGGTCCAAAGTACAGTATCTCTGTCTCAGAAGCCTCTCAGACATTTCTCTGCAGTATCTGTGTGTGTGTTTTTTGAAGTACTGGGACAGCGCAGTGGACTGCGATCAGTGCTTTGATGTTCCTCAGCATTTCTGGAACAAACTGAAGAATTAGAAACTGATGGAAACAAACTAACAAAGATCAATCACATCTGACTGATTAGAAATAATACTGATCCACGGGGCTCTTTTCTGTCATGGGCGGGGCAGTCAAGCGGTGCCACGAGTTGCCGCAGCACTCAATGATAAAACTCCAAAAATATTCAGATTCTCTTCATTCTATTTTACATGAGAAAATAAAGACAACCATAAAATCTGACTTCAACATGCAGAACGCATTCAATAGCAACAAAGGGTTCCATATAAGCTTCAACAAAGAAGAAAAGAACAAGAGTAGAAGAAGACGTTAATATCAATAACATCTGCATAATAAAAACACAACCTTTGACCTAATGACTGTTCTCATCTATTGCTGCTGCTCTCAACACTCAGGTGTCCTGTTGCTATGGGTTATTTGAGAGATCAGAGGTTGGAGTCCAGATTGGCGTGGCTCAGCAGGGCGGTTGCCGGGTCCTCGGTGCTAGGGTCAGAGCTGAGGAAAGGCTCTGCTTCCAGCTCCAGCAGTGATGGCAGGTCGGCTCCACCCTCCACCAGGCTTACTGGTTCAGACGTTTGGACAGGTGTATACTGCACCAGCTGCTTCCCTGCACCAATCAGAGAGCAGCACAGTGTCACCATGACAGCAGACAGGTGGATGGATCAGCACCTGACTGAAGGTGTGACTCACCTGTGCCGCTTTCTTCACTTCCCTTAGGAGCTTCATCAGACAGCAGCTGACAGGAAACAGTGACATGACAGTGAGACAGGTGTGACATCAGCAGCAACACAGATATCTGATTTTGAAATAGTGGAGAAAGGAAGTTTAGAAAAAAATAGGTCTGAAATTTGGAACTCACGTTGTCCAAACTGTCAAGGTCAAAGTCTGCAGACGGGCCAGACGAACTGAAAAACTAAACACACACACACACACACACACACAAAGTTAATGACACATACACCCAAGTAATAAACATGAGGCGCAAACAGGAAGTTGGACTAACCTCGATAAGTGGAGTTGTGTCGAAGGTGAACATCTGTGTGTTCAGGAGGTTCTGCAGGTTCTCCAGGCTGCTGTCGATACTGCCAACATGATCCGTCAGCTCACACCTGAGGCACACAGGGGAGACAGGTCTGACATCAAGTCTCGTGTCTGGCATTATTCTACATTTTCCTTTTTGTCTGCAGAGATCCAAACCAGCAGGACGTACGTTTCCACACATGATCTACAGATCTACAGCTCAACTATTCCATACAGTCGGGCCTACAGGTGAGCTCAGTCTGAACCTGCCAGCTCTCTGCTACAGTCTGAAAATAGAGCAGGTCATCGTCCTGTGCCCAGGCTCCACCCACGTTCCTAGCCACACAGTATTTCCTGTAGTGAGAATACATCTGAAACATTTCCTGCTGTCAGTGACTGTGATTCTCCTGTCATGTGAAAACAGCTTCTGTCGTTCTCCAAGCTCTTTGGTACCTGCTGCAGTGAATATTCACCGAACAATATAATCGGTAACCCAAATCATGACCTCTGACCCCTGATACTCAGCTAAAGATTGAGGTCTGGACCTCACACATCGTTTGACAAGAAGAAAAATGTAGAATGTCACCAGAGAACATCAAAACATTCATAATTATAATAATTGATTGTAGAGTCAGTGATTCACTTGTCAGGTTGTGGTGAGAGGAACCGCCAAACATCAGGTGAGAGTCCACCTGCAGAGGGAAGGGGACGGGGTCTGAAGGAAGCACAGGGGTTTTAATGACACACTTGTCCTAATCATCACCTGAAATGTAAGACAAGCTGAAACCGTCTAATAGTTAGTTAAGAGGATTTCAGACAAGCAGAGCTGTGCTCGCCGTTCAAGGGAGCTGAATAGGCGGAGTGTTCAAAACTCCTAGTGCGACAGCAGCATCAGGATATTTTGTGTTGAATGTCTTAATTCAAACACAAACTTCTGACTGATGTTTAACTCATAGAACTCAGACAATAAAAATAAACTTTTCCTCTATTTTGATTTCTGTGGAGGCCTCATTTGGTGTTCGTCATGGCACACCATAATGAAATTCGCTACTAATTGTAACTCTGACCCTGATGCATGACAAGCCCCTGAAAAAGAGAACCAATAGAAACCAGGTAATCAGAGCGCAGCACAAGCCTCTTAGCTTCCTGTCTGAAAGCCACTTTACACAAAGACACCCGGAGTCCAAGGAAGACGTGCACACCTAAGGAGCAACGAGGACACTTGCAGGTAGGTGAGACAGGTGTCAGGACAGTCACTAAGGAAGTTGTTCAGGGGAGCTGTATTTAGTTGTTGCAGCAGGTGTCCAGCCAATTGTCTGGACAGTTGTTAAGGGAAGTTGTAGTTAGTTATTGGGCCAGGTATTGGGGCAGGCAGGGCAGTATTCAGGTCATATGTTAAGGGGAGTGGTAGCTGATTGTTGGTGCCGGTATTGGGACAGGTTTCGGGGCAGTTGTCTGGACAGTTCTTGGCTAGTTGTTACGGGGGAGTTGTATTTGTTGAGTTGTATGGGGAGTTGTATTTATCTGTTGGGGCAGTTGTCAGGCAGTCATCTGGACAGTTGTTAAGGGGAGGTGTAGTTGGTTGTAGTTAATTTCTGGAGATCCTGGCAATCTGTCAGCAATGGGCAGTCTTTAGAATTGATTTAGGGTAGTTTAAAGGTCAGTTGTTTAGACAGTTTGCAGGGCAGTTGTTAAGGACATACTTAGGGAGGCTCTTAGTAAATGCTCACAGTAGCAGTAGTTCATCGCAAGTGGTATTAACAATTCTCATACTCTCCCTGACTGCTTTACATCTGCACACTGATGTGCTTACGGGTTACACTTACTTGTCAATACAGGCGATGGCTTGACATTTCTGCAGAGGTGTGGTTGGGCTGGGGGCTGTTTGTGCTGTCGTAACAGAGGCAAGTGATTGGCTGGATGGGGCAGAAGAGCGGGGCCCAGTGGAAGTGGGGCTCACCACCACAATGGGACTGGCTGCTAAGAGATATGGTTTTTATTTAGCAGCAATGCTCTGAACATGAATCAACTACTGATCACAAACTTAAGGTCTACCTGTGGGAGTAGTGCTGGTGGAGGTGACTGGGGTTGGCTGTGCCTCACTCTCCTCTAGGATGGAGTTGATGAAGGTGGTGGGGGAGAGGGGTGTGTCCACGGGTGCAGCCACTTCCTCCAAAACAGGACAAACCTCCACCTCCGGACTGGACGGCTCCTCTTTGATGTCGACTGATGGGCTGTCTCTACAGGGAGGTCAGGTACCCTTAGCAACTTCAGACAGATCAATCACTTACTGACTAAAAAAGATGGATCTGATTGGTCCTCACCCTTGGTCTATCCAATCACTAACCACTTCATCTGCAGTGGGTGTGGCCATGTCTGTGATGTCAGAGATGATGGGTCCTGAAGTCAAAGAGGTGTCGGCTGAGAAGAGATTGGCTGCAGCCTGAAGGGACAAACGAATAAGTGACAATCAACAAATACACTGCAACTCCAACATCCGCGGGTCAAGTAGGAACAAACACCTGCACAGCTATATGTAAAGAGTCTAGTTTTCGAAGCTAACGGGGCCAATCAGCTGAATCAACATAGTGATCTTACTATGAACGATAATCTCTGCTGCCTGTGCAGGTCTGAGTGTAACAGATGAGCCAGAGACAGGTTACCTGTTCCAGTGAGAAGGTACGGTTGTATTTGGGCATTGAGTGGGTGGAGCCAGAGTCATTGAGCATCAGAGGACTGCAGGTAGAGAGAAGAAACATGGAATGAAAATGAGAAAAGTGCACATCAAAAACTCAATCTGAATCTCAGTTAAGAAAGGGAAGTAGAAACAGTACTTCAAAAATAAATACAGTATTCTGAAATTTGAGCACATGGATCCTCTTATGATCAGCTGGGAACATCTGGTTTCTAATGTTCTTAGCAAAGAAAATCTCAGAATCCAATCTGCACGGAACTTTTAGAGTCTAAGTCACAATTTTTTAGCATCTGTATTTATGGTATAGTGTAATATTTGTGGTATCAGTAGTAAACTTGCATCTTCCTCTTGACTCCCAGCAGCCTGTTGGACTGGATGAGAGACACCAGGAACTGTATGAGCTGCAGAGACAGAGAGAGAAAGAGCGAGAGAGATAATGTTAACAGCTCTCTTCTGGCTGACAACTGTGTGACATCACCCTGCACTAAAGTCTTCATGCATACAGAAGGAGAGGTCACATCAGAACACCATGACATGACAATACTTCTACAGTGTTCTGTTAGTTGGACAGGTGAGAGCAGGTACCTTGTTGACAACTTTCTGCTGCTGAGCGTGTTTCTGTCTCAGGCTGGCCACCTCCCTCCACAGAGCCTCGTTCTCACTGAAACACACAACCAGGCTTCAGTCAACACTGCTGGGTGGGTTTTAGCTCTGGTTCTGGTCCAGTTCTTACTGTTTCATGGCGACAATCCTGGAGTCGATGGTTTCCTGTTTTCCCTTCATCAGCTGAACATCGTTCAGGATCTTGTTCACTTCCTCCGTACAGACTTTCCCATCATCCTGGCGCACTGTTGACACCTGCACCAATTACAAAAACAACGTTACAGTGGGGACAGACAGGACAGGTCGGACTCTGAATTTATAGTGCCACATGCACAGTGACAGACTAGAGGAAACCCGGGCCTCTGACCCCATAGTGAGGGGCAGTAAAGTATAACTGATTAGCTGTATCCTGTGATGTCATACAGCACTCTTCATTGTCAATTATCAGAGGAAGTCCTGCAGAGTCTTTCTTTAATCTATCACCTGTCTGCGTTCTCAGGTATTCTCAAGTGTGTGAGGCAGTACATACATTGGTGACTTTGCGTTTGATGTTCTCCAGTAGATGTTCTTGTCCTCTGATGAAGAACGGGTGCTGGAACTCTGTGTCATCCCTCTCCGGTTTCACCAGACCACCCTGCTCGATGTGCACAACCTTACGGAAACCATCTGAGATAAACACCATAACACCACCATCAATAAAGCCTTCGAGGATGGACACAATGATGTCATTAATAAACTGCCACACACTCTAACATCAGAACTCCTCCTTCTGGCTCCTCCATTGTCCACCTGCCTGAGCATGCACAGTCTCTGACCCCGACATGGGCATGTTCTTTTTTTTGTCTCATCCTTTCATCTTCGGCAGAATGTTGAGAAAGGTTCAACTTTTCAGTATACTAATCAACTCACACTTATTCAAACTGAGCCAATGAAATATTATTATGAGTGCAGCTATTAGCCAGTGATACACTGCAATGACAAAGAGACAGCATGCAGCTGCGCATGCAATGAGAAGCGCATTGTTGTGACGAATGATCAGCCTGATGTACACAGTTAGCTTAGCTCAATAACTGCTAATCAGGGTAGCTTGCCTTGTGATGATTGGTTGTTCCTCCTATGATGATCACAATAGTAAAGATAACCCACCAATCATCATACATGCCTACCGTCATCAGCTGGAGACATGTCTATCTATATGTGAATCATGCCTCTCAAACCACAGCAGCTGACTGGCTGAAACACCTTTTAGTTAAAAACATCCAACTTCCTGTTCCGCTGTTGATGTGGTGTTAGCCCCACCACTGAGCCATCGTTCAGCGGGTGGGGCTAACACACTGAAGTTTACTGAATGCTTTTTGATTATTGATACTCACACATGTTGAGCTGACGGATAAAGGAGGCCATGTTGTTGTGCTTGAAGAACTTTGGCAGAACCTCCTTGGAAAACCGTCCCTGGTCAAACACGTGGAAGCTGGTACCACTCTGACACACAGAACACAGAGATCAGAAACACATTCAGACTCACACGTCTGATATCAGGTCCACATACAGACTTCAGAACTCTGTCCTCTGAAGCAGCGGTATCCTGGAAACTTCAGGTTTACCTCTGTATTCAGGGTTATGAAAGTGTCTCCCTGTTTAGCTAACTGAGAGGGTTAGGGTGTTGACTGAAGGAAGTTAAAAACAGCCAGGATGGCTGGACAAAACCTAAAACCCCAGTCAGAGATAAGCCAACCTGTGGACCTGAGCCAACATTTCACACGTCATGTGACTCTTCTTTCATACAAAACTGAGTGCTCTGTCTATGTCTATCAAAGACGTTATCAGATGATGATAAAATGGTGATAAAAATATACTAATCCAGTTCCAAAAAAAAAAAAAAAAAAAACTTAGGGCACTGTGTGATTTGAGATTTCAAATTTTTGCCAAATGTAAATAAAGACAGAACGCAAAGAAAATCATAAATCCTTTGTAATCCGTTTGTACTCCCTCACTGACATATTACATTCAATTCAATTTTATTTATATAGCGCATCTCAGAGGTTTCACCTGTCAGCCCCAGCAGTGGTAATGAGCCATACAATGTCTTATGCGATGACTCACGTGTTCAATAATGGGTTGAACACCCTCAGCACAACCTTCAGCCCTCACCAGTCTCAAGACCATTGGTTACCATGGCCATCTAGCCAGGTGAAAGGTAGGCACTTTGTGACTTTAAGCTTGACACAGCTCGCTAACCCATTAATCTCACCCTTCTCTCTGTGCAGACTGGTTCACACCAGCTCACAGCTTATTGATCATTTTGCACCAACACTCATTCTATCACTGTACATCTAGCACTGATGTACTGATGACTGATCGGTTCTCTTATTTAAACAGAGGATACTGCAGATGCACTTGTGTTTACCTGGGAGGTAACTGTTTATTAAAGCTGCCATTTCCCGCTCCAGCCACACATTTGCAGGTCACACTGTCACATGAACTTTAACTGTGGGCCGAGCCTAACGGTTCTGCAGTAAAAACCGAGAAGACACAAAAATCTGTCTGACTTCACAGCAGGACGTTTGAACTGGAGATCTATCAGTGAATAACTGATTTCTGTGAGATTCCAGGTTTCAGCCTGCAGCTGTAGAAGGTGCAGTGATGTCACAGTGACATCACAGGCTGCCATCAGTTGGTTCGGATTCGGGATTTTAGTCAATCACCAGAACAGCTGAGGGGATCAGTTTGTGTCACAAAAACATTTCCTGAAATCTGTTAGTCTTTTAGCCCAGTGAAGCTAAACTGCCCTCATTTCACCTGTGTGGTTTAAATAAAGTTGCGTGTGCCTGTGTGCGGTTTCAATAAAGTTGCGTGTGCCTGTGTGCGGGTTCAATAAAGTTGCGTTTGTCTGTGTGCTGTTTCAAAAAAAGTTGCTTATGACCGCGTGCGTTTTCAATAACGTTGTTTATGACCGTGTGCGAGTTAAATAAAGTTGTGTGTGCCTGTGTGTGGTTTAAATAAAGTTGTGTGTGGTTCAGCTGTGTAAATAAAGTTAAACTCCTCTGCTGGTCGTTAGCAGTTAGCCGGGCGCGGGCGTACCGGGCTCCAGCAGATGAGCGGGTCGGTGTCCGGGTCCTCCACCAGGGTCCACAGCTTAGTCAGGAAGGCCGGGACGTTTCCGCCGCTCAGCACCGCCCCTCCTCCTCCGGGATACTCCATCTGAGAGGCGAAAATCGAGCACACACCTGAGCTAATGGCGCTAACAGCTAACTGCGTCAGAAAGAAAACAACGAGAAGCGGGTCGGAACCAGCGGCCTGAGCCGGAGCACCAGGACTCGATACCGCTGCTGAACTCCGAGGTTCCTGCGGGGCTGCAGACGTAGCCGCAGAACTTTATTCCGTTCAGAGCCGCAAGAACTCCGCAAATCCGATAAAACACAACTGCGCAGACAGCTGCCCGGCGCGGTCTGATGGCGTCAGCGCCCAACGTAACCCCAACGTCCTATTGCGCTGTGACGTCATGAGCTGTAATCCGGATTATTTTCATTTTTTTGCGAAAACAACCAAACGTCAGAATAAACAACAGGAAAAACAGCAAAGTTGAGTGCGAGTAGTCCGGCAAAGCACAAACAGCAACAATAAAGCAAAAAAGATTAAAAGGTGGAAAACATTAGATGTTGCTTTCATTAGTGTGTTGTCCTCACCTCTTGATGGTGGGGTTAAAATGCTAGACATGTTGCTGTGTTACTGATCTGCAGAGCTAAGCTCCATGGCTGATGATGCTGGATGGAGTGTGATGGCCTGAAAATGCTCGGACAATGTGACAGATGACAGAAATATTAAAAGAACTGAACTCTGGGGATGCCAGCATGGGAAAACAGTTTTTGCAGACACTGCATCTAAACTCTGAGCCTCTGTATGATCCACTCTGATGTTCTCATGTCCTACTGAGGCAGCAAACATTGCAGCTAAGTATCAAACAAGCAGCTGCGGATTCAGTGAGGACAGCTTGAGTCTGTCATTATGTCTCCATTGGTCACTCACACGCTTTCTCTGAGTTTTCATCCTCTGAAGGACCCCTCCTCCTCCTTCGTCTGTCATCAGAGCAGCTCTCTGGTCTTTATAAGGGTTTATTCTGGACTTCAGGGGGATGTTTGCAGAAAATGGTTCTGACTGTAGGAACTTTGTTTCTTTGTGTTTATGAAGAAGAGGCTATGACACTGACTGGTTGGAGAAGATTTATTCTGTAACATGAAGAGAAACAGCAACATGTAACTCAGATTACAGATGGAGCTCACCTTGGAAAAGCAAAAATGTTTAGCACAACCGTGCATTCAGATCATAATTCTGACTGCAAAAGCTGCCAGACAAGATGGGCTAAAAAAAGAAAAAGAAAAAAAAAGAACCAGAAATTATATTTATTGGATTGTTTTACAGGTTTTGTTTCAGAACCTCCAGACCAGCAAGAGTTAGAGTTAACAATCATCAGTTTGCAAAAACCAAAGGACGGTCAGCCAGTCAGAAGAAAGCTATCTTAGAAGGGGAGGAGCTAACAATGTCTCAGACAGAGGATGCACCGAGGAGCTGCAGCAAGGCCCAGCATCAGATAAAAAAGGATTTTGATAAACAGAATCATGCAAAGCTGCTCTAGTGGACTCCAAGAGCAAAAACAATGGAAATGAACAGAACAGGTCACCATCAATGTTCTGGTTTCTGATGACAATCATGTTTTTGAACAAGAGAATTATTATTTTAAAACACAAACTGACCCCAGGCCTGACCCTGTTTCAAGAAAAAGAACAGCTCAAATTCTCAAAATATACCTAAATTGAATATTTGCTGAATCAGCAATTGCAGAAAAAATATTATATTATTTTTGTGTGTAGATGTGTGTGTGGGTAGACCAACATTTGTAGGAGTGAACTTGCTAAACTGGCATAAGAAGAACTGAAATAAATGCTGTAAAAGTGAAACAGAGCTGAAACAAGCTGTTTAGATCCATAATTAACAGCTTAATGTTATTAAAACCCCCTCTGCCCCAAACACACACACACAGACAAGGGAGTGACGCTGGGTGAGTGTGTGTCTGTGTTTCTATGGGCGAATACCTGGAACAGCAGAAAAACCTGCTGACCTAAACAACAACTTGCTGCACAAAAACTGTAGGTCCCAGTTACAAAGTTTTCACACCGTGAGCACAGGGAGATCTTACTGAAGCGGGACGTGTGTTTGTCTCTATACCACTAAAATCGAGGAAGAAATGGAAGTTTAAGAAGTAACTCTGTTTTAGTTTTTGCCCCAAAGAGAGGAGAAAAGTTTACATTGGCGTGAATAGCAGATGTGGAGGGTGCTCCTGACACGCTCATGCTTCTAGTTTAAATTCTGTAAATGTCTGAGTTTTGGAAAGGTCATTTTCTTAAAGAGCACAACCATAGCTACAATGTGAAGTATAAATTGTGTGGGTAGACCAAAAGTTGTGGAAGTAAAAAGAGCTGAAAGAGAAAAAAATCTGAAAAGTAAAACAGCTCAAATTCCTCAGTGGGTGATTATGTCGCTACTCTAAAGGATCTGCATAGACACGCATGGAAATTTCATAAAACTTAAACTGTCACTGTTTGAAAACCATAAAAGATATCAACAAACCGAATAATAGCTGAATAGTTCAAGGTCTCGGGACCCGTTTAAATTTTGGAAAATTGTTTTAGCTCGAAGTATGCTGCACTAGTTAACTGTCAAATTAGGGTGGGTTTGAAGAGGATTTCAAACTTTCTCTATTCATTTCAAACAACAAAAATAAAATTCACAAAAAAGTTAATTATTTCAAAAAGTATAAAAGTTACAAAAAAGAGAATAGCATAATTCTCCAGAAAAAGCTGAATGTTGTGATATCAGAACGGTTTCTGTAGCACAAAGCATGCATTAAAGAGTGAAAATCATGGAGAAGGATAACAATAATGTGAAAGCTTAACAGCACTCACACTAACTGATCCTGATGATCAGAAGAGGTACAGGAAGGCCTTAACTCCTCTTGCTGTTCAGCTCATCTGAAGCTACACTTCAACACGCCTGCAGAAATTAACAAGAACAGACTGCACTCGTTACCTGGTTCTCCTGTTCTGCTTCTTGCAGATCAACAATCTGATCAGTGCCTCTCATGTTCTTTCTGGAAACTGATGATGATGTAAAACCAAACAAAGCTGATGCCCGACCTGTGGACCAATCACAGGCGGAGTCCCACAGGCTCCACACAGTCTTTGTTTATACCTGAAGTGCCTCGAGAAAAAGAACCTAATTGCTGTTTATTTTTGCTTAATCATATTTTAATTCTAACAGTGAAGTGAGGATGCTCAAAGAGGCCATGAAGAGTTTTATTGATCAATAATCAATCAGGTGAAAACACTCTTCTGATGAAAAAGCTCACCGATCAGTAACCAAACGATCAACACGTTCATTAGATCGACCGTCTCTGGCTGGCTTCACACTCAGTTACAAGGGGGTGAGACAGAGGTGATGTGTCACAGTTCCATGCACCAATCACGCTTCAGAAACATGTTGGCATGACAGGTCATGTCAAAGCGACCAGCAGGAGGCGTCAACAATCTGCCCAAAGACCTTCAAGCATCCGGAGCTTATAAAACAAAAAAAAACAACAACCTTAAAACCACTGCTACCGTGGTTTTGCTGCTGATGAGGAAGAGGACAAGGAGGAGGATGAAGAGGAGGAGGGGCTTCCCATGTATCTCTGCAGGAAGTGGTCAATATTGAAGACCATCCCCCAGCCGACAGCAGGGTCCATGCTGATGAAGTTATCCAGGTTCATCTGGCACCCTGAGGAAAGACATCCCAGCATGATGACATCACAGCTACATGGGCACAGAACACATGATCACACATGCTAATAACTTGGGAATGTGACCTGCAGTGCATATAGGGGGGTACAGTGGGGGTGGCATCTTCCACAATCCATCCGAGTTTCTCATGTGAGACCGATCGGATGCAAAGTTCAACAGGAAGCTATCAGCCGGAACCACACGCAACTTCCTGCAGACAGATGGGGAGACATTACCAGCAAAACCAAGCAGGTGTGCGTTGTTACCTGCGATGCCACTCAGGTGTGTGTTACCTGTGGTACTCTGGCCTGATATCGCTGTCTGAGCGGAATGCCTGGGCAGCGTAGAGCTTCAAGCTGCAGGGAAACGAGAGCTCCGAGTCCAGATCGTAGACCATAGGGTCCGACTGACCTGCATGAAGCAGGATCACGTGATAGTCCTGAAACACAGTGACATCATTAATGATGACATTATGACATCATTGGTGTTCATTAACCGTGATCTCAAAGTAACAGTGACATCACAGACCCAGATCACCGGCACATCTCCACGTCCAGATTTCTGCTTCCACAGAGGAACCTGAAGGAGAGCAAACAAACGTATCAGAGCATAAAGCTCAACCTTAAAAAAACCTAGTGGATGTTTTTAGAACCTAACAGATGTTTTTAAATCTGACGTTCTAGTGGGATTTTGCTCTCCTGCGTGTGCTCACCATTCTCTTCTCATTGGAGACGAAGACCACAAGCAGATGTTGGAGCGGTGCGGTTCTCCATGTTCTGACATAGTCACAGAGCTTCCAGACATTTTCTTCACTGCAGAACAAGAACGGAAAGCAGAACCACAATCAGCTTTCAGAACTTCCTGAAGGAACACTTTTTTCCTGCTGATCCATCTGATCGTTTTTACTGATCTCTAATAAGCATTTCACCAAGTCTTCAAAAGATTTTGAGGAAAGAAAAACAAAGATGACATGACAAAGGTGCCCTCGACCTCGAGGTGAAGGTCGCTGAAATTCAAACTCATCCGAGAATTTTTTGTAGCTGCATCTATGGTATCAATTTGAAAAATCCTAAGTCACGTTGTTGTGGTTATCGCGTTCACGAAGTTGAAAGCTGGCCGCCTGCCCACCCAGTGGGGTGACGAAAATACCCCATCAGTCTTTTTAGGCTGAGAAGTAAAAACTTTGCTTGCAAAAACAGCATGGAAAGGAAAGGAAAAAGGAAACCTCAATCATCATATCTTAGTTCATCATCCATGTTTCTGAACTACACTTGGGCAATGGTTTGTCTGTGGCTTCTTCACCTTCACATGGAAGAATCATGTTTATGGGAGTGGCTCCTATAAAGATTTTATACTTATGAAAAATATTAGCATGTTAAAATGTCAGTCCTTACTAAAATCACTTTATTCTCAGCGATCCCTAGATCTCCTAACACTTAATTCATTACTGTTAAAATTTTATTGGAAAAATAAAACTCCCCTCACAAAACTTTCAATCTTACAAAAATTGGTGGGGGGTGATAGTAGAGGGGGCCCCCGTGGGATTTTGTGGTTTTTAAGGGGGCTGCCGCACTCTTGACTTTGGGAACCACTGCTTTAGAGTAATCTACAATTCACAATCAATGACAAACTTTTATTAATCTTCATAAGTGAATCCAACCCAACGCACACTGCAGCTGACCCCTATGGCGCCTCCTATGGTCCTACAGTAGTGCGGGCCCATGTCTCCTCTTCGGGCTGCACCCAGCTGGGCCTCACAGGCTAAGGCCCTTGGTCTTTTTTCATGAGTGGCCTGAATCACTCTTTATCTGGTCCCTCATCCAGGACCAATTTGCCTTGGGAGACACTACCAGGGGGCAAATGCCCCTGGACAATATAGCTCTACGACCACAAACAGTGATCCTGTTGGAAGGAAACTCTCTGCTGTGGCAACACCACCAACTTATATAAAGACATGAAAGAGCATATAAAAGAGAACTTTGTCCCAGAATGAGCAGGAGGGTGCAGCTCCTTCAGACAGACCCAGACCCTCAGCACAGAGGTCAGAGGTCACCGTCAGTCCTTCCAGAGAGGCAAAGAATAAGCAGGCAGCTCAGAGAGTGCAGGTGATGCTTCAGTCATCGTTCGTGTCAGCATTACATTCAGCCCACTGAATTGTGTTAAATTATTTTATTGAAACAGGGTAAAACTATACCTCAAACATGAACTATGAAAAGTATACAATAACGTATTTTCTGCATACAGCACTTTCAAACAGCAGCAGCTTTACAGACTGAAGCGTTCACATTCCACGCCTCGAAAAAAGTTCTGTGGAAATTAAAAATCATCATTTAATGCTCATTGAAGTGTGTTCAGGTTTGGCAAACTTATGATGATTCACCCCATAAACCAGGACGAACTGCTGGCCCCTCCCTCCATACGCCGCCTTTTTAAGTATCGGTAGTACTGGCCCTGTATTTACTCGGTATCGGATCGATACCAGAATTTGCAGTATGGCACACCTACGCTGCTCACTGCTGTTCAAACGCAAAATGGCGATTCAACCCACAATACATCGCTTCTGCACTGCAATTAAACGTCCCTGCTTCGCAGTGAGCGTCACCTGCAGCCGCTGAAAACTCGCAGCCTTACAGTGAGGGCGCGTGTCCAGCTGTCACCTGCAGCAGGTATATCGGACTCACCAGTAGCAGCTCGTGTACACACAATCCTCGCGGATCGGGACAATTCTCTCTCCTCGCTGCATGCTCGGCTGTTACGCTGAAAGAGCTCCACCGGTATCGCGCCCATGACGCCACATCCGTTAAGGGAGACTTTCAAGTTAAAAGCATCGGCAGAGGCGTGTGGGGAATTTATTATTCTTTTAACAAACTTTAACAGTTAACAAGTATAAACAGAACAGGGTTACAAAATAGGAAACACAAGGGGAGGAATACAAAAATAACAGAATAACCATATAAAATAAATACAGTCACTATTTTACATGAAATTTGTCCATTTGTGGTGCTGTGTTGACAGAAGTGATCAATATTTGGTTGGAGTCTGTCCATTTGGGCTTATGGATATGAAAGCAGCAGAAGCTGAATGAAGTTTTGTTCACGTCTTTATCCTTAAAACACACTATAATGTCCTTCTCTTTAAGATGAATCATTTGTCCAGTTTTCTGCCTAACGTGATGTTATGCATCAGTCCAGAGCTTTCAGGTATACATGCACTGATAAAAGTGTTGAGAAATAAGTTTCACTGTATAATTCACAGAAAGAACATGAATAATTAATATCCTGGCTGGCACACAGTCTCCACTCTAATTCATCCCAAAGTTGTTCTATTGGGTTGAGGTCAGAACTCTGTGCAGGCCAGTCAAGATCCTCCATACCAAATTCGCTCATCCATGTCTTTATGGTCCTTGCGCACTCCTGCTGGAACAGGAAGGGACCATCCCCAAACTGTTCCCACAAAGTTGGGAGCATAAAATTGTCAGAATGTCTTGGTATGCTGAAGCATTAAGAGTTCTTTTTACTGGAACTAAGGTTGTTCAGTCACACACTTCAGTTATAGCCTCAACTAGTATTCCTGTTTTCACTAACTCTTGTTCTCCCTTTTTTATTTGTGCAAAAAATAAGAAGTTTTTAGCTCATCCTGTTGAAAGACTGATGAATTCGTGCCATGGCGGCGCTTCTGATGTCCAGCTGTCCACAACTCACAAGAATTGCTACTCCACATTGAGTAGTGGTCAGAAGTTAACCAAACTTGCACAAAATGATCACCAAAATGGTCATCTTCACCTAAAGTGTGCTCAAGACCACGGTCACGTTTGTTTTACAGGCGGTAACCTGTGAAGTGTGACAGATTGTGAGCCTGATGAGCTACAGCATTGATTTTTTTTCTGGTTTTTGTCTCTCAGATCAATAAGATGGAGCAATACATGGTTATGATGTTCATGGATAATTATTCAAGTCCTTGAAACTAATTTTCGCATGAAATTATCAATTTTTTTTATGAACTTTAAAGCAAACAACTGAAAATTAATTTAAATGAATGTACAAATCTAAATGTAAGATCTAAGATAAACCTAACAGGTAGTTTTGTTGACATGGATGATGGTTAGCTCAAAGAAAATGCAAAATGTAGATCAAGTCAATCAACCTTTATAATTAAAATTAAACTGATTTACAAGTTCACACAGCTACCTGAAGCGGCTCAGGTAATTAACAACAACCTTAAATGATTAAACGCAGATAGAGCTTTATAAAGTTTGTATTGTTCTAATTAAGCTGAAATAGATTTCCAAGTTAAAAGAACTAGTAAAGCATTAGAATTAACCAACAAACTTAAGTCAACTGAACTAAGACATGAGTTTAGACAATGTGATTTTTCATCAACAGAATATTCAGTTGTTACAAAAATAAACTAGGTTTCTTGACTCAACTTAAAAATTTAAGGCAGTCCTTTATATGATATTTTTATGTTGAAACAAGTTATATTTTAGAGCGTACAGACCTGTGGCTCTGAGGTCTGTAGTCATGAAACGCTTTGAGAGACCTCCCTGCAGGACATTACAAGCCTCATGTTAGACTTCCTGCAGTTTGTTTACCAGTCAAACAGATCAGCAGACGATGCTGTCATTATACATCTATATTTCATGGATTTATTGATTAAATTTGTTCTGAATCATCAGGCCTTCCAGCCATTTACTTCCACTTATCCAATTCAGGGTTGCAGGGACCCTGTCCCAGCTGTCACAAGGCGAGAGGCAGGGTACATTCTGGACAGGTCGCCAGTCTGTCGCAACAGACAGTCAAGCACCCACACTCACATTCACACATGTGGGCAATTTAGAACCACCAACTAACCTAACCACACTAACTGCATGTCTGTAGACTGTGGGAGGAATCTGGAGTACCTGGAGAGAATCCACGCAGACACGGAGATAACATGCAAACTCCACACAGAATGGTCCCCACCAGATGGTGGATTCAAACCCAGGACCTTCTTGTTGTGAGGTAATATAGTGCTAACCACTGCACTGCTCAGAACCAAAAAAAAAACAGCACACACACACACTCAGGAAAACTAAACTCAAACCTACACAAAAATAAAAATTCATTAGCAAATATAACACTAGAATAACTGCTCATGGGATGATTGCTCACAGGGGGTCCAGGCCCCTCAGCTGATTACGTGTAAAGATGGTCATCGTGATGGCACGATCTGCTCTTTAACATCTCAGACCTAGACAATTGCTCAATGTGTGTTTTTAAACAATCTTTAACTGCCTCGACAGACAGGAAGTGACATCACACGGCTGATCAATGACATCAGCTCCTTTCAACAGACTGACAATAGAGGGCGCTGTTCTCAAACATAAAATCTCAGAAAAGTTCAGTTTATTCAAACAGGAAATGACATCACAACCAGACTACCAGTGGGCGAGGCCTCATATGGTGTCACAGGCTAAGACATTGCATCTGAAAGTAAAAATATTAGAAAAATTGCATTTGTGGTTTCTAGGTGAAGAGGCGGATGGTGGCATCGGCTCCAGAGGAGAAGACCCAGGGCTGCGAGGGGTGAAAAGTTACATCCAGAACACCAAGGTCATGAGTCATCACATGACCTCTGAGGACTTTCACTGGAACGATGAGTGGGTTCTGCAGCAGGTCACTGTGGGGGTGGCAAGGAGAGTGGGATTAGAGTGTACCTGAGATGAGGATCTGCGTGTGTGTGTGTGTGTGTGCGCGCATGCATTACTTGTAAACTGTCCCATGACAGACGATCACTGAGCCATCATCAGACGCCGAGGCAAACAGTGGGTACACCCTGTGATAGGCCACGCCCCTCACTGCCTTCTTATGGTGCCTGCAGACAGAAAATGATCAACACAACATGATAAAACACAAAAGATCAAAACTTCAACACACAGTTCATCCAAATCGGAATGTTGGTGCTTTGATCCCTGGACGCCCCAGTCTGAACCCCGAGTTGCTCCCGCTGAGCTCAGAGTGAGTGTGTGAACGTTAGAAAACACTCAGGCATAGAAAAAAAAAAGTGCTTGTATGAATGTGTGTATGAGACATGTTCTTTAAAGCGCTTTGAGTGCTCGCCTAGAAGAACCAGTCCATTTACCATTTAAATTTCAGACATGTTAAACATGCCGGCATCCTGCCCAAACGGGTGGATGGATGGATGAAATTCCTTCTTCTAAGTTGTTAAAAAGTAGAATACTGAATATTGAAGGTCACATGTAACCTTCCAGGATCAAATGAACTCTTCTGATGACTGTTTTGGTTTAACCCTCCATACCCGACAGCGGCTGCGGCCAGCCGATCCGTTTGTGTATGAAAACGCTTTCGTGCACATTATATTTTAACATATTTAAATAATATCAACACTTGCCAATAAATCAGGAATAAAAAAATGGATGTGTGACAATTAAATATTATGTGATATGTTACACTTTTACCCCGGAGTCACCTCAAACGCTCTGGCCAGCAGTCATATAGTGAGTGCAGGCTGTCAGATCACTGTTTACATCATAATGCCAGGTGTGGAGCGTCCACAACTATTTCCTCTGGAGGAGGCTGTAAAACTTTTTGAAAGACGTCCGACATGAGTCGATGAGTCAGGGAACCTCACTTCTGTCTGATGACAGCGATACTCAACTTTTCTCCTGGTAAGAGCTGCTGTTCTCGCTGCTGTTAAAACTGTCTGTGAAGGAGATCTAACTTTGCTGGACTCTGACGCTTGGTGAATAAACTCACTTATGTCTGACAGGGAAACTCAGATGATTAGCGCTATTGGCAGGTACGTACCGGAGAATCTTGTAGGGTTTGGTTGAGAGATCAAGGTCGAACCAGCTCAGCTTACAGTCGTAACTCCCACAGATCACATGATCACCTGCAGACACACAGGCGATGCAGACAGACAGGTGAGACGGAGCTCCAGACACAAAAGACTCAGGAGCTCAGTGTGGATTTATCAGGTTGTTTTGCGAGTACGAGTTCAGGTCACGTGAGACGATAAAAGCAACGAGCGCCAGACCAACAACCACTGATGTATTCAAGCTGGAGTGCATCACAAACCTGCCCCCTCAGACACCCTCGCTCTCTTTGTTAATAGAAAGATTTTAAAAGTCACTTCTTTGGGATAATTTTGGTTTTGAGGATTCTCCTTGAATCAGATACCTTTGTTCTACAGTAACATACAATACCAGGTCTTCGTGGCAACACATTTGTCATACATGGTGAGAGTGTGTCTGTGAACGGCTCTCCTAACTCACAGGGTTCGTACACCTTTTCCAGGATAAAATTCAAGCACCTTTCAAGCACTTTCAAGGTCAATTTTCACGATTTT
>JAVDPK010000078.1:252599-267902 GCA_034780415.1 Cichlasoma orientale
CACACACACACACACACACACACACACACACACACACACACACACACACACACACACACACACACACACACAGGGCCACATTAATGGTCCATCCTTGCCCCCTTCCCCTCTCCTTAGCCTGTGGTGATGTGGCAGAGCTCCTGCGGGCATCCAGCGGCGTCATCACCAGCCCCGGATGGCCCTTCCAGTATCCAGCCCGACTGAACTGCAGCTGGAACATCAGGGCGCGACCCGGAGACGCCATCACCATCAGGTACCCCATGCTCTGTCTCCATGGTTACAGCTGCTGTGCCCACATCAAGGCACATTCATCCATCCATTTTCTTCCGCTTATCCTGTTCAGGGTTTGCACAGATTAAAAAAAACATCTCCATCCTCGTTTTAACCCCGTCTTTGTTCAGACTCTGACCACATCCTGATTCCACCCTCTTTCTGACCTCGTCCTCTGTCTGACATTGCAGCTTCCAGGACTTTGACCTTCAGGGTTCCCACCGCTGCACCTCGGACTGGATGTCCATCAGCAGCTACAGGAGCCTGGATGGACTCCGGGTCTGTGGCTCCTCCTTGCCGCCACCCTACATTTCCTCACAGGACCATGTGTGGATCCACTTTCATTCTGATGATAGCCTGACCGGAAAAGGCTTCAGACTGTCATACATCAGTGGTGAGGAGTGCGGTATTCACACGTCCTTTTGTAGCATTGGAGATGTAACTGGATTTATTCAATTATTACCCTTCAGTCTAAAAAGCCTGACGGAGTATTGTTGCCCAGATGGGCAAATTTAAACTTTGTCAACGCAATAACTCAAGAATGATGTGACCTAGGATGTTCAAATTTAGTAGTTGCATCTACTAAAAATCTTGAACAAGTTTGAATCTCAGTGACTTGGACCTCTAACCTTGACCTTTACCTTGAAGTCAACCTCAAGGTAAAGGTCAAGTTTTCTGAAAATCTTGTGAATGCAATAACTGAAGAATGATCTCACCTAGGATGTTTAAATTTATACCAGAGATGCATCTACAAAAAATCTTGGATGAGTTTGAATCTCAGCAACCTTAACCTCAAGGTAAAGGTCAGAGGTTAAATTTCCTTAAAATCTTGAACGCAGTAACTAGATAACAATGTGACCTTTTCAAATTGAAACTGTATATGCATCGACTACAAATCTTGGAAGAGAGAATGCTTACTGTAATAATGCCAAATACAGAAAGTGACAGTATTCTGTGGTTTATATTTATTATGATTTTAGCATTTCTTAGTCCTGGTTCTTCCTTAGCCATTTGCAAGTCACTAAGGCTCATATTCACCCCATTAAGATCTACTGAGACCTGGTAATTATGTGTTGTAAAGCTTGTGCTTGCAGGGCATTTGTGCCACCTAAAGATTCTGCTGCCAGGAGACTGAGGGGGAGCACTGGAGGCTGGCAGTATTTTTTATGTAACACCAAATCACAACAGTCGCCTCAAGGCGCTTTGTATTGTAAGGTACAGAGCCTGCAGCAATACAAGGAAAACCCCCAATAATTAAATGGCCCCCTATGAGCAAGAACTTGGCGACAGTGGAAAGGAAAAACTTCTTTTCACAGGAAGAAACCTCCAGCAGAACCAGGTTTAGAGAGGTGCAGCCATCTGCCACAACCGGTTAGGGGTGAAGGGAGGGAGACACTGAGGGAAGGATTAGAGTCTAATCCTCTGCATAGGGGCAGCAGGAGGACCAGTAAGACTTTGTTGTGTTTGCAGGTAAGCCAGAGGCGTCCAGCTGTGACGTGGACCAGTTCCACTGCTCCAATGGGAAGTGCATCCCAGACTGGTGGCGCTGTAACTCCATGGACGAGTGTGGCGACAATTCAGATGAGGACCTGTGCGTGGACTCGCCATTCTCCTTCCAGCCCTGCAGCCTAAACCAGTTCCCCTGCCTGTCACGCTACACCCGCATCTACACCTGCCTGCCCCACAGCTTGCGCTGCGATGGCAGCATTGACTGCCAGGTAACACACCCCTCAGGTGACCCATTGCAACAGCTCAAATGGTGCGTCGCCTGCTTGCCATCACTGCTTGTGAAATTCAAACAATATCTGACTTGCAATAATGTGTCAGACAGTAACCAGGTAGGCCGAGTACTGAACCATACCTCCCAGTGTAAGCCCGCTGTAAGCCCTTGGGTTCCCCGCTCAGAGCACACGTGGGCTGGACTAATCACCAACAGGTGTGCCACAGCCCTGCTGACTCAGGCAGATTTATACTTGTAGCAGAGTCCCCTGTAGAGTCTCGCTGTAATCAGTAATGATGTGTGTTTGCCTGTCTGCGTTGATCTGCCATCACGAGTGAAACTAATTTGATCCCATTGGAGCTGATAAAACTGTCTCTATTATGATGTAGACGTCATGTCAGAGCTGAAAATGTCATCTCTGCAGAATGTGAGCTACAGCATTAAGATTATAAGCACGTTTGAAATAATTGTAGCCTTCTACATTTCATGAGGTATTATCCTTGTACCAATTAATATGCAATTTGCTATTTCCATGGCATATTGCCAACAAGTGGTTACATTAATGGGAAGGAGCAAATTATGGTGATTTAATGCAATACTGTAAATCAAGCTCAGGTAAGGGGGACCTGTCTCCTCGTGTGCTGCACCCCAGCCCCGCCTCTGAGGGACGTCCGTCCATTTCAGGGGTTTCTTTGGCTGGGTTTCTTTGACCACGTCCTAAAATTGGTGTCTCGTGGTGTCTCTTTCAGGACCTTGGTGATGAGATAGACTGTGATGTTCCCACCTGTGGCGAGTGGTTGAGGAACTTCTATGGTTCTTTCAGCTCTCCAAACTATCCTGACTTCTACCCTCCAGGAAGTAATTGCACTTGGCTGATTGACACTGGAGACCACCGGAAGGTATCCTCTCATCTCTGAGCATGTTGGGCTGGCAGAGGACCTCTACATTCCTGATGTTATTCCCATCTTCTCCTGCAGGTCATCCTGAGGTTCACAGACTTTAAACTTGATGGCACCGGCTACGGCGACTACGTCAAGGTCTATGATGGGCTGGAGGAGAACCCCCGCCGACTCCTCAGGGTGCTGACTGCCTTCGACTCGAGAGCGCCAGTTGCTGTGGTTTCATCATCTGGTCAGCTCCGAATTCACTTCTACGCTGACAAGATCAATGCAGCCAGAGGCTTCAATGTCACCTACCAGGTGTGTTTGATTTCTGAGGTTTTGTGCAGGTGGGCTCATTCTATTCTACCTGTTCTGTAGTTCTTCACGAAATGGTCTCTGTGATTCTGTTTTTAGGTGGACGGGTTCTGCCTTCCCTGGGAGGTTCCATGTGGGGGTAACTGGGGCTGTTACACTGAGCAGCAGCGCTGTGATGGGTACTGGCACTGCCCAAACGGTCGGGATGAGCTCAACTGCTCCTCTTGTCAGGAGGACGAGTTCCCCTGCTCCAGAAATGGAGCCTGTTACCCTCGATCGGACCGCTGCAACTACCAGAACCGCTGCCCCAATGGTTCTGATGAGAAGAACTGTTTTTTCTGCCAACCAGGAAACTTTCACTGCAAGGTACAAAGCTCAGAGCCAACAGACTTGTTCTGACTTCAAAGATCAAAGATTTCTTTATTTACAGATTTCAGTTCAGAGGAGTTCCTGTGCATAATCAGAGAAATGTGTTTTCACTCACACAACAAACAGGAGGTGAACGTGATTTAAAAGTCTTCATATTCAAGTTTAAACCACTGGACTGACAGTAGCTGCAGTTTACAGATGCCCCCTGAATGGCTCACACCACATAGTCAGCTGACATAAATTAAAAAAAAAAAGACTTTCACCCAAAATAGTAGAAAGGCTCATCAAGGTCTGCAGCTGTAAACAGCTGTGAACCCACTCAGTGTGAGGCTGATCACATGATAGTGGTATCAGGACAGTTTTGTGGAGTCCAAGTCAAATATTCCCAAGACAAGAAACTCTGTCTGTCCACCTGGGTCCATCTGTCTGTCTGTGTCTGCCAGTCTGTCTCTAACACAGACGTCACGCTAAACGTCACTCTAAACGTCCAGTTACAGAACACTGCAATGCTCTGACCTATATGTGACCTCTGACCTGAGTGTCTGACCTGTGTGTTTGTCCTCTGTGTCTAATATCTGTGTGACCTGTATGTCTGGCCTCTGACCCCTATGTGTCTGAACTCTGTCTCATCCCTTTGTGTCTGACCTTTGCAGAATAACCGCTGTGTGTTTGAGTCGTGGGTTTGCGACGCGCAGGATGACTGTGGCGATGGCAGCGATGAGGAGAGTTGTCCTGTCATTGTTCCCACGCGAGTCATCACAGCCGCCGTCATCGGCAGCCTCATCTGTGGCCTCCTATTGGTCATCGCCCTCGGCTGCACGTGCAAGCTGTACTCACTGCGCATGTTTGAACGCAGGTGAGAATGCCGACGCATTCCTGCTCACCTCACAACTCCAACCACTGTCAGTGTGATTCAAGGCTTGTGATTGGTTGTTGCAGGTCATTTGAGACTCAGCTGTCCAGAGTGGAGGCAGAGCTGCTGAGGAGGGAAGCCCCACCCTCTTATGGTCAGCTGATCGCGCAGGGACTGATCCCACCTGTGGAGGATTTTCCAGTGTGCTCGGGGAGCCAGGTACAGTTCTCATCTCAGTCAGCAATGCAATCAATCAATCTATTGACCTTGCAGGAGGGGTCAGAGGTCAAATATAACACTATATTTTAAATCTTTATATGGTGCTTTCTATATATTGACAATACACCCCACTCTTTTAAGAATCATAGCTTCTAATTTCTAAGGCCTTGGTAGATGTGAGCCAAATTTTAATGAATTGTTATCTTGACCTCTGACCTCTACACCCCTACAAAGTTTTATCAGGACTCATTCAAACAGTTTGAGCTCATGTTTACCGACAGAATGACACGCACGCATACAAATGCTACCAAAAACACAACCTCCTTGGTGGAGGTAAAGAACATATTAAGTGTTAAGTCAGAGGTGAAACACACAAAGTTCCAACATATGGAGCTCAGACATCAGATGCTCAGAGGTGAGACATATGTAGGGTGAGCCTTTGTAGTCCTCAAGGAGTTGAGGAGGATCTGATGGTTTCTCTTGTCTGTCCTCAGGCTTCGGTCCTAGAAAACCTTCGTCTGGCTGTCCGCTCTCAGCTCGGCTTCACATCCCTCAGACTGCCCACCTCTGGTCGTCGTAGCAACCTCTGGCGCCGCCTCTTCACTTTCTCACGGTCGCGACGGTCAGGTTCTTTGGCTCTGGTCTCTGCAGACCTGGAGGATAGCGCTGGTACTGGCAGCACCGGAAGCTCCGGCTCAGACCTGTTGTCTCCAGACTCAGACGACACAGACACGGAGGGCGAGCGAGGGCGAGAGCGAGGTATGGGCGCAGTGGGTGGGCCTGTTGCACCCCTTCCTCAGAAAACCCCGCCTCCCTCTGCAGTGGAGGCCGCACTGTCGGTGACACCGTCTGTGACCTCCGTGACCGTGACGCCTGGCCGAGACCGTGACAGGTCTAGAGAGGCCCCGCCCCCGTCTAGCCCTGTCACCATTGTAACCTCCAATCCAGATCCTGAATGTCACAGTGACGCCTCTGACCTCCAGGCCCCGGCAGCCTCTGCGCTGCAGCGCTTGGCCCAGAACCTGCACCGTTTGGCCAGGAACCTGACCAGAACAAACCAGAACCAGCAGAACCAGACCTGGACCAATCACAGCCCACTACGCCAGCTGGAGACAGGAAGAGGTGTGGTTGAAGCTTCCGAGCGACGGGGTAGTGGAGAGGAAGAGGAAGACGTGGAGCTCCTGATCCCCGTCTCTGACTCAGACTCCTCCTCCTCATCTTTAATTGTCAGCGATGTCCGGCAACCTCTGCTGGAGTCACACCCCACCTCCACTGCAAGTCACGTCCCCCGCCATCACCATGGGAATGGTGGTCGAGGAGGGCGGGATGGCCCCTGCGAACACTGTGGGATGGTCCACACAGCCCAGATCCCTGATGCCTGCCTGGAAGCGACCGGCAAAATGGAGAGCAGCGATGATGAGCTGCTGCTGCTGTGCTAACAGGCTAACTGAAAAGCTAATGCTAACCATACACCTTCAGTGTTGTAACACACTAACTGTAGCTGTTAGCATGTTAGCCTGTCAGCAATGCTGCACAACGCTACTCAGTGACCCCACCCCTCAGACACTCAGAGGTCAGATACCTGTTAGCCTGTATTATCACGCTAGCTGGATCTGTGATGTCAAAGGTAAACAGACGGAGTGATGTCACTGATTGAATCCTTGTTGGTACGACTTTAAAAACAGTCCCTCTGTTGCCCGGTCTGTCTGTTAGAACACTCCCCCTCCTTATGGTACCACTGAACTGACTGAACGTCTGTGTAGAGTTCCCCAGCACGAAAGAGGGTCATTGGAGGCAGCCAAAAGTTCAGCCCACAAATAACACCACCCCACCCCACCCCACAAATCCCCATAGATCAGTTGGCATTTCCTGCACTCCCATTGGTCTTCACTTAAGTCGCTGACCTCAGAATTCAGGTTACTTCCTCTTGGTACCACACACAGAGGAAGAGCTGAGGTCACCAGATTCTCCTGTCACCTGCAGTCATGTGATGGTGGTGCAAGAGACGCTGGAACTGATTAGGTCAAATATTCAGTGTATTGATTAGGAGAGTGTTAATTGGCTATTGATGGTGAAGCACAACATCTCAAATGCATTCTTGGTAGCTTATAGAATTTAGAACTGGACCAGTAGCTGGCTTTCTCCCCCTGTCATGTGACCCTCATGTCCAGTGCTGTCAGGTTCCCTGCCGGAGTTCAGAGACACAGAAGGTCAAAGGTCAGTGTTTATAGCTCACATTGGACCGAAAGGTTTTGGTACAGCGGAGCATCAGAACCCGAGTCAGACTTACCTGAATTACAAAGGTTTTGTAGCCCCGCCCCTTTGCCGCTGCTCCTCCCAGACTGAAGCCATTTCTGATGTTTGTTACAGTTTTTGGTAATCAGCTGACCTCGTGTGCGTGTGACTTTGTATATTTATTATTATTATTCATGATGTGGTTATTATTATTGTTATTATTGTTATTATTCATGTTGTTGTGGTGATTTTGGTGGTTTGCTGTTTTCTGACCTGCATGAATCCAGCTGTTTGGTGTTTTTCTTTGTAAAGTTACAACCTGTTAAACTGCACTAAAGATTAAAGGTTCACCTCCAGCATCTCCGGTATTCTTTTATTTTGATTTTCCTCAGCTTTTCCACACGAGCCGTTTCATTGCACCTTAAACCTGTTAGCTCTGTGACAGCACACAGTGAGGACAGAGCAGGTAATTCAGTGTGTTCAGCTCCTTTGAGCTACTAGTGGAAGAAAAAAAATATATACATCTGTGACATGGAGTGTCAAAATGAAATGCATATTAAATATGTAATGACTTAAAATATCAATTAATTTGGTTTAAAAACATATTAAATTATTTCCCTATTTATTTCATCCCTATTTATTTAAATAACTTAAACTGTCACTGCACTCATTACCATGCACAGTGAGTTGAGAGATGCATCCCAGATAATGGATTGATGCAGACTTAGGGCAGCCAGGTATCCAAAATGCCTTTTGGCAGAGGAAAGTGGCCCAAACTTGTAAGATATTTTTTTGTGTGATCTTTAATTATCTGGTCGATTTGTCAAGATAGTGCATTTGCAAAAGCACTACAATTTTCGGCATAACGGCTCACCTCTCCAGCTCTCAGCTGACCTGCAATCAGAGCTTATACTTGCTGGGAACAGCCTGCTGCCAGCACATTTTTCCTCTGAAGAGATGAGGGTCAGCAGGGAGGAAAAAATACAGTGTTATAACAAGTTTCTTGCTCATTAGCACCGTCTACTGGTCATAGTTGGAGGTACTCAAGCAATTTGCTGAGGTTTTCATTCTTGTTGATGCAGGGAATAGGAAGTTATTCTGCAGGACATGCTGTGCATCTCCTTAGATGCCTTTCTTTACTCTTTTAAATTATTATTTAGAACTTTGGATTATTGGCTTTTATAATATTTATGTAAACAACACGAATATCAAAAGATAAACAGAAATAAAAGTAGATGTGAAACAATACATAGTGTTTTATATGAAAGGAAATAAAAAAAAGAAAAAAACATGAACTTATACAAGAGGATTGCTTAATGGAATATAACTATATTCTGCATAGATAAATAGTCTTAATATTTGACTGCAGGTTTTTAGATGTGACAGTGCTTTAAAATACATGTAAAATAAATCTGTTTAATGGATAATGTAATATTTTTAGAAACTCCATTTTATGTATGTAAAATTTGGCTAAATTAAATTAATGACATTCATTACTGGAGGAACTGGGATTCGATAAAAAAAAACCCTAAATGTTCTCTAACTACAGTTTCTTCAATTTAATTCAGTTTTATTTATATAGCGCAAAATCACAAATAGTCCCCTCAATGCACTTTATATAGTAAGGTAAAGGCCCTACAATAATACAGAGAAAATCCAAAAATCAAAACAACCCCTATGAGCAGCACTTGGTGACAGTGGGAAGGAAAATCTCCCTTTTAACAGGAAGAAACCTCCGGCTGAAACAGGCTCAGAGAGGGGCAGTCATCTTCTGTGACCGGTTGGGGCTGAGGGGAGAGAGAGACAGGACAAAAGATATACTGTGGAAGAGAGCCAGAGATTAATAATAACTAATGATTAAATGCAGAGTGTTGTATAAACAGAATAAAAAGAAGTGAGTGAAGAAGAAACACTCAGTGCATCATGGGAACCCCTGAGCAGCCTAGGCATATTGCAGCATAAGGGTCACCTGATGCAGTCCTAACTATAAGCTTGATTAAAAAGGAAAGTTTAAGCTTAATCTTAAAAATAGAGAGGGTGTCTGTCTCCTGAATCCAAACTGGGAACTGATTCCACAGAAGAGGGGCCTGAAAGCTGAAGGCTCTGCCTCCAATTCTACTCTTAAGTATCCTAGGAACCACAAGTAAGCCAGCAGTCTGAGAGCGAAGTGCTCTATTGGGGTGGTACGGTACTATGAGGTCTTTAAGATAAGATGGGACCTGATTATTCAAGACCTTGTATATAAGAAGAAGCATTTTAAATTCAAATGACCAAAGTATGTTTTAACATCTACCTGGAAATCATCTCAGAACTGTGTCACATGTACAGACTGAACAAATAATTGTTCTAGAGTTTCCATGCAGTTACAAAAAGAACATTTGTTGACAGATGTTTCCATCAAGCTCTACTAGCGGTACCTATTGGTCCCAGCACAGAACCCTGTGGAACTCCATATTTACCCTCACTGTGTGAAGAAGACTCCCCATTTACATGAACAAACTGGAGCCTAAACCTGTAGAACTAAATGGACTCTGTGTTGTGTCAGAGACACCTACAGAACGTCATAGCAAATCAGTGATTTGTCAGTGATCCGAGAACCTTTAAACAACTTTAAAGAACCAGAAACATTTCAATTAGTAGAACCTCAGAGATCCAGTCAAGTTAGTAAAAACCACAGAACCTTGCAGAACCAGTCAACTCAGTGAAATCAGCAGAACCTTGTTGTCAACCTTGTATCATAGTTGCCCAAACAGAACCACAGAGGATGTTTGAGAATCTTTTATTTTCAGTTTTTAGACTACATTCTCACGTTCTCACATTCTGACACGATCTCACATATTTTCATGCTCTCACATGTTCTTGTTTTCTTTGTTCTCATGTTCTTTTGTTCTCATGTGTTTTCATGATTTTAATGGTTCTTGTGTTGTTTTTGCATTGATGGGGTTTATGTTCTAATGTCTTCATCATTCCATGCATAAACATAAAGAAGCCCACTCTATGTTCCTGCATCTCCATGAATACTATCAGGTAATTGAGTCTATGGGTTCCTGACATGCCTCTAACAGTCATATGACTCCTGAGGAGCTGCTGTGATTGGCTGGCACCTGGAGGTCATATGGCCACTCCTTTCTTTGCCCAGCATCCTTTGTCGTGTCTCTGCCCTCAGTGGGCGGAACAGGGGATGGCACCTTCCTCCTCCTCCTCCTCCTCCAAGTGACATCATCATGAAACTGTTGTGTCATCACTGTGATGTCATCATGCAGCATGCAGCAGCAGAGGAGGACTGTGGGACTTTTTTTCAGGCCCCACCCTGTAACACGTCTATGACCGGTCAGTCACACTTCCTGATGCTAAGATTTGCCACCCTCTGTCTCCTTGTTGGTTAGCGGAGCCAAGGCGGGGTCCACCAATGAGGTGGCAGGAAACAGTTTGAACCAGCCAATCACCATGTTGGACAGGTCCAGATCGTCCAATAGAATCTGGGCAGCACCCATGAATGATTTATGGTCCATCCGACCGTAGTCACCCCAGACAATGATCTACAAAGAAACAGATCAGACCTTAGTGACATCACACACAGACACACAGATTGTAGATATCTGAATGACATCACACATACACTGTAAACATTACTCTGACGTATGTCTGATTGCACCATTTCTATTTTTATTCTTCATGTTAATGCAGTACAGTAAATTCAGCATTTGTCACCTGTAGAACTTTGCCCTCAGGGTTTTCTTCAAACTGCAGCTGTTGCTGATAAAGAGGGTCAAGGGTTTTTCTTGCCAGTCGTGTTCTTCTCTTCAACACACACTTTCCGTTATCCATCAAATACACCTTCACATAAGGGGCTGCAAAACAGCCACACACAGAGGGACAAATATATTTTTTATATTTTGTATTTTATTTTCAATTTAACATTTATTTTCAAGAGATTGTAGAAGTGCACTAGATTTCAAGGTATTTACTGTTCTTTAAGTGCAATAAATGCAGTGTGTTTATAAAGACAATGTATAATTGTGCTAAAAAAAAAATCATGATTTCAATATTGACCAAAATAATCGTGGTTATGACTCTTTGCATAATCGAGCAGCTCTGATACTTTGGCATGCAGACTGGAGCAGCCAGGGATCCAACTACCAACATTCCGATTGGTAGATGACCTGCTCTACTTCCTGACATCCAACCCTCCTAAAGTGGGAAAATGTGTAGTTGTAGTGTAGTAAAGATGTGTATAATAAAACATTTAGTTTTGTGTAGTTGTAGTAAAGCATGTAGTTATGTGCAGTAAAGTGTGTGGTTGTGTGTAGTTGTAGTAAACTTTATATTTGTGTGTAGTTGTGTCACCTGGAGTGTTCTTGTTGCCCTGTTTACCCACAAGCCCCCGGGCTCGGATCACCTCCACGTCCAGACGCTCCTTCCTGTACACCATTCCGATCTGGATGTCACCTGACCAACAGAGAGCCAATCAGAGGAGAGATTTTACTAAAGCACAAGTATGAATCCTCATGTACAAGCACAGAGGGGTTACAATGTGAATGTACTGCTGTACCTACAAACTTCAGTACTAATGTGTATTTATGAACATGAACATGACAAATATCTGAATACATATGAATTTATATATTCATGTAATCAGTGCTTACAACAACATTAATATGTGCAGTTATATTAAAAGTTTTTATTCATACTAACCCATTGGGGGTGTAGCCAATGTCTGCCGTCCAGCCAGCTGGGCGGGGCCTAATCCCTCCAGAAAGCCAGTGAACTGTTTGTCTGACGCCAGCTTCACTCCTGGAAATATGAGACTAACCAGATGGAGAGAAACAAAGCAAACATTCAGCATACCACACAGTTCGTAAACAAAGGGGGATGGGGAGTGGGGGTGCTATAGTTCAAAACGAGGATAAATACATATCAAAAGGGACTGACAGATTGAAGGGTAAAAAAAAAAAAGTGAAGAGGCAGACTAGGTAACTAAAAAGGAGGGGGGGGGGGTGACAAAATAAGAGAATAAAAAAGGAGTGACAGTAAATATAAAAACAAAACCCATCACCGATGGGGATATCCTCCTATGATTAAAGAAAATATAGATGCAGACATCAGGAGAACATTACAGACACATTTCATAATAGAAAAACCTTCAGCAGACATCTTATTACCTTCTACAAAACTATTTAGCCCTAATTTGGAGGCCTTGCCCTAAACTTTTATCCAAACACCTTTAGTCACCCTTGGGTTAGTACAGATATCATACACATTCCAGCAAAAATATGTTTTCAATATTAACAATACTTATTAAATCAATACTAATTTCAGCATGCTGTAACAGATTGATCGTAGAACAGACAGAAAAAAAATAGAGAAGTACATCCTGCACTCTTGTACGAGGGTGTATAGTACATAATGTCTTTCTGTTTATATAATCTATAATAATAAGATAGACATAATGCATATTTACAAGGTATTCACGTCATACTCGTGTGTACAGATATTTTACTACAGGTATTTGCACCCATACCACATAATCTGCTGATGTAAGTGCATTATGTATAACATCACTATAATAATAATGCAACCATATACAAACATAATGCAACCATGTTGTTTACATTTGAGCAATATTGCTGAGCAAGAGGTATGGCTTTAATATTGCTCAATGATGAGTCATAGTCTGTACTATTTATGACCATGAGGCATCCCTGACCAACATGCTAGACAATGCTCAGCCAATCAGAAGTTGGCATTACAAGCTAATCAATAAGGCTGCAGCCTTGAACTGGTGTTACTATAAACAGATTCGCTTTTTATGGGATTCCCCAGTTTCTCACTATCTACCTACTGCCAGCTATTCAGTGAGCTAGGTTAGTTGCTAGACATGGGGAATCCCCACTTTCTCCATTTCAAGCACAATATGATTACATGATTAGGCTAAGCCAATCAGGCACGAGAAAGATGATGCACATCATTAGCATCAGCAGCCTGAAATTGTCCATGTTGTTTACTCGCCACTTCAGATAAATACAGCCAAAGTGTACAAAGGGTGCTAAACATTCAGGAATATGAATATTATGTTGCACATCTTTGAAGAGTAAAGAACACATATGCCAAAATATATTTCATGAGCCAACTGTTGTTATAAATTTGTGCTACATAGATAAACATTAACTGAACAGAGAAAATAAGATTAAAAAGAGTAGGAAGAGGAGTGATTCATACGCTCCAGGTTTGGGGTCCTCTGCATCCGGGTCTCGACTCGGCTGTCGGGTGAAACGAGATTTAAAGTCGATGGCCAAACCTGTCTCTACACTCCTCTGGACAGGAAGTCTCACCACCTTCTTCTTCTTCTCTTCCTCTGGAAGGATGGAGGAAGAGTACAGAAACGGTCAGAAATCAATCAGAGCTCAGGACAGAATGCTCTGTGGCTCATACTGGTTCTGTTTCACTGGTTTAACTTGTTCTTTAATCCATTTGCTCAGCTGCTTGTTGGTGCCCAGAAATCAGGCTCAGGGTATAACTTGCTTATTTTCTGTTTATTGCTGAAACCACATTTTTCACCTATGCCCTCGTGTTCCACGTTTGCAGATGTACTGGTTCTTATAGCACTTTTCCACTCTACTGGAGCACTCAAAGCATTTTCACATGTTTTCATTCATTCTGAGCATTCAGTTACTGTAACCTGAGGTTAACCTGAGGTTACAGTAACTGAATCCTCTCCCATAAACTGAGATTGGTCAGTTTATGGGAGAGTGCATGAAATATAAAAACAGCAGGAGGTGGAACTGATGTTTTTACTGGACTGACCCTCTGGGTTGAGCTGGGAGGCACTCTGACTCTTTTTTCCCAGTCCAACCATTCCCATCATCCTCGCTCCGAAGCTTGAGCGTCGCTTCTTGTCATCGTCATCATCATCGTTTCTCCCCAATGAGCAAATCTCACCACCAACACTCGATGACTTGGTGAGAGGAGCTCCGGCTGCAGACCCCCTGCAGGAGAAGGAAGAACAACCACATGTGTAAGTCAAAGGGCCAAAACACCTGCAACTTCAGGGTTGGAGCGTAAACACATCACAACAGCACAGAGAGGAAAAAGAAATGGGTGTCCTTTTACTTTTTATACTGTTGATCATCATTGTAACAGTGTCACAACTGCTGCTATGACAATCAATTGCAATTGGAGGTCATTTGTTAGTCTCTTACTTTGAAGGCTCAGGCTCCTCCTCCTCCCCATCCTCCACTGAGGCGCTCTTCTGCAGCATGGCACTGCTTTCTGTTCCCCCCACTATTTCCTGTGTTCCCTGCGATCCCTCCCCCAGCTCCGCTGATTGTCCCTCCAGACATTCAATCTGACTGCTTCAGCCAATCAGAGAAGAACAGCATGCAGACAGAAACATGCAGAATGATGATGAAGACAACACATGCTAACACAATCACAACTTAGCTTTGTGTTTTTACACAATAACATGCACCATATTTTTAAAACAAGCAGTCAAACATGCAGAGTGATTCACAGATACATGCTGATGAGCGTGAGCTGTGAGTCGTGCTGCTGCCACACTAAAGCAGTGCACGGCCGATCCATGTTTTAACACAGGATGAGACCAAACGGCTTGACAGCACATATTTAATTTCCATTTGTGACAACTCATAAAAGTAAATGATTTACAAAATCAGCAATTTGACCTCACAGAAAAAACAAAGTTTCTCAATTTGTGTGAAATTTGTGTTTTAACACGCTCTAATTCAAACTGACTCACCAACTTCACACATTAACACAACCTGACTAACCAGCAGAGGGAGCAGCAGACAAACAGCTCACTTGTCCTGTGAGGTAAACTTCCTGTTTTTGTGAATGCAGTCTGGTGGACAGTAACAGCTTCACTTCCTGTCTGACGGCGGGTAAAAAGAGGTGAAAATGTTCTAAATATAGTTCTAATATGCCTTGAACTAGAAATGGACATTTAGCCATCTTCACAGGAATTAACAACCCTAACCACCAACCCTCTGTGGATCAGTGGACAGTCAAAATTTTAAACTGAGAAATCTGATTTAAAAAAATATTTGCAGAATTTAAACACACACACCTACACACACACACACACACACACACGGACTCAATAACACATCTGAAAACCATCAGCTGTGAACACAGTCCATCACTGCATCCACACAGGAAGTGTGGGGCCGAGCTTGTTTAAGATGGAAAACTGTCCTGTGCGCTGACCTGGCCCAGGCCTAGAGGGGGCCCGGATGGGAGAGAGAATAAGATGTCAGGTAGCCAGGCCTCTATCACGTCCGAGGAGAGCTGGAGAGGGCGGGCCCTCTCCTGATAGTATCGAGATGAGCACGGTGTATGGCCAAAGGTATAGCCTACTTTACATCACCCATCATTCATGTTTTACACGGGGGTTTTAAAGGTTGCCACAGTCAGGACTGAGTCAT
>JAVDPK010000078.1:270562-280694 GCA_034780415.1 Cichlasoma orientale
GGTGGGCCGACATCATATTAAACCCTATGGATTAAGAATGGGATGTCACTCAAGTTCATATGCGTGTGAAGGCAGATTAGCAAAATACTTTTGGCAGTATAGTGTAAATACAACCAAAGTGTACAAAGGATACTAAACATCCAGGAATATGAATGTAGTGTTGCACATCTTTGAAGAGTAAAGAACATATGCCAAATTTCTTGGCTCAACTCGTTGTTTTGGACTCTATAGAATGGTAAAACATCACGGACAGACAGACAGCCGGAAGGATGGACGGACGATATGACAACAATATCCTCCCACTTTATTTTGCGTGGGACGACAATAAAAAAGCTGAATCATCATCATATGATAGCTGATGTATTCCAGCTTTCATCACCAAATCTCTCATCTCTACATCTCATCTCTACTTATCTGTTCATAAACCCCCTGAGTTTCCATGATCACCTGAACACTTCATCTGATGCACTTGTGACTGCACTTGCCTTTTCTGGTCCCTCCTGGTGTTGCTGAGCGTCTATCCATTTCTGACAAGAACAGGTGTGATGTGATGACATTGGGATGATGTAACCAGCATGAACACATGAATGAATGAGTGATGATAATTAATGAGTGATGAAGAATATTTGACACACATCTGACTAGAAGAATCACACAATTATTCTGCAGGTTCTACTGAACCTAATTTGAATGGACAGACATGTTAAACTTTATGTACACACCTGGAGTCTGTGGGGGTGGGACTGGTGAGGGGGCAGGTGAGGGGGCAGGCGAGGGGGAAGGGGTAGGTGTTGGAGCAGGTGGAGGCAGTAGGGTAGGTTCAGGAGGTGCCTGAATGACAGGAGCCGGGGGCTGGACTAGAGCAGAAGCAGGGCGTGGAGCAGGGGCAGGTGAAGCTATAAGTGCAGGTGTGGGTGCAGGTGTGGATGTAGTTGTGGGTGCAGTTTTGGGCGCAGTTGTGGGTGCAGGGGTGGGTGCAGTTTTGGGCGCAGGTGTGGGTGCAGTTGTGGGTGCAGGTGTAGGTGCAGCTGTGGGTGCAGGTGTGGGTGCAGTTGTGGGTGCAGTTGTGTGCGCAGATGTGGGTACAGGCACAGGTACATATGTGGATGTGCGTATAGGCACGGGTACACATGTGGACATGGGTACAGGCACAGGTACACATGTGGATGTGGGTACAGGAGGTGGTGCTGCTGCACGTACAGGTGGGGGTACAGGTGCGGGTACAGATGCAGGAGGTGGTTGAGGTTGGGTAGGTGGAGGAGGCGGGACTTGGACCCTTATAAGAGGAGGTTGATGACTGACAGAGGGAGTAACTTGTTTATTGACGTGGACAGGGGCCTGATGATGTGGAGGGGCTATAGTTGCTGTTGGTGGTGCTGCAGTGAGAGGCGTGGCCAAAGCTGATGGACAACAAAGGAGGAAAAAAGAAAAAAAGAAGTTGTGAGATGAATGAAATGACATGATGAATGAGCACATGACCTTTTCCAGAAATCACAGGAGTAGTTCTACCCAAGAGGAATTCTGGGATATAACAAGAATACCAAAAGACAGCAAGTCAAGCAGGTAGCTTAGTTAAAGGTGGTTCATGCCTTGTCCCATGATTCAGACTTCTGCCAATCAGCTGGAAGCGTGACACAACAACCTGGACCACCAGAACCAAAGTGTTTCTCCAAACAGACAAAATGACAACTTACAACTGCTTCAAGTCTAAAGACGTGCAGGTTTATGACACAAAAGTTTGTTTTCAGGTGAACTCATTTACACACCTGTATCTAGAAGGGCCGGGACTGTTCTGACATCAACAACTTCATTAAGGTGGTGGTTGTTCCAGGAGCTCCCTTTAACTGCCATAAATAGTATGCCATTATTTGATGTTCTTTATTTACATACATTTTTATGCAAGCTATTTTTTATGAATATTAATTTGTTTGTGTCAACACTACACGGGAGCCTAGGAAGTATGTTTACATTTTGTGTTCCCCGGGAACATGCTTAGTTGTTGCACTTCCTTTTCTGCTAAAAAACAAAACAAAACCTAAATGACGCACGGACTAAAGTCTGCTAAAGTTTAAGCACCTGTTTTAGGTGACACAGAATTGCACTTTTTCTTTTTTTTTGAAAAGCTTTTGTTATCCATTCCTTCTTGGTTGTGTGCAGCCAGCGAGGTATGGTGAGGAGATCCTGCATATTTATAGTTTATTTTGTGCCGTCTGTATGATGTAAATGTGTGCTCATTTGCATAATATCATGCATTTTGCACAGTTTGACTGTGGATTTGATGACGGTGATGTTGAAGCGCTTTTGCGAGAATAAACCCATCAGTAAGAATCGTGATGTTGTGTATTTCCCGGAGGGCGTGAAACTCTCCTTAGAAAGCAGAAGGATTTGGTTATGGATGATCTGCTTCTGAGCTTGCTCAACAGCAATTCTAGGAAAACATACTGGATGGATGAAGAGCCCAATAGTAGTTTACATAATTTAACAGTGTGATGCAGGCCAAGATCTGAGCCAATCCTGACACAAGGATCTGGACCTGCTGGAGGGACTATGTCTCCCAGTACATGCTTCCACCAGGAAGGTTCTGCCAGGAACCTTTGAGGAATCCAGTTCCTGTACCTGCATTTCCACTAGAGGAGCCTGGGTCAGAACAAAGGTCACAAGACAAGTTTTACTTCCCAAGCAATGATGTTTTGAACTTTCTGAAGGGTCATAAACTTTTGGTTGGGGCAACACTGCTATATACCATTTATTGGTCGAGTAGTTGTGCAGCCACCATTTTTAAAAACTGGTTTGTTTCCCCCCCATTGAGCATGTGCCATCAATCTTAAAATTTATTCGGGTTTCATCCTTTACACTAAAATGACTTGAACCAGTCATCAGCTTCATAGTATGATGCAATGAACCTTTGCTGATTGTGGAACCACAAAGTGAAGAGCTTGGTGTATTACCTTTTATCAGCAGTGTTACTAAATCAGTAAATTACTACCACTACAAACACTACACGGTGTTTGTTTTTAAAGGGTTATTGCTCTAAGCAGGTAAGGTGCTAAAGGACACACAGTTCAGTACCTGTCTGCACAGAGTCAGGAGGTTCTCCATCTGAAACACACAACTCAGTGTTAGACAGCTATGACCCTCAGGGGTCCATCTGTGGGCGCCCTACTGATGCCTAGCTTATTTTTTTCCCCAGAAATCAGTGAACTAATTGACATAAACAAAACAACTGCCATATTCAGAAAACATTTTTAAAATATTTTTTCATTAAAAATGTCAGAAGTTCTCCGCTAGCAGCATCTCATGCTTTAACATTTCTGTGACACAGAACTGAAAATCTTTTGTATCAGTTCACTACATTTTTAAGGAACAATTAATGAGTTAATTAAGTGGCCGCTGTTGTTCTGTTAGTAAATGTGTAAAACTGAGTTTAGAGATGCTCATGGAAGGATCCTGGTGCAGGTATTTAATTAAGTCAGAGAAGAGACTGCAACAAACAGTTACAATCAGCATTTTGTCAAACCCTGAATACAGATCCTGGTTTCCTCTTAGCTGGTGTGAGTTTTCCTGATAAATAGTAAATTCCAGCTTCGCCTGTAGGCATTTGCTGAAGTGCACTCCGTATGACGGGCTATAGTTACAGCACCTACCAATGACACATATAGTTAGAACCATAGATTATTGGACACCATTTTTGTAGTATTTGCCTCTGTACACCACCACAGTGCAGACTTTCAACTTTAATTCAAGGGGTTTGGGCACGGTGCACTAAATGATAAATGGTAAATGGACTGGTTCTTATAAAGCGCTTTTCTGCTCTACTTGAGCACGCAAAGCGCTTTATACAACATGCCTTTTTCACCCATTCACACCCATTCATACATGCACTTTTTTCTACACGGAAGTGCATTCTAACGTTCACACTCCAATGAATGCATCAGGAGCAACTCAGGGTTCAGTATCTTGCCCAAGGACACTTTGACATGTAGACTGGAGCAGCCAGAGATTGAACCACCAACATTCCACTAAATCATTCGTGTGAATGGGTAAGTGTGTCCAAACCTTTGACTGGTACTGTATAGCTCATGTTTTTCATAGCTTTTATCACCATTTTATCATTATTATCTAATAATTCTCTGATTGGAGTAGGCAGCACTGACATGGATCATTTTGTGTAGAAGAGTCACATGACCTGTGAAAGACCCCTTTTTATGTGAGCGTGCTCAGAGCCTGAAGCAGAAAGCCTGGCTTAACAGAGAAAGTTGATTAGTGATACCCGTCATCTCCAACCGGGGTTTTAGGTTTTGATGAGCCAGCAAAAGCAAAGACAGCCTGGCTGTGTTTAACTTTATAGTCACACCCCTCTGGACTGTATCTCAGTAGTCAGATGTTAATTTTGAATTATCTGACCTCACGTTCAAATTACTGGAAAACTGTATTTTTATAACCCTATTCAAATTAGATAAAAAATCTGCAGATTGGTTTTTGTGTGAAATATAGGTGTGGCATGTTTTTTGTAGGTGGATGCTGCCATCAGCTGATTGGTTCATTTGAGGCGTCATTTGACTAATATCTCTAATATATGCACCTCTGTCCGGAGCTCCTTTGGCAGGGACAGCAGGTAGTTGGCGTCCTTGGCGGCCACAAATAGGTGTTCCTGTTGGACTCGTCAGGGTGGAACCACCTCGAGCGTTTCCCCTAATAGGAGAAAAAACAAAATAAGGAATCAAACTACCAACCTGACAGGAGAGAAGTAAGGTCACAGGTCAGGGATCACAGTCAGCTTGAGGCTGCCTCCATGGTCACAGAGACTGAGTGATTCAACTGAGTTTAGTCAGCATGTAGTTTGGCACAAAGAGTCTGTCGGATTGGAAATGTATTCGGCCAACTGATGAAGAGCCTGCAGTCCTTCCAGATGTTTCCTCTCCAGAAGCACTAACACACAAAGTAAGAGCTGCACATCAACCACACCCAGCTGTGATGTCACAGAGACCTGAAGAACACCTGCACATCACAGCAGCTAGGTGGGACTGGATACCTCTGGAGGTCAATGAGCCAAGATACTTTCTGACTGAGGAAAGTTTAACAACATGAAGAGAAAAAAAATCCACACTGGAGAGTGAAAGAATCCACTGGGTTTGTTCAGAGTTGTGATGGAGGCAGCGCTGTGACCGCAACCAGAAACCTCCCTACTTCAATTTGATATCTGTATGTTTGCAGGGAGTCCGCTGAACATCCAACAGTCAGGTGTCAGAAAGAAAACAAAAGTTCTTCAGGAGCACATGCAACACAACCAGCAATCAAACAGCAATGACCAACAATGACTGCCCACCACCACCACCAAAAAACAAAAAGAAAAAAAAACCCTAATTAGAACATAAAAAGCATGGTCAGATATGAAATGTCCAGGTGTTAGTTATGTCACTGAGACATGGCGTGGGGCTACAATAAAAATGCCATGGTCAATGCTGAGTCAGAATTCATGCTTCTCTAACTAAAAAACCAAAAACCAAAACAAAATCATGCAAAAACATGCAGCAAACATCAGGTGACAGAGCTGCTTTCTGATCCGTTGTCTGAGGGTCACCTGATCAAGGCAGGTGAGGGGGGGGCAGACCGTCCAGACCTCATGTGGGTGGAGTCAGATCGATCAGTGGAGTGTGAGCGTGTGTAGATTGGTCGGTCAGCTGAGCGAGATCGACTGTAGTAATCCCTCCGGTCCATCCCCCGGCTGTACCTGCACATCACCATGACAACTGTCACCTATTACTATGACAACCACTGCAGCTGCAGGAGAGGTTAGTCAGTCACATCGTTTTGGCGACCAGGCCTTCGTCACCTGTGGGGGACTGGGAGTCAGGAAGTACAAGGCACTGAAGGCTGATCAAACACCACCAAAGAAGCGCATGCTTTTATTTGGCACTGAATTTCCCAGAAGGCTTTAGTGAGACAGCAGGAAAAAAAAGCTGTCCCCCACACCTGTCCTCTACTACACAATGGCAGCAGTTTTTTCAGCTCTTTAATCACAACTCTTACACCTGAACTAGAAAATAAATGGTTTTATTTGCCTTTTATCTTCTGCCTGCCCTTTATTTATCTTTTATCTGAATTATTGAGGGTGACTTTAACATTCATGTTATGTTTGAGAGTTTGAGATTTAACCAAGCACCATCCTCTGAAAAATTAATGAAACATGAAATGTGGGAATTAAAAAAAAAAAAAAAAAGTTCCTAAATGGCCACCAGAGTTTCTAGAAGTGAGTCAGTCTCCACAGACTCGCACGTTAAAATATCCAACTTGACGGCAGAAATAAACATGTTTACAGCCTCATACAAAAACTGTTTTTGCCTCTATAACTAACTTCCCCCTTCATAACAACTGTGGCTCTGCTAAAGGTGAGACTTTCCAAACCGCGACCAGAGCCCTGGATGAATGAAGGTACACATGCTGCCAGGTGTGAGTGCAGGAGAGCCGAGGGGTCGTTCCAGTTATTAAGTGACAGATGCCGTTTTTAATCAGAAAACTGTGAAAGCTGCTAAAACTAAGCAGTTTTCTGATCTGAGACATTCCTCGTGTTCTTCTTAAAATGGTAAATTCTGCTCTTAATGCCCCAAAATTGACTTGCATGGAGAGCTCAACTGAAGTTTGTGAGAATGTGAGTTTATTTTATTTATTTATTTATTAATAATGTGGATCAGGTCAGGTGATCTGTCACTGTTGGCCATCCCAAAGACAAAGAGGTGGCTGAGACACGAGTGCGCTTTTTCAATTGCTGCCCCAAAACTGTGGAATGATCTCCCTTTGTACATCAGGCAGGACGACTCACTTTCTGCCTTTAAATCCACTCTTAAAACACATAACTAATCTGTTTAAACTGTATTAAGGCTTAAAGTTTAATTGTTTGAGTGTGGCCTCTTTGACTGATAGGTGGATGGTGACACAGGCGGCTGTGGCTGCTGTGTGATTAACTGTACTAACAGACCAGTTCTGGTGAGTGAATTTTATTTAGATGTTACTGAGCACTTCTCCTGACATTTAAAGTTTTAAATAATTGGGCTCCATCATATCATAAAGACCACAGTACCATATTATTCTAACAGATCACACTGCTCTCAGATTCCTAGAGTTTTCAAAAGTGGAATAGGAGGCAGAGCCTTCAGTTATCAGTTCAGTTCAATTTTATTTACAGTGCAGTGAAAAAGTATTTGGCCCCTTCCTGATTTCTCTCTCTCTCTCTTTTTTTTTTACATATTTGTCACACTTAAATGTTTCAAATCATCAAATATATTTAATATTATCCATCCGTCCATTCACTAACCCAAGTAAACACAAAATGATTTTTTAAATTATGTCATTTATTAAGGGGAAAAAGTCTATCAAACCTACCTGGCTCTGTGTGAAAAAGTAATTGTTAAATCGTGAATTAACTGTGAATCACGACACTTTTTGGAAAGCTGCATTCAGTTTCACTGGACACACCCAGGCCTTATTATTGCCAGACCTGCTGAACCAAGAATCTGTCTGACAAAATGGGCTAAAAAGCAACACATCATGCCATGATCTAAAGAAACCACTGATAAACAAAGTCACTGAAAGGGTGACAAAGCCATTTCTAAGGCTTTGGGGCTCTAGCGAAGCACAGTGAGCACCATTATCCACACATGGAGAAAACTTGAAACAGTGGTGAAGCTTTCCAATTTACTCCAGGAGCACATCAACAACCAGGAGGTCACAGAAGAACCTGAACAACATCTAAAGAACTGCAGGCCTCAGTGAAGGTCAGAGTTCATGATTCAACAATAAGAAAGACTCTGGACTAAAAGGGCATCCATGGGAGAGCTCCAAGGATAAAAGAACACAAAGGCTCGTCTCACAAAAACTGAACTTTTTAGAAGGTTTGAGTCCTGTTACATGTGGTATAAAACTAACACAGCATTTCATAAAAAGAACATCATACAAACAGTCAAACATGGTGGATGTAGTGTGTGATAGTCTGGGGCTGCTTTGCTACTTCAGCAATTGGACGACTTGCTGTTATTGACAGAACCATAAATTCTCTGTGTCAGAAAATCCTGAAGGAGAATGTCCGGGTATCAGTTTGTGCCCTGAAGCTCAAGTGCAGTTGAGCTATGCAGCAGGACAATGAACTGAAAGACACCAGAAAGTCCACCTCTCAATGGCTAAAAAAACAAAGGCTTTGGAATGGCCTAGTCAAAGTGCGGACTTAAATCTAATTGAGAGAAACCCTCCCTCATGGCTGAAATAAAACAAGTCTTCAAAGAAGCGAGTCTTTCACAGTGATGTGAAAGACTCATTGCCAGGTATCACAAACACTCGATTGCAGTTCTTGCTGCCAAGGGTGGCACAACGAGTTATTAGGTTTAGGGGGCAATGACTTTCAACATATGACCAAGTAGGTTTGGATATTTTCCCTAAATAAATGAAATTGTTATTTAAAAAAAAATGCAAACTCGGGTTATCTTTGTCTAAAGAATTTAAATTTGTCTGATGATCTGAAACATACAAGAGTGACAAAGATGCAAAAAAATAAAATCAAGAAGGGGGAAAATACTTTTTCATGGCATTGTATATAGTGCCAATTCACAACAGTCACATCAAGACGCTTTTTATTGTAAGGTAAAGTCCCTACTATATTAGAGAGAAACAATCAGGTGACCCCCTATGAGCAGCACTTGGAGACAGTGGGAAGGAAAAACTCCCTTTTAACAGGAAGAAACCTCTGGCAGATCCAGGCTCAGGGAGGGGTCGTCGTCTGCCACAATCGGTGGCTCTCTCTTGTAGAGTCCTTACCTTACAGTATAAAGTGACATCAGCTGCCTGATAACATATGCTCACCGCCACACCTATTGTTCTGTCTGAATGTCCACCTGTCTGAGAGTCAAACTGTCCATGTATCCATCTGTTTACCTCAGCAGTTCCTCATCGTAGGCGTCGGGCTCATAGGGGAAATCGGGGATGAAGTCCTGACTGAAGAACAGAAAGACGTCAGAACTGCAAAACATGATGAGCCTGAACCTGCCATCAACCCCTAAAAACTACATCACTTATAATTCCCAGGGCTCACCTGTAGTCATCACAGCTCCCATTGATGATGTGGTTTGTCCAATTGTGGTTTGGGCCATTAAAATATCTTGCACACAGAAAACACACATGGTGATGAAAAATCCTTCCTCAGAAACCACTACTGTTACTGCTGGTACTACGACTGCTGTGATTCTAATAGAGAAGTACCTGTCATGGGAATCAAGAGAGTTGGCAAGAGACATCCTCCTCAGTGGCCTTCTGAATACACAGTGAGAAGCGGACCAGTCAGACCAGTACAACTGCTGGGCTACAACCAGTACTACAAACTGTACCACTAACTGCTCTACAGGGGCACTAAAGCTACACACTGATTACAACCTGGACTATAACCAGTACTACGTTCAGTAATCAAGTCAGCAGTATAAACAGTACTACAACTCTGAGGTGTAGTGGCAGAACCAGTGCAGAAGCGGAACTAAAAGGTGGAGCACAACTCCGTAACTCAGTACAACATCCAGTAAATTAATAAAGTAGCCAGTTCTACAGCCAGAAGAAGAACAACTAACACTTAAAGAGTAATAAAGAGAACTAAATCAGCTTCTAAAACCTGCACTTTGATCAGATCTACAATCAAGTATGCAACCTGTTTCCTGATTCAGACCTGTTCATCGGCAGCAGAAGGGTGGGGTTTATCTGACCCCGACTCTCCTGCTGCAGTCTGACAGCATGTTTACTGATTATTCATTGATGAGTTTGCAGATTTTAACAATATTAAATGATACAGGCTGCATGCTGAGTAGCTGGCGTCCAGTCAGGTATCTATGCGCTGGTTACCTGTCAAGGCTGCTGTACTGGCTGGCGTCAGAGTACGCTCGGTTCAGTTTGGAGCCCTGCAGCAACCGCACCGCATCCTCACGATATAATGGGTACAGAGGGTTACCGCTGGCAACCAGATGTCAAAGGTCAGAGTTGCATGAACAGAACAGTCTGGATAAAATTAAGGTGAACCCTATAGGACAGGGGTCCCCAACTCCAGGCCTCGAGGGCCGGTGTCCTGCAGGTTTTAGATGTGTCCCTGATCCAACACACCTGA
>JAVDPK010000078.1:308065-324207 GCA_034780415.1 Cichlasoma orientale
CTGTCCATTGGGCCGGATTAGAGTCTTTGCTGGGCCAAGTCTGGCCCCCGGGCCTTATGTTTGACACCCCTGCTCTAAAACTCTTCACACTGAGTTTTTAGAGCCAAGGCTCCTCAATAATACTGGCATCTCACTGAAACAGAGCAGAAATTGACTGACTTTTTTTCTAAACAGTGAGTGACTTCTCTCTGTTGAATCTGTAATGAACCAAACTGAAAAAAGGTAACAGTAGTTCGTTAGATTAATGTCTGAATGTTGCAATACGTGAATTGCTGAAAAAAAAAAAAAAGGTGGGAAAAGAAAAAGCGCAGTAACAGTTCCCTCATTAACACGCAGGCGGCTCGTGATCAGACGGTAAATAATGTCAGTTGTTTCGCGCTCCTCTGGATAAACCCTGCTATCCACCTGTTCAATTCTCAGAACCCGTTGCACAGTCCTGAGAGATTACTATCAGAAGAGTTATCACTCAAATCAAAAATGTATTGATTCTTCTTCGGCCTCATCTCATTGAGCTGCACTGCCTCGCAGTTTTCAGAGGGAAACACATGCATGAAACTTGAACTTAATTATTTTAGTTCATAGTCCATCCACTCTCTCCCTCAGCTCCCTCCTCAGGTCTGCTGCTCTTGGCAGAATGCTAAATACAGAAGTGAACTGACTGGATCTTTGTATATAAAATATAAAACCCTGTTAACCCTGTGCTTACAGCTTCACAATTTGTCCCACTTAAAAATCTGTCCCATAGCCTATAAAATTAAATATATCTTATTTTATTATATTTACCTGCTGTTTAGTCATCCAATCGTTCCTCTTCCTTATTCACGATTACTATGACTGAAATAAAACTCCCTCCTCCATCACTTATCCCAGTTGACCCAAAGTAAAAACGATTAATGATAAAGCTGCAAAACAATGACAAACCTTACTAACTGAATTATACAGAACCTTAAACACACTTTGATCAGTTGACATAGCTCATAGTCTGGATTTAGAGTCTATGTAAATCTCTGTTCTTCATGCACCTGAACTGAGCTGCATTTCTGAAGTTCTGCTCTGCTCTGATCTTTGACAGCAACTTTATGAATGAGGAAATGACACAGAGCCAGTCAGCTGGTTCAGGTGCAGCAGGAAGTGAGGAGTCAGAGAGAACACCTATTACCATGGTAACTGACTCAGAGTTTCCTTTAATAAATATCTCCATAAACACACAGATGATCTGCGCACATCCTACCACTCAGCTGTTACATAGATTTCAGGTGTATATAGTCAGATTGTTTGTATTTTTTTCTAACTGGGTGAGTCCTGCCATTTATCCAGGACCCCTCACAGCCTCCATCAGTTGCTAACAGAAAAGTACACCCTCATAACTCAGAACATACTAATTCTCCATCTGCCATTGACAAGTATGGCTATTTCTGGAGAGAAGCACTCATTTAAAACCTGTATTTATTTTCTATAATTTCTCACTCTTTTTTTGACCAGCTCATTTGTGCAGCTGTTTGTAGATTGCGTTACTGAAATTAATTTGCTGCGTCTGAGTAGTTTGTGCCTTGTTAGTATACCACTTGTAGAACTTCCCACTATCAGTGCCCCATTTTTGCAAACCTGGCATCATGTTTATTAAATCTAAGCCAGAAGAAAACTCAAATGTCCCGAAACGTTTGGTTACTGTTCAGCTTTCATTATTTTGTCCACGTTCAGCATAACAGATTTGAAATAAAACAGTTGAGACGCTCAGGTTTAATTTGAACAAAAACATTTCATTAACCATTTATGAATTACAGACATTTTTATCCACAGTTATGCATCAACAGTCAAATTAAAGCTCAAAGTCTGACCTTTAATTGTTTCAGACCATTTCAGAGTTATTAAACCATGTCACTACCCAAACCATTAAACTGAAAGAGATCTCGGACATTAAGCAGTGTGAAGAAAATGTCCAAAATAAAAATATAGAAATCCACGCACTCACAGACCAACCTTATTGGCTCTCAAGGGGACACGCCCCCCGCACCGGGCGCAGAAGAGGCTCTGACAGTAGCAGCATGCTCGGCCGCAGCCGTCAGCAAACTTGGTTTTGCGACAGATACCGCAGGTTGGAGACTCTGCCCTCGCTGTCTGAGCCGCCAGAGGCTCCTCGCCCAGCTTCTTCACTTGGTCTTTATACATCTCAAACTGCTGATGTAACTTCCTGTAAGGAGGAGGGAGGGTGGAGAAAGGAGAGATCAGAGGATGACATTTGCTCCACCTGTACTGAAGTCTGAACGACCAGTGAGCCAGTTCTTGTTTGGTTCATTAAAGAGGCGGAGACAGGTGTGTACGACTGGAATCTGACCTTCAGTGTCAGACCGCGACATGATGAGAAAACACTGCATCAGGTGTCTACCTGAATTGAAGTTCAGGTAAGACACACACCTGTGCTTGGGTAAGCCTCTGGGTTTACTCACGTCTGCAGCTCGTTGTCTGTTGGACTTTTAACCTGCAGAACTTCGGACACGTTGGTGGCAACGTTATTGACCAACTGACTGAACCCTGAGAATGGATTCCACCTGTCCAGGTAACACAGACAGTCAGCTGACAGGAAACACATCAGTGGAGGGAAGGGGCAGTGTGGGAAACAAGAAGTAGCTTATTGAGGAAAAGAGGCGTGGCCAAGGGAGGGGCACTCTGGGGGATGAGGTACTTACAAGGACGAGGGAGGTTTCAGTTCCTCGTGCTCCCTGCCGACACAAACATGGCGATGATAATGATGACGATGATGGCGATGAAGATGGTGATGATGAAGATGTCGATGAAATAAAATAAAAACAAAGTCAGAACAGAAACAAACTGAAACTAAAGCTTCGAATTATCAGAAACACAAAGAGACACTGAGCTGCTGAAGCACGTTTAATTCAGTTCTCCTCTCTCACCACCGAGACTACCGAACGCCACGACTCATCCGCAACACGCCGATGAAGACAAACACACAGGCCGGTACTATGAAGCAGGATTTTGGTGTATCCAGGTAACTTCAGGGTTAACTGGGTTTCAGTACTACAGAAGTGGTTCACTTCTCAGTGGGGTAAATCGCCACATGCAGTGAGTTACCTGTGATCAGGGGCGGGGCTTCTGGGGGGGCTGGGAGGACGGCACGGCCCCAGCCTGGGCCTAGAGGGGGCCCGGATGGGAGAGAGGATAAGATTTTAGGTAGTCAGGCCTCTATCACGTCTGAGGAGAGCGGAGAAGGCGGGCCCTCTCCTGATTGAATCATATTGAAATTGTGTTTGTGAACATGTGGGCCGCTGTGCCAGTTTTACCAAACTTAAAAGCTACTGATACAGGACCTGAGTTGAAAGAGATAAAGTGGGTGTCAAAATGATCCGATCGCTATCCGTGGTGCTGAACTGCTTTGAATTTGTGTTGTTTTATCATTAGTTACCATGTAGCCTAATGTTTTTGTTGTTCTCTTGGTGTGTTATAGTTCATGTCCGTTTGATGGACTTCAAAATGACATAGTTGTTTTCCGTGGTGCTGAAGCTTGTAAGCCCCGCTGTTGCGGGCATGTGTATGTTGTAAAATGATGTTATGATGAGCTTTATTATTTGGGTATGAAGGACCCGGTCATTTGCCCCGCCCCCAGCCCAGCTCTGATTTGTTCCGCCAGTGCCTGTGATCCCAATGTGTTCCGGAGCTGGTTAGAGATCAGCAGCTATAAAATCACTGCCTACTGCCCAATCAGTTCTCCAGAAAATAGCATCACCATTCCTGGAAGATCCCTCGGACCTCTGCAGGGAGAGCACGAGGGTCAGAAGTTTTCTGTAGCGTCTTAATATATGATCCTAAAAAAGGACACCTACACTGCACTTGCTGAACTCACATCCAATTTGTACATGGACTAAATCTATGTTTGAATTCTGTTTTTATCCTTAATCTTTACTCTCAAACCCTTAAACAGCACCAAGTCTGCAGCTGAGAGAATAAAAACGAAAACTCTTGGCAGCAGGTTATGTTCAGAGTTTTTGTTTAAATTCAGCTGGAAGAGCCACGTTTTCACTGATTCTTACATTCACATCATGTTTTAAGTGTAATGTAGATTCACTGCTGAGGGAATACATTTTTTATGTGCAGCTGTTTAAGTCTTAATTTACTAAAATCTGCAATCTGTTTGTCACATTGTCAAAGGGATATATTAATTTGTATGGATTAATTTGGTGATGCAGAAAATGTAAAAATGTTGTTCTACTCGATTCCAATCTGTTGTTGAGTCCCTTTGACACTGCTGGAAACACAGCACACACCAAAAACACCTGTTCAATCAATCACATCATTTTCACTGTGATCTGTGACAAATTGAAGCGATTCCCACGTCTGCTTTATCAGGCTGTGGGACAGTAAGCTTTCTGTGGAGGAAAAGTCGAATGACCAGTGAAACACCCCTTTTAGATTGATCAGATGCTGCCAACACCGCCCCTGTCATGTGTACACGCAGGGGAAACCCTGGGTTAACTTAACGAGCTGATAACCAGCTCCGTGTGACAGTTTATCCTGATCGCCAGCGTTAGGGTCAGCGATTCTAGATAACAGAAAGATACCCTGGGTATGAGGAACTCGCAGGGCCCCATTTCTTTGTTTGTTTGACCACAAAGGTGAATAAACTGAGTAAACAAACAATTGATTCTTTTAAGTGATTTCATTCATCTTCCTGTGACTTCAGCAGCTCTTATTTGAAAATCAAATATAAATGGCAAAAAGGGCAAACAAAACAAAATATAACAGGCAGGAAACAATTCAAACTAAAAGCACACAGATGACACGGGGCCAACAGGGGTGATGCATGCCTGGCCACACCCCCACAGTGATGTCACAGCAGGTGTTTATTCCATAAACGTTACTTCCATTGAGTTGACAGGCTGAAAGTCGGGGAGGTCTCAGGTTTGCGATTTACGGTCTGTTCACGTGTGATAAAAACATGTCTGATGTCTGTCACGCTGCTGCTGAAGTGGTTGCACCATTGACAGCTGGTCCACAGTGTGTGCTGTCACTCTAACATGGCAATGTTTATATAGAAGTCACTGCTGATTGGTTCACAGGTGTGACAATACACACACCATACCACAGAAAACCGTTCTCAAAGCCATTAGCGCTGTTTCAAAAACACGTTTCAAGAGGAAACTGCAGTAAAACAGTGCAGGGTCAGGCAGTGGAGGGTGGAGGGCCTCTAAAACACAAAACAAACAAACAATCAAATGACACCGCGAGGATAGAAGAATCAGTTTTATACCACTGATGAAAGGGGTCACGTGTTCCATAAATTTTAAATATAAAGGTTTCAGAGGCGTTCATGGAGGCTGCTTGAGACCCTCTGACCTCAAAGACTCTGCAGCGACATCTGGAGACCACAGGTGGTAACAGCAGCTCAGACACAGACACAGTAGCTGCAGTCCTCAAACAGCACGAAACCACCAGACACTCTGATCCCCGTTAAACCACGACCCCCCTCATCCATCCAGCAACACCCCCACTAATGGGATAACTGGATTTAGTCTACAGTTCCAGTAAAACCCAGTAAGGAACCAGCCAGCCTGTAAAGCCACCAACATCAACCAGGACAACCAGGAATTCTGGGTAACATCCTGAGAGACTTTACCTATCCTACTGGAGCCCAACACTATACAGGGAAACACTGAACAGAACAGTTCCATCTGCACCCTGCACATTCAAACTGAACTTCATTCAAAAGCATCTTCTGAACACAGCAGAGAAAGATCCTCGTTCTGCCCTCACAGGGACTGGGTTCTCTCTGGACCTCATGAGGACCTGTACTCACACTGAGCCTGTCTCACTGAGCTCAGGCCGCTGCTGTTGTCTCATCAAGACCTCCTCAGACAGGATGAGCCACATTCAGACAGCCGCAGTTCATTTTTAAGATTTCACATTAAAAACATGCCATGAAGGATCCCATCAGTGTTTTCTGAACATTTTAACATGACACAAAAATCTGAATAAAAATGAATTTCTCGTCTTCCATCCATTATCTGATGGCTCCTCACATTTATCTGGTGACCCTTTGGAACAAATGTAGAAACACGTACTGCATATACATCAGCTCTGAGAGAAAAACGTTAGATATAATCCTGTATCAGGAGACAAACTCTGGGCTCATTAGAAATGCTCTTTTTTTTTTTTTTTAAAGAAAAGTTAATTTGTTTTCTTCTAATCGATCATTAAAATAATTAGAAATGCTGCAAAATACATTTAATCAAGAGGCCAGTTTAAAAAACACCTTCACACTGTTCCCCTTTATTATAGTGTAAATAAGCTTAATGTCATTCTGAAACACCTAGGTGTCACCAAAAAGGTACAAGAGTGACTTCACTTCCTCAGAGTGCTCAGGAAGAACAACCTGGGTCAAAAGCTGCTCGTGACCTTTTACTGCACCTCCATAGAAAGCGTAGTGACATATTATATTTTTATATTATACATGTTATATTATTATATAACAAGTATGATTAATGCCACTGGTACTACACATCAGATAGATTGATTTTTTTTATCAATGAAACAGTTGCCAGTTGTGTTTTTTTCTAATGATCGATCAACCGAACCTCATGCATGGCAGGCCTTTGTACAACTGTGGATTAAATAATTCATTATTCCATTAGCATGCAGTAAATTGCCAATAACTGTCAGATATTGAAATTTCCAGGAAAAAGTGGTCAAAAGCGCTTACTCACAGGACATTTTCAGGTCCTCTTATAGGTAAAATAAGCAAAAGTCCAGCCATACATTTTGAGGCTCGGGTGTTTAAGGGTTAAGCAGTAATTCTCATTTTAATATTTCTGATCAGTTAAGCAAACCCCCAAACTTCTGAGCAGCTGTGCACGTTCAGCATGTAAACATTTATTTTTCAGACCTGCAGTCTGCTCCTTTCACTGATGAAGATCTGGAGGTCAGAGGTCACCTTCCTGTCTCTAACACGTTAGACCATCCTGCTGCTGGCGCGAAGGCTTTTATTTTGAAATTCTCACTGTGACTATATTACATGCTTTTATTTTCTCTGATCACCAGCTGATTCCATAATCAATAATCTTACTTGAGCATGCTCTGTTCCTTCTCCTCCTCCTTCTTTTGCCTCTGCATCACCGACAGGATGATGCTCCGCTCCTCTTCCGTCAGGTGGCTCAGGTCCGGCAGCTCCGGCCCAGGCCCCGCGACCGGTGCCGGTCCGGCCGGCCCGGACATGCTGCCTGTGGGCCGCTGGAAGAGAAGGACGCGTCGGTCAGGCCAGAGCCACATGACCGGAGCCCGTCATCAATAATCATAAATGATGATGATGATGACGAAGGCCACGGAGCTGCAGGGTGTTCACATTATTTTGCTCTGCTCCAGGTGCGTTCAGCGGCTCGGCGCGCAGCTTTATGGCCGCGGCGAAGGCTCGAGGAGCGGAAAGAGGAGCGCAGAGCTGCTCCACCTGCAGTTTCACCTCCATCAGACCACCGTTCACCATCATCATCATCCTCCTCCGGCTCACCAACAGGCGAAGCGGCGTCCTCCTGTTCGCTACTCCGCAGTCATGTCGTCTCCTCCCGGTTCAGCGGCTCCGCCCTCTCCCCACGGCGCTGCGGCCGTCCTCCTCGGCCTACTGTGGTCGCCGAGTCCCGCTGTGGTTGTTCGGTGCTTCTCGGCGATGACAGATGGAGCCGCGACAACGGAGGAGACGGAGGAGAAAATAAATAAATCTTCATGGGAAGTGGGCGGGGGCACTGCGTGACGTAGGCTACAACAAAGATCAGCTGGTCTGGAGGGGGTGGGGGGAGCTAAAGATAGAGCTGCAGATAAATATACGAACAGACGCGTCATCAATCAATCAGTCAGTCAGTGAGCGCACGGATCGATAACCAGCTGGTGTTACAGACATATTTAATAATGTGGGGGAATAATGAGCGCCTTTTAAAGCAAAAAGAGATTAAAAACACATCCCTTCAAAATTAAAGACTTTTCATTTCAAAATAAAACCCAATGAACAAAACCCAATGGGAAACATAACAGAACAAAATATAAATTATAACACGACGTAATATAATAACAATATTATGGTATAATATTATGCAAATGATGAATATAGTGCAACACATTATAGCCTCCAAATTTGCAACACTGCATCTTGAAACAGTCTGCAGCTCAAACATGAGTCAAATCACAACCTGACTTTCACTTTCAGCGCTGGCGATCACACTACGTGGGAGAGATCAGGATCGGTTCGAGCTTTTCAATACGCTAAAAAGCTGTTTAAGAGTGAAAACTATGTTAACTAAATAAAATACAAATGAACTGGAGTCAGAGTGTTGGAAAACTCAATACTCAATAAAGTGTGACAACCACTGATCACTGACATCAGAATTCCCCACAAAGGTGACTTGCTGCTGGTTTTTTCATATTGAATTGCAGATATGCACCAGCCGCTGTCTGAGACGTCCTGCAGAAACTCTTGCTATGAAGAGGTCCGTGCATCTTTTTTGGCTTTGTGTGATGGTGCAGCTGTGTAAAAAGATCAACTCTAACCTGACGTTTAAGTTCATAATATTCCTAATTATTCTGTAATTCGTAATTATTTCAACACTTTCGTTGTATGTCAATGACAATAAAGTTCTATTCTATTCTATTCTATTCTATTCTATTCTATTCTATTCTATTCTATTCACTTACACTGACAGCAATATCACCTGTTGGGCTTCAGAGTACACTATAGCTCTTAACCTTTAAATTCAGATGTTTTTAGTCTCTTTGCCAAAGGTGTATAAAATCAAGGACCGGGCCAGTCAGCCTTTACAAACATTTGTGAAAGAATGGGTCACTCTGAAGAGCTCACCAAGTTTGAGTGTGGTACTGTAATAGGATGCCATTGTTGACACCAGTCAATTTGTGAAATTTTGTCCCTCCTAGATATTCCACACCAACTGTAAGTGGTGTTGTTGCAGGGTGGACTCATTTAGGAACCACAGCAGCTCAGCCACAAAGTGGCAGACCACGTAAAGTTAGAATGGGAAGCAGAGTCTTCAGCTTTCAGGCCCCTCTTCTGTGGAACCAGCTCCCAGTTTAGATTCAGGAGACAGACACCCTCTCTATTTTTAAGATTAGGCTTAAAACTTTCCTTTTTGATCAAGCTCATAGATAGGGCTGGATCAGGTGACCCTGAACCCTCTCTGCTATAGGCTGCTATGAGCTTCCTATGATGCACTGAGCATTTCTTCTTCACATACCTCATTCGCTTGCCATGTGTTTATACGGCAGGCTGTATTTAAGATAAGATAAATCTCTATTGTCACTGCAGTGTCATCCATGTATGATAGTGCAGCAAAATTGCAAAGCTGTCCATATCTGTGCAATAGAAGCTGACAATAAATAAAATCACTCAAATAAATAAATTCACTTGTAATAAATAAAGTCACACATCAAATGTATAAAAAGGTAGATTATCAGATGCACACATAGACGCAGCGGATCACAGCTCTCCATGACTGGTGCTTTTTTCCCTTTAAAAAAAATCATTAGTTATTATTAATAACTAATGATTAATAATAACTAATGATTAGTTAGTACACTGGCTCTCTTCCACAGTGTACCTTTTGTGCCTTTCTCCCTCTCCTCACCCCTAACTGATCACAGCAGATGACGCTTCCTGACCCTGGTTCTCCTGCAGGTTTCTTCCTGTTAAAAGGGAGTTTTTCCTTCCCACTGTCAAAAAGGGTTGGTTAAAGGGAACTGTCTGATTGTTGGGGATTTTCTCTGTATTGCAGTGTCTTTACCTTAGAATATAAATCGCCTTTAAGTGAATTTGGTGCTATATATATAAAATTGAATTGCATTATTTTAACACATATTTAGATCTATAGTTATCAAGGTCAGTGGAGGATACTGACTGTGTTGAGTGTAGGCGGCGTGTGGACCCAAGTGCAGATGCATGCAGATTATGTTACAGCGAGATAACAAAGACTGTCCAAATTCAGAGGCTCCTCCAAATGCGGCTGGAAAATGTGTTTTCCTTTTGCCCGGATATGAAGGACATGTCAGGTGTATCCTTAGCGGTCTGCCTTATCCCAAGATTCATTGTGGACCGAAGCAGATGCAGAAAAATTTCAAACAAAAGCAGCAATGATGGAGGAAAGTGGTCAATAAATTTAGAAATATTACTGTTTCTGTAACACAAAATAAACTTTAATGTTTTTAGGTGAGAATGCAGATGCATAAACCTCAAATATCTGCTTGATTTATCAACATATTGTTTAATTGCAAGCATGCTCTGATGTTTTTGGAGATGTCCATTCTGTTGTGTTTCATTTGTTCCTGAGCTAGTGGGTTTGGCTGACATTAAAGTTAAGCTTCATAACTTGATTGTTTTATTTAACTTTAATGTCTTTCTAGGGAGCTGTCAGAATATTTGGAAATTAACCTTTCACTCATCTTTATTCCTTGATGTACTGGCAACAGTTTCTCAAGGGTTTAAAAAAAGAAAAAGAAAAAGAAAAAACAAGCAAAGGTTTGGGTTCCATTTTTCCAGTTTCTTTTTCCCAGCTGTGCTTTTTGCGTAATTCCTGAAACCTCACTGTGCTAAAACTCCTTTGTCTGTTCATTATCCCTCTTCTCCCACCCATCAATCTATCAGATACAGCATGGATGCACCATAAAATCCTCCAGCCCCTGACTTTAGGAGGAAGAGAAGGTGTCCTCAGTGTCACCACTAATCACATCCAGCCAAAAAATAAAAGCTACTTGCTCACTTGCCACAAGGGTTTGCCACAGCAGGTAGCGCTGCATGTTTGATTTGGCAGAGTTTTTATGCTGAATACCCTTCCTGACACAACCCCAAAGGAGATTTGTGTCTCTGGCTATAATCAAACTAGCAACTTTTTGCTTGCCAAGCAAATGTGTTGACCACTGTGCCACTGGAGGCACTACACCCACCTAAAACATAACGAACTTAAATCTAAACATCTTCAAGAGCCAAAGAAGGTTTTTGCCATGGTCCCTGGGTCCTTTGTTTTGAGTTTTGTATTTTTTTGTAGCAGCATTTCCTGTTTTTTTTTTTTTTTTACATTTTCAGGTTTTAGTTTCACATTTAGTTCTGTTCTTGGTTTCAGTTTGGTTTGTGTTTTATTTCTCGAGACCCTGTTTGTTCTTGCCTCCCTTGTGTTTCCATGTCTGACTTAGTCTTTGTCTTTTTGTGTCAAGTTGGTCATGTTTCCCAATTTTGTTGTCTTTCTTCCTGCTTTAATTTGGTGGGTCATGTTCTTTGTCTCTTGCTGTTAGTTTAACTTCCCCAAGAGTCATTATGTCAGCGATCCCCAGCTGTGTTCAGACCTGTTACCCATTCCCACATTATCTTGTGTGTGTATAAATTCTCTCAGTCCCCCCTTGTCCTTTGTTGAGTCATTCCACTTAGCTGTGTGCTCCCTTGCTCTGTGTTTTCCTGCGTACTATGAGTTTTTTTGCTGTTTAGATACTCCTCCTTGGCTATTGTGTTGGACCACGTACCTTGGTGAGGCTGCTTCAGCCTGCACATCTGGAGTATTTAAGGACCAGCTCCAGCACCCAGGCAGTGTTGGCAACTTAGTAACTTTTTTTTCCAAAAAGTGACTAGCAACAAATTTAGCAACTTTTTCCAGGGACATCTGTGACTTTTGGAGAGTTTTGGAGACAGGCTGGAAACCTGAAAGCCTCCGTTGTCGCTGTTTTGTGTACATACGGCCTTCGTACTCTGTCCCTTTGTACATTTTGCCATTGCCTAGACCTCGCTTTGACACCGAGCCCCCCACCCCCCTGGACCTGGCTTTGGCAAGATGGGGGACCCCTACCTTGAACCAGTCTGTTACTCCTACCGCACACATCACCACTGTCTTGTTGTGCATGTCCTGCACCACCCTCACACATTTCTCTGCCATTCCTGACTTCCTCATGCAGTACCACACTTCCTCTCTTGGCACCCTATCATATACTTTCTCTAGATTCACAAAGACACAGTGAAGTTCCCTCTGACCGTCTCTATACTTCTCCATCAACACTCAAAGCAAACGTGACATCTGTCATGCTCTTTCTCAGCATGAAGCCACACTGCTGCTCACTGATCATCGCCTCTCTTCTCAGCCTAGCTTCAGGAACTCTTTCCCATATCTTCATGGTGTGGCTTATCAGCTTTATACCTCTGTCGTTACTACAGCTCTGCATGTTACCCTTGTTCTTCAAGATCAGCCCCAGTGCACTTCTTATCCATTCCTCAGGCATCCTCTCATTCTCCAAGATTGTGTTAAACAGTCTGGTCAAAAAGTCCACTGCCCTGTCTTCGAGACATCTTCATACCTCGACAGGTATGTCACCTGAGGCAATCTGCCTTTCTACTCTTCATAGCTGCCCTCACTTCCTCCTTACTAATCCTCTGCACTTCCTGATTCAGTAACTGTCCTCCATCCATCCTCCTCTGTCTCTCATTTTGTTTAATCAGCTCTTTAAAGTACTCTGTCCATCTTCCAAATGCACTCTTCACTCTTACATTTCCATATCTTTTCTTAATCATACTAACTTACTGCATGTCATTTTCAGCTCAATCTCTCTGCCTAGTCAATTGATATAAGTCATTTTCTCTTTACTTCTGAAAACATCTTAAACGTTTATTTTGTGTCACAGAAACAGTCATATTTCAGACTTTTTGTCCGCTTTCCTCCACCATTGCTGTGTTTGAGTTTTTCTATGCAATGAATCATGGGATATGGTAGGCCACAAAGGATAAACTGGACCTATCCTTCAAATCTGGGGAAAAGAAGGATGGATTTGGAGGAGTCTTTGCATTTGGACAGTCTTTGTCACCTCGCTGTGACGTAATGGGCCTACAAATGCAGCCTTTGGACGATGCAGCCATTGAATTTTAGATTTTTTAGATTTAGATTCAACTCATTGTCATTGTGCACACAAGGCACACAACGAAATGATCGAAAATTTGGACACAGCTTAATTCTAGTCCACTCACTTGATTGGTTCAGCATGGTGCATTTCTCCTTATCACTGACCTTTTGTGTTGTCTGTCAAAACATGGATGGAATGACTCCTACGGACTTAATATGGACCACGTGTCATATTTCTATCAAGGAAAAGTTAGTTGAGTGACAGTGAATACTTAATTAATCCACAGGGATTTTTTTTTCAGAATCAGAAATAATTACCTTTATTATCTTATCACCTAGCCTTAATAAAAGTAATTTGGTTGTAGCAAAATACGCTAAATTAAAACCTTTTATTTTGATTACACCGGAAAATAAATTTTGTTCTTTTGCATTGCTGTAGTTTTATTTTGGAACATGTCCCGGAATTAACAGCAGTCTTTCAGCGGACTTGACGCTGTGCTCGGTTAGCAGTTTGCACTGCTGCAGGATCTAGAAAGTACTCCAGAGTCCGGTTCTGTGGACGAAGCAGAGGCGAATCGACACCGCGAACCGACGGATGCGGATTTAAAAGCGGAAATGGAGCCGAGAAGAGAAGGTTAGTTTACTTCCTGCTGCTGGAAACAGGCTCACTGCTGATGCTAAGCTAAGGTTAGCATCGTGCTAATTGCAGCTTCTGTTTTCTTTCATTGTACGTCACCTCCTAAGTGAGTTACATTGGTAACAGACTCTGTGAACTAAACCTGCTGACTGGCAGGTTTTCTTTAACAAACTGAGTTTATCTCTGACTCCTCCCCTGCTGCTGCACCTGAACCAGCTGACTGATGTTCAGATTCATTTCCTCATTCATAAAGTTGCTGTCAATTCATCTGCAGAAGATTTACAAACACTGAAATCCCCATTAGACATCAGTTCACTATTTTTTTATTTATCGTGAGTGCTGTTATAATCAGTCAGCTGTCAGTCTAAGGACAGAGACAGCGATTTTACCCATGATTTATTAGCAACTCTGAATCAAATCTCTCGTCTCCATCTTTGTAACTCTGTGGACAGTAATGCAGCTGTCAGATTGTACAGTAAGTGTATGATCACTGTTTGATCAAACTGATATAAAGCTTTAGACACTGAACACACTGATCAATAATCAACCATCGGTCACATTGATGGAAAAATGTTGGTCGCAGTTGGATCTTGGAGATGATGTGAATGTGTCATGATGAGGCTGAAACTTTAAAAACTGAAAAAAGTGACTTTTTAAAAGCAGGTGCAGGCAGTCTGTGTCCTGAACATTTATTCTGGGTCATAATTACTAACGGTTTGTAATAAACTGGTGGTGCGGTGGTTAGCACTGCTGCCTCACAGTTAGAATACCATCCGGAAGGCCTGGGTTGGATTCCACCTTGGCCCAGGCCTCTCTTTCTCTGTGTGGAGTTTGCATGTTCTCCCCATGTCTGCGTGGGTCTTCCCCGGGTACTCCGGTTTCCTCCCACAGTCCAAAGACATGCACTTACTGGGGTTAGGTTAATCGGCCACACTAAATTGCCCATAGGTGTGAATGAGAGCATGAATGTGAGTGTGTGTGGTTGTCTGTCTCTCTGTGTTGGCCCTGCGACAGGCTGGTGTCCTGTACAGGGTGTACCCTTCCTTGCGCCCTATGTCAGCTGGGATAGGCTCCAGCCCCGCGACCCTAAACAGGATAAGCGGAAGTGAATGGATGGATGGATGAAGGTTGCTGATGCTGAGGTAATCCTCATAGCTGATCAGATCTGGTGCTGCGGTTTATGTTTAACTGTTAGACCATAAAAACAGGTTTGCTCTGAAATATAAACTCCAGCTTAACTTAAGCCCAACTTTAACATGTCATGTAGCTGTTAGCTGGCCTGTGATCATGTGACTGATCATGTGATATGTAGGAGCTGCAGTTTGTTAGTATTTCTGTTTGAGATACTAGATAAAGAAACCTGAATTAAGTCTGTGGGCTTTAACCTAAATCAATGTCAGTCTGATTCTAGAACACGCGCTGCAGCTGGTAGGAGCAAACTCTGGTAGCTCAGATCTTTATGCACACTTTACTTTTGTTGTGTTTTTATCTTTTTTTTGTTTGTTTGTTTTTGTCTGTCACGTACTGCTGGATACTTTGTGGGGAGAAGAGAAGAGCTTTTTTCATTGAAATGGTGCAAATCTGGAAGATATTACCCTATTCCAGCTGAGATAAAGAGGTGTTTTTTTTAATGGTTGCCTTGCTGGTTCAAAGGTGAAGGCTTGGAAGTGGAGATAAACCCTTTCTGCAAACAGTCATCATGGGAAATGTCAACTCTGCCCAACAAAAGTGATGAGCTGGAGATATTGGTGAAGACTCAGAAAGCTTGTTGTGAATGCAGTCTCATGTATTTTACTGAAACATGGTGAATCAAAACATCTCAGACTCTAATGTGACTCTACCTGGTTTCACCCTTATAGGGTCAGACAGAGATGCTAAAGCTAGTGGCAAGAAAAAAGGTCGGGGTCTGGCTTTATTTGTCAACCAGAGATGGTGTAATCTTGCACATATCACTGTCAAAGAGAAGATGTGTTGTCCTGATATTGAATTATTGGCAGGTGGTATGCGACCATATTATTTACCAAGAGAATTCAGTAGTATTATTACGTTGAACGGATATCTGTTTAGATATCTGTTGGTCTACCTGCTGCTCACCTGGTGTGGATGTCATCCTGTTTGTGTAACTGTGTGCTGCTCTTTACCAAACCAGATGGTTATTCTTCCTCTGCTGCTGTTGTTTTTCTTGATCTACCTGTTACACATCTGTTACTTAGTACACGAGTGATAGCTTTCTTCTTCAGGATGTTCCAAACGGTTGTACTGGCTATGGCATGTATTTGTGCAATGACGCTGGTTGATTTTCCATCTTCTCTCAGTTTCACAATTCCTCATTTTTCACCCTTAGACAGCTCTCTGGTTTTCATGTTGTTTATTTCTGTAACTATAAATGTACAATCTGCACAGGCAAAACCCAAATGGGAAACTAAGCGTTAGGGCTGGGCGATAAAACGATAATGATATGTATTGCGATAAACACGTAATCAATATCAATAGAAAATGCGCTCGATAGAACGTTCGATATATATTTTTTTCATTGGAATAAACCAGCGCAAAGATTCCGCCTTAAATGCCGCTTGTGAAGCAAGATTGGTTGGTCGGTCCTCTGGTGCCTAGCAACGTATGGAGTGACA
>JAVDPK010000079.1:0-15988 GCA_034780415.1 Cichlasoma orientale
GTCCTAGCACAGAACCCTGTGGAACTCCATAATTAACCTTAGTGTGTGAAGAAGACTCCCCATTTACATGAACAAATCTGAGTCTATTAGATGATTATGATTCAGTGATGGCTTTTTAATTACCAGTTTAATTTAATAGTTTCATTACTGCGACCTCTGATTGTATGTTGTTTATGTGTCTGTATTCTGAAACATGTATACCTATCTTTAATGTGTGGCTTTTATTTAAACTATTAAACACTTTGTAACTGTATTTTTTTTTTTTTATGTTCTATACAAATAAAGTTATTATTCCACTACAACTTTGGGGAAAGCAATGTCAAAACAACAGTAAAACTATGGGAGGAGCCCGTACTATATAGACAGCTGTTTTACTCTACCCTGTCATAACTAATATAACTAATATACCAAATGTGGACTTGAGGAACAACACGCTTAATGTCTGCTGTAGATGTGATCGTCACAGTGAATCCACCTACCTCTTAAAATCAAATGTTATACACTCGCTTGTGGTTCTGAAATGAAGTCAAGAACCATCATGTGATCTGTTTTATGTTACCAGGTGTCTGATGCGTCAGGATCCATGGCAGTGACTGTTGTGAAGGAAGAAAACCCTTTCCTGCAGAGTGACCTGCTATCAGATGAGTGCTTCATCCTGGATCATGGCAAAAACAAAACAATATTTGTGTGGAAAGGTGATTAGACAGGATCAGCTCATAGTCTCTGGCACCTGGTTTGGATGGTTTATTGAGAGGGGAGCAAGCTGCTCAGTTTCATACCAGCACTGATCTCATTTCTTCCTGCAGGACGTGATGCTAATCCCAATGAAAGAAAAACAGCAATGAAAACAGCCGAGAGCTTCATCAAGCAGATGGGCTACCCAGCAAACACACAGGTTTACTTTCAGTTTCACTTAATGAAAACTCATGTCAGACATGTTTTCATATTATTCTGGGAATTCTTCCAGTAAGTGAAAACTTTTGGAAAACAGTCTCTTCTGTAAAAATGGTTCTAATGATGTTGCTGCTGATGCTCCTGCAGATCCAGGTGCTTCCAGAAGGAGGAGAGACTCCCATGTTCAAGCAGTTCTTCCCTGGTTGGAAGGACAGAGATCAGAGTGAGGGCTTTGGGAAGGTGTTCACCACTGAGAAGGTAGCCAGGATCCAGCAGGTGGAGTTTGATGCCTCTAAACTTCATGAGTCCCAGCACATGGCAGCTCAGTATAACATGGTGGATGATGGGAGTGGAGAAACACAGGTGAATGAACAGTACAAGCAGTGTCCGTCTGAAACCATGCTAGTGATGTCTTTTTACCTTCAGTTTTACCTGGGATAGTCCCAACACACAGTAACTGTGGAATCAAATAGTTGGAGAAAACTCACCACTCTGTACTCAACATGTAGCAATATATATACAACCACGTATTTATGATGAAATGTTATTTATCTATCTACACACACACACACACACACACACACACACACACACACCTCAGGTGAAGGACGAACACTGTGGCCGGACTCAAGGTAGCCACACAACCAATGCCCCAACTCCCCTGGTTCACTGACTAAGCCCCATCAGAGGCAAAGCTTGCCCTGTTGTCCTCAACCACCCTTGGTGGTGTCTCCCATGAAGACTTCTAATACACATACGGCACATATAGTGTCCTGTACCACTTGGTTGTGCGTGCCAATGTCCCAGCTTACATCTTACATCCTGCTACCATGTGTTGGATAGTGTCTGGACAGTCTGCAACTTGGGTTCTGTTGGCTGTGGTAGGTTCCTGTCTCTATTGATACGGGGCTCATGGCCTGTTCTTGCCATGATCAGAGCCTCTGTACTGTCCTTTAGGCTGGCCATACTAGCTGCTGATAGGATTGTGGGGTGGCTGTGGCTCAGGAGGTAGACCAGGTCATCTGCTAATTGGAAGGTTGGTGGATCGATTCCAGTCTGCATTCCCAAGCATCCTTGGGCAAGATACTGAACCCCAAGTTGCTCTCCGATGCAACCGTTGGAGTATGAATGTGTAATGTTAGATAGAAAGCACTTTGAAGTAGAAAACAGTGTGTGTGTGTTTGAATGGGTAAATGCAAACATGTTGTATAAAGTGCTTTGAATGCTCAGCTAGAGAAGAAAAGAACTAGTCCATTTCCCATTTCTTGATGTCAAACACTTCCTCTAATCTCCTCCCATGCAGGGGCTTGGTTATCTGTCTTCAGCTGCCCGAGGCACTCTGGGAGCAGCTCATTCCATTGCTCTTAGACAGTCAGGGTACTGACCTTCAAAAGGAGTCCTCTGTGCACTGTGAGGAGTTTTCATGTCTTAACATCAGCGGCATCTGTCTCCTCCTGCTGGGTGTCTGATGATCAATAATCTGTATTGATGGCTTGGATCTTATTCCTACCATTAAGCTGGCTTCTCAGCACCCATCCTTGGTATTTGGCTGTGGCTAACCTTCGTGCATCTTTGTCATGGTTCCCGTTGCTCCTGTGGGATACTCGTGTACACACACAGTAGCTATATGATACTAGGAACACTGGCTTAAAGAACTTCAAAGATTTGTTTGTGTTGAAAGTTGTCATGGTACTAAAATAACTGTTCTTCTTGTTCTCGTTATATAGATCTGGAGGGTGGAGAGCAGCGGTAGAGTCCCAGTGGAACCTAAGGACTTTGGTCAGTTCTACGGTGGAGACTGCTACATCATTCTGTACACCTACAGGAAGGGGCAGATAATCTACACCTGGTAGGACACTATTCAGAAACGTATAAAACTTCAACTTGCATAAAATATGAGCACTCTAATCCTCACCAGCAAACTTCGGATCCCAGCTGATGTTGGTAGAAAGGGCTGGTTGCCAACCCACGACCGGCTGACATTTAGGACACATTCCACATGGACATCAGCACTCTTGGCTGCATGTGTGTCTGTCAGACTATTTTGTCTAACTTTATCCAGTAACAGCCAGCAGTATTTTTACCTGTAACTTTAAAGCTATTACTCAGTAATGAAACTGCTGACTGTTATCGCCAGGTAGTCTACAAGATTAAAACACAAGATTAAAACACAAGATTACTTTCGTGCACATTGTTAGGTATGCAAAGTCTTAAAACTGTTTTAAGTTAAAAAGAAGAGTAAATGCTGCATATCAGAAAACAAAGACAGCTCAGAAGGTTCCATCATTTTGTGGGATACAGTCAAAGCTGTCATGAGAGGGAAGCTCATTTCAAGGGCAGCTTTTCAAAAAGGAAAAGAGAAGAATACAAAAAAAATTGAGCAATGATTTCAAATTGATGGAACACCCACAGTAAGAGCAAAGAAACGGTTTTACATTAAATAACTATTGTAAGACTGCAGCTAGATAAAATTTGAAGGACAAGATAAAGAAAAAAACTTAAATTCACTAAACAAACTTATTATGAATCAGGCTCTAAAGCCTCTAATACAATACACACAATTGGAGACCCTTCAACAAAACATATTTTTGTTTGAGTCAGAAGAAACAAAATTCTATAAAGATTAATATGAAATGGTGCATCCCCAGCCCCCAACAAAAGAAACTGAAATAAGAGAGCTCCTCGACTCACTGGACTTGACTGCTAGAGGAGACGAACAAAACAGAAAAATGCTTTTTGAAGTCACTAAAAAAGGAACCTAGATAGTAGTGAAGGATTTCAAAACAAATAGTATAAAATCTTCAGAGAGGAATTGTCCCCATCGCTCTTAAATTCTTCTAATCAGACTCTGATTGAAGGCAAACTGTCCCCCTCATAGAAGGAGGCTGTTTTTTCTTACACCATGAATCTCTGATTCATACAGACCTGTCTCACCTCTGAGTGTAGATCAAGATCTTTACCTCAGTTTTCTCTAAACGGTTTGAAAAGTTTACGTCTAATTTGCTTTCAGAATTCATTAAAGGTCGACAGGCTCAGGACTGCGTAAGGCGCATCCTTCAGATGAGCTATTGTGCCAAAAAATGAATTAACAGCAATCTTACTAACATTATGTTGGGGGGGGGGGTAATTTTTGTTTGTTTTTTAGCACCCTACATATCAAAATTTATTCTCCAAGTCACTGGAGCCATGTTGGAGGCAGTGAGGAAAATTGGACACAATCACTCACATATGGACATGTTCATGCCCACAAAATTATTCTGGGGAAAATTTTGTCTCACACTGAGTCAAATATTGAGATATGAGATTCTCGACACTGCGGAAATATTTTATTTTCTGTCTTTTTAAAACAGATTTTATCGTAAAACATTGTTTTTGTAAAAAAAAAAAATATATATATATATATATATATAATTCAAAAAAGTTGGTATCAATCGAAATCACTGAGCTTTAAGCTTCAGATGGTTATGCTAATGGCATCATGGAACAGGTGACCTTCAGTGTGAGGATAAAGAGGAGAAATCTTTAATAGAAAACACAAGAAATGGAAAACTTTTTCTCACAGCGCTGAGGACGCTGCCATTGCAGCAAACCCTACAGACAACCAACACTCACAGTACACTGAATCATAGCTTTATGCCCCAAGTGTGTGTGTGTCTGTTTGTAGCATTTTTTTTCTGCTTATGTATTAAAAATACTAAATAAAAAAAATGGCAAAAAAAAGAGAGCGAATGGTGAGAGAAAGTGATAAAGTTCCGCACTGTTAAACCAGAACAATCAGCTGGAAGAGGCTAAAAGCTCACAATTATAGAGCTGGTAATAATTCAGTCATTTGATCCATTTCTGTTTTAAGAACATTGATTAGTGCAGGTTTCAGATTTACTGTAACTTGGCAAACTGAATATTGATTATTGTTCCTGTCTGCTGCAGGCAGGGAGCCAGCTGTTCCGTGGATCAGCTCACTGCCTCGGCGTTCCTGACTGTAGAGCTGGATCGCTCACTGGGAGGAAATGCAGTTCAGGTAAAACCCCAGCATCAAATAAATATGAACAGCACATGTACTGCATGCCTAATTGATTGCTTATAAATTTATAGTACTGTGCAAAAGTCTTGAGCCACTCATCATTTCTTTATAATTATATTATAATTCCATCCATTTTGACAAGATCCCCAAAACCACTGACTGAAATGCAATCAAACCATGCCAGTGCCTCCATTATGTTTTACACATCACTGTAGACACCCGCTGTTCCCTCCTCCGTATGCGCTCCACCTGATTTGCAGTTCCTCCTTGTTTCCCTGCCTTAAGAATGAGTCTCTTGACATTCACCCTTCCATTGAGACCATTTCTGATGAGTGACACTGAGTCAAATATTGAGATATGAGATTCTCGACACTACGGAAATATTTTATTTCTGTCTTTTTAAAACAGATTTTATCGTAAAACATTGTTTTTGTAAAAAAAAAAAGCCATATGTGAAGAGCCATATGTGTCACTCGGGTCCTGTGCCAGGTCTTTGTTGTTTTCCCTATTTTTTCTTTTTCTTAATGGCATGGGGGGGGGGATTTGGAATGAGAAGGCCCCACCATGTTCTTCCTTCCATCAGCTGCTCTGTGTACAGTTTGCAATCGTTCTGGTCATCTGCCCAGATGTTTCTGCTCTAATCATCTATGATAGCCAAGCACTCAGTCAGTTAATGAATGATTTAAGCGTAAATCCAATGACTTATCCTCCACTTCTGTGGGATGCACCTGAGAGACTACGCCACTTACCCAGCGAGGATCTGGACATCCTAATGGCTCTGCTGAATGTTAGATCATCAGCCAGCAAAAACTTCCTCCTCAATGACTTTTTCACCTCCCAGGAGTTGATTTCATGTTTGTGACTGAGACAGGGCTTCATGCTGGTGACTCTGCTCCTTTTTCCAAACGTCTTTTTCCTCGCAGAACTCTGGCAAAGGTGGCGGATTAGCTTCGATATTTAAATCCAGTGTCGTCAGGCCTCGGCAGATCTCCCCCTGTGCTTTGTGCGGTGGTTTACTGACCACAAAAGTGCATGAAGGGTTTTGTCAGTGACTGCGCTGACTTCCTAACGGCTCTATTTTAAAATATGACTGTTGGTGATTTTAGCATTCATGTATTTTCCTCTCAACATTAACGGATCAAATGCAAATGTTCAACAAATTCCACTGCTGAGTATTTCAGGCATCAGTGTTTTAGATCCTCTGCAAGCACTGAGACTGTGCAGTAAAGATATAGTTGATCTCAGCAGAATATAGATTTAACCAGCTGTTTACAGACTTCCCTGAAATGGAAGTGAAGCTTCGTTCAAAGAAGGATTTCACACATTGCAGATCAAATACCTAATGAAAGATACTGTGGTTTTCTTTCCTTCAGCAGACAGTATTTCTGAGGTTCCTCTACAATTACTGGAGGAAGAACCTGAGTTAGGACAAACAGTGGCCCAAAGACGGTACACAGAACAAAAACAGCAGTTAGCTGCAGTCACCCTGTGGTGAAGTAACCAACAATCATCAGCAATTTTGATCAATTTTTTTTGATCAATTTTTTCCTCAACAGCCAACACCATCTGTAAAATAAAAGACAGACATTTTTTTCTTCACAGTCGCCTCAAGGCGCTTTATACTGTAAGGTACAGACCCTACAACTATACAGAGAAAACCCAACATTCGAAACGACCCTCTATGATTAAGCATTTGGCGACAGTGGGAAGGAAAAACACCCTTTTAACAGGAAGAAACCTCCGGCAGAACCAGGCTCAGGGAGGGGCGGTCATCTGCCGGCTCATGCAGATTCCAGGAATTATGTCAGGGATCTCGTTCCAGAAGAGCGCAGTCCTGGAAACAGCAAAGGTAGTGCAGGACCCTCAATCCCAGGGCTCTGGTAGAGGACTCGAGCTTGGAGGACAAAGATCGCCTGCAGGGCAATTGGGGATTTATTTTTTTTTATATATATATGAGAGAGAGAGAGAGACAGGCAGACTTTACTGTTTGTTGTGTGTAAAAATTCAGTAGTAATAATGTCTTGAATTGGCCTGTTACAGTCAGTTTGCCTTCTGTGGTTTCAGGTCAGAGTGTGTCAGGGTAAAGAACCCCCACATCTGCTGAGTCTTTTTAAATCTAAACCCCTCATTGTGTATAAGAGTGGTACATCCCACCTTGGCCATCATCCTCCTCCACCTCCAACGCAACTCTTCCAGGTCAGACGGAACCTGGGCACCATCACCAGGATTGCTGAGGTGAGAATTTTCCAGACTTTTTTTAGGAAAGAAATTGTGTGTTTATGTAAAGATGCTAAACTTCTTGTCTGTTTCAGGTTGGTGCCAGCGCAGCCAACCTAAACTCTAATGACGCCTTCTTTCTGAAGACCTCTAATGGGCAAGGCTTTCTGTGGATAGGCAAGGGGGCCAGTGAGGAAGAGGAAAACGCTGCTAAGGAACTGAGTAAAGAGCTGAAGTGCAAAAGCAAACGTGTCTGTGAAGGACACGAACCAGGTCAAGATCAACATGTGGCACACATGAACCAAATATGCTTATCCACGTATACATACACACACACAGACACATGCATGCAGGAATGTATGTATTCACACAGTATATGCATGAATTTATTGCCGAGGGGCAAATCTGCATATACAGATATGTTAGAAAGCGAGCATTCATACCGGGCCTCGTGTCTCATCGTTTTCACTTTTCATGAGTATTTGATCTGTTTTGAACATTTGGACTCACTCACTGACTGTGATTGTACCGGATCATGAGAGGGCTGATTGTATTTCATGTTGCAGCTAACTTCTGGGAAGCACTGGGGGGGAAGGAGGAGTACCAGACATCAGAGAGGCTGGAGAGTCAAACTATGACTCATCCTCCTCGACTCTTTGGATGCTCCAACAAGACTGGCAGGTTCATGGTGAGTTTTTAGACATGTGTCATTTTTCATTATATTTTGATTGGATTGTGTCACATATATAATGCTTATTTATGTCATAAAAACATAAAACCTGTCATAATAACAAGAAAACACAAATAATTTTTGGAAAAACTTGTTCAAAACTTAAAATTATATTTATTTTATTTTTATTTATAGTTATTTATTAACCAAATAACAAACTGAATTCATATTTTTATACTTTTTATCATTTGGCATAACTATAATCTGGCATGTTAATCAAAAAATAATAATGTGCTTTACTATTTTTTAAAACATCAATAATTTTCTTTAGCATTAAAAATATTTTTGATTAAAGATCTTGCACATACAGGTGAATTAACTAGTCCAGAAACATAATTTTGGTAATTACCAGTGCTGTTATTTTAGAGCAGCTGTGGTATAAACCTTACATTGGGTGGTGGTCTAATGCATTTGTTAAGCACTGTATATATGGTGGGTAGGAGGGTGTCCTAACATTCATGTCCTATATTCCCCAGATTTATATGGCACATAATGGAGACATTACAGATTGTTCTACACTTCTAAAACATAGGAACGTAGAACCTACCTTAGGAAAGTAGGATGCTACCAACATAGGACTCTGGTCATTTTGCTGCTTCACAAGTAGTTATGTGATGTTATATTTTCCAGTCTGATATTCAGCACATTTGATGTATAAAATATGTAAGACTCATACTCACCTATATTATGATTCTTTTAGCACTTTAGAACACAGGCTGCAGTTATCCACAGCAGTTCAGTTACCTGTTATTTTCCCCATGTGATCAATGCTATACCAGCTCACATGTTTCCACAAAACTCGCACACAGCTTTTGGAACATTTTCCTGTGCACTGATCATTGAAATGTGGCTGAGTTTAAAGGTTATTGTATGCAGATTGAGGAGGTTCCAGGAGAGTTCACACAGGATGACTTGGCTGAAGATGACGTGATGCTGCTCGATGTTTGGGACCAGGTACGCTCAGCTATAGGACATGATTAAAAATCTCAGGAGAAACTGAACAGCCCATCACAGTCTTCTGTTGTAGGTGTTTGTCTGGATTGGAAAGGATGCTAACGAGGTGGAGAGGGCTGAATCGCTCAAATCTGGTGAGCTTTTGGATTTTTGGCTTTACTCAGACGTCTATTAGGGAGCATGAGACACTATACTATAGAAATCCATACCGCAAAGGTAGTTCTGAGCATGTTAACAGGTGGTTAAATGTCTGCCTGAAAAGAGATGGATGATAAACAGCTATCGGTGCTAACTCTGGTGTTACACAAGCCCTGGGCTTCTGCTGCATGATAACTGAACATTAATAGGCCTTTATTACTTAATGTATTACAGTGCTGCACAGCCCTGCACACTAGGGCTCACTGATGTGATAATGTGAGAGATCTTTATCTGTAATCCATTTCAAATGTAGTTAGTTAACTGAACACCATGTCGGCACAATTTCCTGTTGCTAGATTTCAGCAATAGCAGATGTGGTGATAAGAGAGAGAGATTTCAGCAGAAACAGTGCAGTACTCTCTAATCACCACATGAGGTCACCACTGACATGTGAAAGAGGTTCTTGTCTGTGACTCTGTGACTCACTGTCGCCTTTGCAGCCAAACAGTACATCGAGACTGACCCGAGCGGCCGTGACAAGCTGACTCCTGTGGTGGTGGTGAAACAAGGCCACGAGCCCCCCAACTTCACAGGCTGGTTCCTGGCCTGGGACCCCTCCCACTGGGACTCTATCACCAGGAGCATGAAGTCTCTGAAAGTTTAAGTTATTCACATACTGATGCAGCCAGAAATATTATACTGAAATATTATCCTTTTTATTATCAGCACAATTAGAAACATATATATCCACCGACAGCCACTTCCAGCCATGTCCTCTGGAGACTTGTTTCCAACCTTTACCTTTCATTTCATTATCAGAAAGAAACCGATCCTTTAAAGCGGTCTGAGAACAATCCTGTCTTCACTGCACATTAAGCCTCCTTCTCACACCAGTGTTTGGACTGACTAGAGCTAGTTAAGCAATTGTAACTTCCAGTTCTTGTAGAAGCTTCCTTTGATAGCAATCAGTAAATAAACACTTTATGGCACACATGATGTTATGAATGCTTTGTCAGGTGAAGAGCGGGATTTTAAATGAAGGGAAGCTTGTCCCTGTTAGTACTCTCACTGTAGAATTTCTCGATAATGAGTTACAACAGCCCAGAGTATCATTCTGCTGCAGGCTATTCCTCTTTGACAATATTGAACACACCCATAGTGCACACAGTAACACATAACGGCTCACAATTCCTGATCAGCGTCATCAGCTGCCAACACACGGGAAGATTTTCTCTGCCCTTCCTTTTCTGTGGCAGTCCTTAAAACACTTCCTGTTTTCACTGCTCATGTGTTGTCTTTTTACTGAGTTTTTGTATCCGAGAACTATACCTAAAATTACAAAACAGTGGTATTTAAAATATAAATATATTGCTCTGAATATGTATATTCCCATAACGAAAGTATAATAATAAAGATTTTAAAAATCGTTGTTCTTGTTGTCCACAGTTGTCTGCGTGCTCATCCAAAAGCCAGGCCTTATCCACAGAGTCCAGCTTTGCTCATTTTGGTCTCGCAGTTGTGGAGTTGTGAACTGACTGAATTCGGGGAGTGTATTTTACAGGTCTAAATGAACCAGAACTGGTCTGTACGACCACAGTTGGACTTTTTCCTGGTGTCTGTTGGACTTCCCCAGGGCTGCCCTTTGTCACCAACTTCTAGGCAGAGCCAAGGCTTCCAGCTTGGTGGCCTCAACGTCCCGTCTCACTTTCTGCAGATAATGTGGTTCTGTTGGCTTCATCAGGTGGTGACTTCCAGCTCGCACTGGAACTGTTTGCAGCCAAGTGGGAACAAGAATTAGCACCTCCAAGTCCAAGGCCACGGTTCTCAGCAGGAAAAGGGTGGAGTGCCTACTCCAGATCAGGGATAAATTGTAGCCTCATTTTAAGTATCTTGGGGTCTTATTCATAAGTGAGAGGACAGGAGAGTGGGGGATTGACAGACATATTAGTGGAGTGTCAGCAGTGATGCAGACACTGTATTGGTCTGCTGTGGTGAAGAGAGATCTGAGAGTGAAAGGAAAGCTGTCGGTTTACCCCATCCCCATAGAGATGGTGCCTGCTCCCACACCTCCAAAAACCACCAAAAACTTAAGCATAAATATTCAAAAAGAAAAAAACGATATCGCTCCAGTTTATTAATTAACCATAGACCCAGACAGTTTGAATTCATTTGAAAGCCTGACTCTTAGCCTTGTCCACCCTAATTGGAAAATTAAAAAAAACAAAAAGCAGCTGTATTTGTTATTGTCTGTCGTCCACCTGGTCCTTACTCAGAGTTTCTGATTTCTCAGACCTTTTATCTGATTTAGTGCTCAGTTCAATAATCATAGTGCGTGATTTTAACATCCATGTAGGTGCTGAAAATGACGACCTCAACACTTGAGGCGACTGCTTATTGTGATTTGGTGCTACATAAATAAAACTGAATTGAACTGAAATGTTTGTCAACAAGTCACAAGAATTGCTGCTCCTCCTACACTTGCACACAATGAGCACCTAATCTCATCACCCGACCTGTGCTCAAAGTCAAGGTCAAATTTGCCATTTTACAGGCAATCACACGCGAACTACTGTGAACTGAGTTACTGGTTATACCTGGAGCGCAAAATAAAATAATATTCCTGCTCCTTGATGTTTTATTGCATATAAACGAACATTCTAATTGTGTAATTGCCAACAACTTACGACCACTAATCTGTCCTAACATTTTTAATGTGTTGCAGGTCTGAATGGATGGCATGGCAGTTGTTGTTGGTTTTTTAATACACTGAAAAAACACTGGCTGGTGTTGGTGTGTCAAAGAATAAAAACTAAGAAAGTTGCAGAATTGCATGATTACTCCAATACACGATGGGCCCAGAGTAGATTACAGCCACAAATCAAAAACGTTGTGATGATGTGGATGCAAAATAAAAACAAACCAGCAGGTCTTTGATTTTTATTTCACTGCACACAGCATGAACCCAAGCAGCCTTTGCAATTTTTACAGAAAGTGGGATCGGTCCACCAGGGTCTCCGCCCTCAACACCACCCAACACACATTGCATTCGAACCCTATGATGCCTCCTGCGAGTGGTGGGCCTACAAGAGGGCAGGCCCATGTCTTCTCTTCGGGCACCATGGGCTAATGCCCGGCCACCAGATGCTCTCCCTTGAGCTCCCTCCCCAGGCCTGGCTCCAGAGTGGGGCCCCGGTAACCCTATCCCTGGCAGGGTAAACAGTTCTCTTGGTGACTCTTCCATAGGAGTCTTTGGAATCGCTCTTTGTCTGGCCCCTCACCCAGGACCAATTTGCCATGGGAGACCCTACCAGGGGGACAAGCCCCTGGACAACATAGCTCCCCTGGATGAGCTGGTGGAGGTGGAAGGGAGATCTGGGCATCTCTGCTTAAGCTGCAGCCCCCGTGACCCGGCCCCGGATAAGCGGAAGAAAATGGATGGATGGATGGATGGATGGATGGATGGATGGATGGATGGATGGATGGATGGATGGATGGATGGATGGATGGTGGTTTAGCATCGTCTTGCTGAAAATATCATGGACCTCCCTAGACAAGATGTCATCTCAGACCAGCACATGTTGCTCTAACATCTCAGTGTACTTTTCTGCATTAATACTGCCATTACCTTTGCCAAGGGCACTGGCACAACCCCACATCATGACAGACCGTGACTTTTGGAGCTGTTGCTGATAACAGTCTGGATGGTCTCCTTTGTCTGGCCATTTCTTCCAAAAAAGATCTGGAACACTGATTCTTCTGACCACAGTACAGGTTTCCAGGTCTGAATTCATCACAGCCCCATGATTTTGTTTTGTTTGCCCACCTCTCTGGTCTGCTGTTTTATTTCTCCTCCTCTTGGATGTCAAACTGTCTGTTGGGTTTGGTGGCTTCTAGCATGAGTTCATACAGCTGGCCAATCTGTTCATCCTCGAATTCACCAAGTTTCCTCTCTGACAGGTCGGCCCCAAACTTCACCGAGCTGAGTCCATCCCCCACTGACTCCAGAACCTGAGTCTGCAGGATGTTCTTGTAGTTCTGTAAGGGAGAGCGGGGGTGAAGCAAACAAACACAGATCACATCAGGTTTGAGCATTTAGTACCTGATCTCCCACCCCATCTCAGCTTCAGTCATTAAACACTGTGTGGTTGTGTGTGTGTGTGTGTGTGTGTGTGTGTGTGCGCGTGTGTAATCATTAAAAATAAAACATTTATAAAATATTCAAATAAGATACTGGGGGCCAAATTCAAGGGGTTTGAAATCTTACATCATCTTTGTGTGACACAGTGAGAAATCATTAGCGATAGGGCAGAAAAATGGCTCGGTTAAAATTCATCGCAACCTGCTTTCATAGGCTACTTATTGTTGTTATTACTATTAAATATCTACAAGCAGCAGTATGTCTCTCTCCACATGTGGGGCATTACAGTAAAGTAAAGGAATACATAACATTGCAAGATGGAAAATGAATTAATTAGCTGGTGAAAAGAGCTTATTGAACAGGGACCATATATTTTTAAAGTATGAGTGTGTGACAGTGATATTATTAGTTTGCAATAATGCCAATAATCACAAATAAACTTCGAAAGATAAACAACAGCTACCTTGTTTGCTGAAAACCTTGTAAACATGACGTAATAAAATAACTGTACGCATAGTGTATGTATAAATGTGTAATAAACTTCACAAACTAAGCATAAACACATGTTATTAAAAACATCTTCTGTACCATTTATTATAAAATTCAGCGTTTTTTGAATGAGGTTATTTTGTTTACCTCCCACTCTGTCATGAAGCCTGTGACCTCCGCGGGTTCTGCACGCTTGTGTCTTCTGAACTCGTCCTTCACATACTGGTCACCGAGGGCTCGGAGGTCCACGGGCAGGAAGCGGTGCAGGACCAGAATTCTCTTATAGAGTGAGCGGACTCTGGAGACGTGCGTAGCAGCCGCCATTAAGTGCACACAAACTGTTTCTAACAGAGGAGGATAAAAACATCTTCTAGTTACAATGTAACACTTCCCTCTGCCCAACAGCAACCTGTGTCCCGGAAATGGGTCTTTCTCTTTAAGTCCATAAGCTACCTGACAGGCGCGCTCGCGCCCCCTCCTGGGTGCAGTAGGCTAGTTCAGCCGAAAAAAGAAAAAAAAACTTTTCACTGCAAAACATTATTTTTCTGTTAAGTTGTTTTTTATTCTCTCGTCAAGTTTAGAGGAAAACTGCAAAATAAATTTAAAATAAATTCATTATTGTGGAAGAGAATACTGACTGATCCCTGTTAAGTATATCTGTGACTCATGTGCCTGAGTGGAAGCACAGATGAAGTTAAACTGCTATGTTCTACAGTCAAACAACATATCACATCTCTGTATTTTCATCTTTTGAGTTATGGTAATTTAAGGGTGAAATGACTAAAAATTATTTTCAAAAATATTTTCAGTTTTCATTCTAGTCAGAGCTTGGCAGCTTTTTTCCTCTCACAGTGGCATGCAGTGACATTTACAGCATGGCAAGCAGAGACAACTGAATTGAAGCCCCATCCTGTAGCGTGCAGAGGAGCAGTGCACCCTGTGGATGACTATTTAGCATAACCTCCTCAGACCCCGCGTCCTCATCACATTTTGGCTTTACTTCACTTTATGCTTTATTCTGCTCAATAGTGTTTTAGAGTTTGCTAAGTCATGTTGACTTTGTTGTGATCTGCTGTAAAATAAACCCGTTGTTCCCATTCAAGGACATTTTTTTTTTTTACAAAAATATGTAACAACTATGTAACAAAATACAACTTCCTGTTCCAGAAGGAAGCTTAGTTTATATCCATATCAGGTCATTCCAGTCACAAATATTAGACCAGGTTTCAGGAAGTTACACTCCAGTAACCTGCTGGAAAAGATTAGTTCAGACAAAAACGTCTTTACTGTAAAATCACACATGATCATTTTAACACAGTGCTCTGCAGTGAATTCTACTTAACATGTAGCTGTATGAAACAGACTGCAGCATTGTAAATATTCCTCTGTTTATCTAGTTCAAGTTACCAATGTTTAAAATGGCAAATGGTAGTTAAAATGATAAGTTGCTGTCCTACCACAAAGAGTTCTATTTAGCAAATACTTCAGAGTATACCGAATAACCTGGGTGACTTTCCTCCTTCTCACCAAATGTTCGAGGGGATACATTTATATTAGCCTGTGTGTCTGCCAAAAGTCTGGCCCCTTTCTATACTTCTATAATATACATTGCCAGTACTACCATAAAATGTTTCATCTAGTGAGTTAGGTGCCGAATGTTCCCTGGAGGCCCCCTGAAGATTCCCTAAACATTCTACAAATAATAACCTTTGTGGAATGTAACTTACAGGGAACAGGGAACTTAAGTTTTGTAAAATGTTCCTAGAATGTTCTCCAAAATGTGACCTTCAGGAGACCTTCAAGGGGCCTGCGAGGAACGTTCCCTGGAGATCCAATGAAGGTCCTCTGGGGTTTTCACATAACCCGAGAAAATTAATCAGGTTAACCAGTTCAGATTTTAGGGCTGTATTTACATTTTATGTGTGATATGCAGATATAATAAATAAACATAATAATGCTATTAAATAATATGTCTGTGTCTGAGAATAACTCATTTGACTTTCTTTGTTTGAAAGCACAGAATATGCTACTTGACTTTCAAATCTGCACTCCCCACCAATTAGTGACAATAATAATAATAATTTAAAAAAAACTCCGACAGAGTTTTAATTCATTTGAAAGCCTGACTCTTAGCCTGGCCCACCCTTATTGGAAAACTCAAAAACCAGTTTTATTTGTTATTGTCTATCGCCCACCTGGCCCTTACTCTGAGTTTCTGTCTCATTTCTCACTCTTTATCTAATTTAGTGCTCAGTTGGGATAAAAATAAAATGTAGTGGATGATTGAAAATGAAACCCAACACTTTAATCACACTCTGGATCTTGTTTTGATGGGATTTTATTTTTAACGGATTTACATTATTTTTGAATTGCGAAGGCGGTCAAAATTGGCCGGGGGGGGGGGGGG
>JAVDPK010000080.1:0-15116 GCA_034780415.1 Cichlasoma orientale
CCACAGTCCAAAGACATGCACTTACTGGGGTTAGGTTAATTGGCCAATCTAAATTGCCCATAGGTGTGAATGAGAGCGTGAATGTGAGTGCGAATGCTTGTCTGCGTCTCTGTGTTAGCCCTGCGACAGAATGGCGACGTGTCCGGGTGTACCCTGCCTCTCGCCCTATGTCAGCTGGGATAGGCTCCAGCCCCCCCGCGACCCTGAAAAGCATAAGCGGAAGCGAATGGATGGATGATCAATGTTTTGAGGATCTTACAGATTTGTTGTGTTTAAAGCCGAGATTACAGCTGTAGTGTACAACAGGAAAATGTTTCAGTGCAGAGGAACTGATGGTCCAGAGGGTCACAGTCACAAAGAGCCTACAGATTTTGTTCTGAGCCAATAATAAATCTGTGTTATCTGGTGATCGCTGTCTCTGTCCTCACATTGATGACAGATTATTACATTGGCCGTGTTAAATATAGCACACCAATATTTCAGTGTTTGTAAAGATGCAAACTTCTGCAGATTATTGCGCTCTGATATGAAACCTGATCTCAGCCGCGTGAATGAGGAAATGAAACTTTGGTGTTAGGCAGCTGCTTCATGCTCAGTTGCTGGAATTAGAGACGAGCTCAGAGTTTGTTGAAGACAATCTGCCAGCGAGCAGGTTCAGAGTCTGTTATCACTCTGCAGGGACTGAAATCCCAGAGTTTCCCCTCATTTCAGGGTGAACAAACAGTTTTCACTAAACCCTTTCTGAAGCAGGTCCCAGGCAGTGAAAGCGGGTCCAGTCACATTGTTGGGGAATAATAACAGTGAACCAGCAAATAAAGTTGAAGCCGGGCAGCTGAACAATGAGCTCAGACTCTCTCGAAGGTGAACAGGGTTGCAAATAAAGGAGCTAGTGCTTTGTGATGAAATCTTTTATGACTTTTTTTTTCTTTTGCACACTGTTAATAATATATACAGCCCCTTTGGGAGAAGCTCTGATCCATTTGGACTCATTTAAAAGGAACAATTCTGGTACCAGAAATCTCTAAAAGGAATGTAAAAGAAGCCATTATGCCAGGACAGGTGCAGATTTTTAAAATTCTTAAACAACTGGAGAAACAAATGTGAGATAATTCACTGAACTAAACCAGAATGGCCCCTCGCACTGAGCTACCACCTCCTTTCTCTCTCCACTCAGCTTTATGCCTTCTCAGTTTCACCTACGTGAACCCTGCTACCTGCACAGGTAAGAAAGGGATGACAAAAACACGTAGCATATATCATTTATATATATATCAGCTGGGTCCTGCTGACATACACCTGACATATGGGCCAAAAAGGGTATATACTGTACATCCATATGTTTACCAGAATGCAGTGTTAGTAGCTACATCTCCTGTTCTCCCGGCTGCTGCTGCGGGCCCGTCCCGCGGTACCAAACACATCACTGGCAAACCCGTCTTCACTCGCCCTGATTAGCAGCAAATTTCCAGGTAGCAGCGATGAATGGCGAAAGCATGGATGGAATACAGTTAATAAATAAGAGCCCAGCTTCCTAAATATGGATTAAACAGTGAAGATCTCAGAGTTTTTATTTGTTTTAGTATGGGATAAATCTGCCAATTATATCATTGCAATTAGTTTCTTTCTCTCTGGATAATCAGCTTTTTCAGCAGGAATTTAGGCTTTTCATCATTATTCATCGACAGGAAGCTGGATGTAAGTGCTTTTTTAAAAAAAAACCTTTTCTATTATTCTCTAATCTGCTCCTGCTTTCATTTCGCTGTATTAACTACATTTACCACATCTCTGAACAAAACCTTTCTTACAAAGACATTTTGGTAAAATTGTAACCATCTTCACTCCATTTGTTCATTTATTTCACCTGCTGTAAAAATGATTTTGTGAACTTGTATGTTTAAATTACACATTTTCCAAAATTTTAAAACTAACATTCAGATTTATTGTGTAACTGGACGGTAAGCCTGTCCTCATCTTTCTAAATACCCTTCATATAGGAGCCCACACTGTTGACAGGTTAGGTTAAAATGTCCCTATAGCCAAATACCAGGAATGATTTAGGTTTCATGATGAACTTATTAATTTTTAATATGCATATTTAGTGAGCAGTTATTCTTTATCTTGTCCAGTAGTTTTTGTCTTGCTTGCTGTATTGGCCGGACTCCGTTTCTCAGGTGGAAGGTTTTGGGATTCTGAATTCTGCAGACAGCCGAACATCCCTGCGTGTGTTATGCAGAGCCTGTCCTCCTTTTAAAAAACCACCTCACAGGTTGATGTTTGCAGCCACGTTTTATGACCAGTACCTGCGCTTAAATAAAACTGGGCGACTTCCAGCGGTCGTACACGAACATGTTCGGTTTTCCCCAGCAAATTCCAAAGAAATGCATAAATATGGATTTTCTGAGTTTCCTGAAAAGTTTATGGGAACTAAATGACAAAAGGAAAAGCTTAAACATGAAATAAATAGACCGGTTCTTATGTAGCACTTTATACAACAAGCTCTTCAGTATCTCGCGCACGGATACTTTGGCATGCAGACTGGAGCAGCCGGGGATTGAACCACCTGTCCTCTGATTAGCAGGCGACCTGCTCGACCTCCTGAGCTGCAGCCACATGTAGGAGCGCTCGTTTTGGAAATGCTCACATGGGTCATTTAGAAACATATTGCTGTTCAGATTGGAGGACATGATGGTTATGCATCACACACACACACACACAATGAAGCAAAGGAAAAGTTTTAACAAAAACATTAGAACCACTTATCCAAATGACCTGAGAGCAGTACACCCACCAACAGTGATGGCTCACTGCAGGCTTGAACTCTGAAGCTGTGATTTTGTGGTCGTACAAATGATTAAAAATTACTTATTCATTTTTAATCTGAATACCTGCCAAACTGGTATAATCTTTATGATGCACATGTGCCTAAGAAATAACATACTACATGCGCATTAGTGTAGTCGGGTAAGTCGTTGTGTTTTCAAAGCTTTATTCAGGATAACTCTTGTCTCCGACACACGGAGCTGCAGTGCCTGACATGACTAACGTCTGACACTAATTGGTGCCTGTCAGACATTTACCATATTGTGTTTATAGTTCTACTCAGTTCATTATAGTGCACAGAATAGCAACATCATATGGAGTTACTGGTGGTAACGAGCTCATATTTCCCTTCCAGTTGTCTCCCCTCTTAACAGCAGCCGCTGGGAGCTGCACTACTGGGGTCCAGGTCTGAGTTTCCAGACTGCATGAAGCTCAACAAGGTTGCAGTGGGTCAAATATGTTCAATAGAAAAACAGAAAAAAAACATGGCATAAAAGGATCCGTGCTTCCTGATGTCAGCTGTTGCACCAAATCTTGTGCTTTGTGCACAGCATGCACCTGAGTGGGACCGGCATGAAATGAAAGCCACACGACTGCAGACAACTGCACTCATTTCACAGTCCAGCGTTGGCTGTTTAGCTTTCTGACTCATTAAAAACTAACAAACAAACAGAGAATGATGATGATCACAGGAGAGTCTGAGTCTGTGCTATCCAGAACGCATTGACTCTCCAAGTCTGTAGAGTTCTACATCATCTTTCATCCAAAAGAAAGATGACCCATCTCTAATTTGTTGTTTTCATTAAAAAAATGATGGACAGCACCATCTGACATTGCTCCAAAAGCTCCCACAGGTGCTCGTTTGGGTTCATCTGGTGACTGCAAAGTTCATATGTTTCAGTTCTTTTTTTATCTTCAGTCCTCTCATTCATGCCGTGTGGACGGTAGAATTGTGATCCTAGAACAGACCACTCCCATCAGGATGGAAATATTTCATCAGGATTACGGTAATGACTAAATCAGAGCCACTCAATCTCTTTGCAGTATGAACCGGGCCAATGTACCAGTTTCTCTAAGGTTCTTTAAGTGTTTCCACTGCCAGAAACATTTCAAAAAGCTGCTGTCATTTTGAACGAGGAATTTCTTAAATTTTGATATCTTGATATTGTACCAGCTCTTAAATACCAGTGTTGTATTTAAATAAGGATTCTCAGTTGGACACGCCCAAAATACCAAAATGTTGTAAACTTTATTTTTCTGTTAATGCGTCACTCTTTTATGGAAGCTTCTTTCCGCCACTAAAAAAAAAATAAAAATCTGCATCCGTAACTTGAAATTTCGAGTTAGCGCTGCCAATCAGGAAGCTCCGTGAAAGAGGTCGTTTCCTTGTTACCTGGAAGCATATATCACCAAAGCACGCGCACCCAAAATAGGGCAGCGACAGCATCAGTGAGCTAGCAGTGTGTAGCAAACGTGAACAAACTGTTGTCGGGTTTGTGACCTTTGACCTTCTAGCCAATAAGAGCTGCAGAAAAGGAATCGATGTTTTCATGTTGAGCTGTTGGACAGCTGATGCCTTCAGCCTTCTGCTTCCAGGTAACAAGGAAATGATGTACCTTCACGGAGCTTCCCGATTGGCAGAGCTAACTCAAAAATTGTTAGTTAATAACATGAATTTTTGAGATATGTAAATCCAAATTTAGACTTATTTTCACAAAATGTCAAGTTAAGGATGGCAATTTATTATTTTTTATTTTTTAGTGGCAGAAACAAGCTTCCATACTTTCCCTCCTGTGACTATGAAGAGTGAGGCTGCATGATTTTCTTTAACTGTGAAACCGAGCGTGGATGTGGACTAGCTGAGTGTATTGTTTTGATACGGCCAGCTGGAGACTTTGGACTTGTTTTTAATTGTTTAATGGTGCTGCGCCCCCTCGGGGGTCCGGTCTCAGGTACTCAGCCTCGGTCCGTTTGTTTTGGTTCTGATTGTTTAACGGTGTTTAAAACCTGATTCATTTGGTACAGCTGTGAGAGTTGTTGGAAACATTTCCTGCAGATTTGCAGTGTTAGCATTCTGTATTTCATAAATACATTTTTTTAGTGTTTAGATATTAAAGTGTTGTTTTTTGCATAATTATACAGTAAAAGAGGCCGTAAATAAAAGCGTGCACCTTTAGCCTATATTATGAAATGCAGATGATTTGATAAATGTGCTTGAACCGTTTTGTCCCCTACAGTAATTCTGGAGTGAAAGTAAAAAAATGGACCTTTAACAAAATCACAAGTCTTACTAATTTTCAAGCTACCTCTATAAAAGTAAACTGTTGCATTTACTGAGAACAAAAAGTGTATCACAGCATTTAAATACATGTTAATGTTGCAAGAAACACGGAATCTCTGCAGTAGATAAATGTTATTAGCTTCCTCCCCAACAGGGCCCTGCTTTTGTCTTTGGAAACAAAAGGCTCCGTTAGAGAGCGTCGAGCTTCAAAGTGAATGAATGAGTGAACAATAGCTTCAGCAGGTCGATGTCAATCATAGAGCCTGCCCTCCTTTAAAAAAACCACCTCTCAGGTTATTTTGAAGGCAACAGTACCTATGTTTTAAAATAAAACGAGGCGACCTGTAGCAGTCCTACATGAACGGGTGCGTGAATGATGTGTTTGGATTTCTCAGGCAAATCCTGAAGAAATGCTGTAAATATGGAGGAGAAGCTTAAACATTAAATAAGCAGACTGGTTCTTATATGGAATATATATGCTGTATACAGCATGCCTCAGTCACTGCGGTGTTGAACCAACAACAGGCGACCTGCTCTGCTGCCTGAGCTGCAGACACATTACACACTAATCTGACCGACACACACAGCCACATGTAGGAGCGCTCATCATGGAAACGCTTATTATGGAAACGCTCATTATGGAAACGCTCATTATGGAAACGCTCATATAGGTTATTTTGGAACGAAGCAGGTTGGAGGACATGCTGAGATTATGAGGTGCTGCTAAATCAGAATACAGTGAATACTTTATTAAATTCATTTATGAAAAAGAGCTTCTTTTTTTTAGAATCACAATATTAGTTGTATTAGCGCTTCACATTTGGCCATTTAAATATGAAAACATGACAGCAAATGAACCCGAGCATTGCTGGGACCACTAAGCTAGCTTCCTGCTGCCTGCTGCTAACTCTTTATAGGGCACCATGCACAGCCCGTGTCTATCAGTGAGTGTGGGAATCAACACCTCACCTTCACTTCACCTCTCTTGTTACTATAACAGACTGGCACAGTTTCCTCATAATGTGGAAATGATGCTTTAAATCTAAATAGCACAAAAGCTCTGAGGTGAAATCGTGGAATAAGACTTCCAGACCACAAACAGCAGCAGTGTGGGAGCTGACACTGAAGTGGCCAAATTTAAATCAAGTCTTTTCTTTTTATAAGTGAAGGTTTGGAACTTTTTGAATGCACCTCATATTAGTTTCATCATCATATAAAAAGGTTCTGACTTCAAGCATCATTCCAGCTGATTCGTGTGAATCTGTGCAGCTGATCAACCTGCAGAAACAATGTGTCCATTTCAGGTGTCTGCATGAAGGTTTTCACTTTCATTAAGACTAGAAATCAAACTGCATATTCATATACACTGCAGGGAGCTGATGGTTTTTTGCCTTATTGTACCTTATTTTATTTCCTTTCTCCCGTCTCCTTACTTCCACAGATCTCTAACACACAGGTATAAAATACAAAGGTAGCAAATAACAGGTAACAATAGGTCCAGAAATGGGAAATGGGCCAGCCTGAAATTTACCAGAAATATCCGTTACAATAATATAGCACTCCTCACATTTTCACCATAAAACCTGTGTGCTCTCACACAAAATTGTGAATGCAGTCCTTTAGTTTTGGAGTGTTTTACAGAGTGGTAGTGCCACTTTCATGGTTTTAAGGAGGGGATCTGAATCCTTTCATAAGTGCATTATTTGGAATTTGAGGCAACTAAGATAAGGGAAGAAGATTTTGAACATCTTTTTTGCATGAACACTTAAAATAATTCAGCATTCTTAAGTCATTACTGAGCTCTAAACACTTCTGCATGAGTCTGTTCTACCTCTGAATATGTGGCTTCTTGGAGCCGCATATGCTTCAGTAAGCTGACACACAAATACCACAATGACACACCTGAAGCACATGTGGAGCCAGCTCCATCTATCTCCTGCTGGCAGAAGTAACAGGTAATCATTAGAAGTGCCGTCCGAGCGTTATGATTAAAAGAACCATCTTTCCTGAGGGTCAGCTGTCATTGAACCATGGCAGCCGTCCAGCACTCTTAGAGAGACCCAGTCCTTCAGCCCCCACTCATTTATTTTTATGACATTATTAGTGGTATTAAAATTAAAGCTGTCTTGAATCAATCTGCCGATCATGTCATGTGCATCAGCAGTTACAAGTTCAGTTGTTGCAGGTTGGAAACTGAGCAGGCAGATAAAAGGTGAATAAAAACAATATTTTTAAATGATATAAAAAGACCAATAAAAAGAAAAGAATGTTCTACACGTGTTATTTTAGCATCTTAAACAGATTGGTGTGTACTGAACAAAGGAGAAAATCATTTTGTGAATAATGGATTTGACAGCGTTAACTAAACGTATCCGACGGTTTTCCATTAAACTCTGATTCCCGTTTGAAAGTCCACGACTTCCACCGCTGCTGCTCACAGATGCAGGAGACGCGTCTCGTGTTCATCTACATGATCTCAATGTGCCCAAAGATAAAAACGTGCTTCACAGTTCATCACTGCCATGACTGACGCTGCAGAAACTGATTAAAGTGTTAATGTTAGCCCAGCTTGCTTTATATTTCTCACTTGGTTACATTAGATTTACTCTCGTATGGAAGTTTGTTTCTACCACAAAAAAAAAAAATATCGCCATCCAAAATTCCGAGAAAATAAGTCGCCATTTCGAGTTACGCATCTCAAATTTTTGCGTAATAACTCGAAATTTCGCTGCCAATCAGGAAGCTCAGAGAAAGAGCTCATTTCCTTGTTACCCGGAAGCAGATGACGCCAAAGCACGCGCACTCAAAATGGGCTAGCGAAGGGATCTGTGAGCTAGCAGCGCCCAGCAGACGTGAACATCTGCCTTCTAGCGACAAACAGCTGCATTAAAGGAATCGGTGTTTTCATGTCGACCTGCTGGACAGCTGACGCCTTCAGCTTCCTGCTTCCGGTTAACTGATGTACCGTCACCGTCTTAGTGACTCGAAATTTCCACTCAGTAACGTATTAACACGAAATTTCGAGTCGCAGATGGCAATTTTTTTTTTTTTTTAGTGGCAAAAACAAGCTTCCATACTCTTGACTGTGTTTCACAACGTGAATGTCATAACTGCTGAGTCGTTGTTTAAGATCTATGAGCCCGGGTCACAGTGATGCACGTTCGTACATACACGTGACCTTGTTGTTCAGCAGATTGCACTAATTTGTCGTCTCACTAATTTGTCATTCCTAATTTACAGCAATTATGAAGGAACACAAAATTTCCCCAACAATGAAAAAACAAAATGAATACATTTATACAGTCAGTGCATAAACCCTGATTATCAGACAGCTTAGCAAGAAGTAGCCCAAAAGGACATGAATAAATAAGTTGTTGTGTTGAGCGTCTTCAGCCACAAAGTCAACATGATTATTAAAACCACTTCAGTAACAAACAGTTATCATGACACAGGTGACTTAGCTTATAGATGTTATAGAAGTGATGCATTGTCTCTAAAGCATGATGAATTCTGCTTAGTGCAAAACTCATATTCTCAGTTTTATCTGCATTGGTAACATTACGATTAATATAAAAATCTGTAAGTTGTTTGCATCACTAAAAACACACTTCCTGCAGAGCTTCTCTGAAAGCCAGTTCCAGGATGTCAGTCAGGGACTGAAGTAACTGACACTTCGCTCAGCGTGGCGTCTGTGCTGCTGAATCCGAGGCGCATGCAGTTTCACCACGTCGGGCTTATTTTCAGAGAACGCTGCAGATGGTGTTTGAATCTTTGCAGGTTAAAAATGACACACAGTCAGTGTTCGAGTAGCCTGCTTACCCACTCATGGATCGGGAACTTGTGCACAATCTGTCCTCACTGAAGTGTGAACAATGTAGGCAAGAGAGTGATGCATGTTTATAACAGAATACTGTTTATTACTTTCTTTTATATGGACTCCGTTTCATTTATTGCCTTAGAAATGTCTTTAAGTCCTTAAATTAAAAACAATGTGTGCTTACTGAGGGGAAATCCAGACTGTAGAGTTACATCTACATTATATTTAAATACAAATGTCTAACAAAGTTTTGTATTCATGCAGTTATAAGCTTTTAATAAAGAGCTTATAACATGCAGTTAATGGTTCACATATGAAGCAGTGCTTTAACTTGAAAAGATTATCAGACTGTGTTCTATAAAAATGTGATATTGAACTTGTTTAAAGCATTTTGTGAACGTGCATCAGCTGCAGTCAAAGCTCAGTCAGGCGGATCAAGAGTGATAAAAGGTCAACACAGCAAGCAGGCGAATAGAGAAGCAACTTTATCACAGGTCTAATATTTGGAAAATAAGTCATGCAAAAACCGGGCAGCGCGGTGGTTAGCACTGTTGCCTCACAGCAAGGAGTTCCTGGGTTTGAATCCATCATCTGGCCTCTCTGTGTAGAGTTTGCTTGTTCTCCCCGTGTGGTACTGCAGCTTCCTCCCTCTGTGGGGTCAGTGGGGTTAGGTTAACAGGTGATTCCAAACTGCCCATAGGTGTGAACGGTTGTTTGTGTCTCTGTGTCCGCCCTGCAACAGGCTGGTGACCTGTCCCGAGTGCACCCTGCCTCTCAGCCGGGATTGGCTCCAGCCTCCCCCGTGACCCTGCATTGTGACCTGGATAAGTGGATGAAAATGGATGGATGGAAGTAATGCAAAGCTCAAGGCTGCAAATGTGCTGCTGAGAGAACGCAGTAGCAAAGGGGGGAGTAGCATGTCTAAGCCACTTCTCGGTTGGAGGGAGCGAGGCCCAGAGGTCAGAGTTCACATACCAGCATGTCTCAGAGAAGGTCCAAATGATCGGATTATGCTGGGATGACACGGGCTGTCAGACTTTGCACAAACTTGCAGAGTTAGTGTGGACATATAATTAGTAAAATAAAATATTCTAAAGATTAATTTATGATAAATGTATTCATTATTTTCAGGGCTACATTAAAATCTTTGATTATTCGGATAAGTATCCTATTTTCTCTGCTGCGTTCATCGGGTGGGCGAGCAGCGCGGTGTCAGAGGCAGCAGCTCACACTGCACAGCAACAACACCGTTAGAGACCCCCATTCTCCCCGAGGGGTCGCTTTACATGTGACCAAACTCACAGCTGAAGGATCTTTGATCTGTGTTAGGTGGTTTAGTCGTGGTTATAAAAACATCAGAACGATTCAGAAAACATTGGCAATAATGATTAATTAAACATTAATAAAGTCAGATGCGGCAGTTTACTACCCCACCATCCCTTTTTGTTTTCCTCCTTCTTCCCCTCTTCATCTTCCTCTCTTTTGCTAACCTGCCCCTCCCCACCTGTCAGCGCTGACATCAGATGGATGCTAATTTGAATAATAAATAAAGGAAAGAAAACAAAAAGACTAATAAGAGGAGCCTGTAGGAAGTCTGTAGGCTCATTATGGCAAAGCAAACGTGTTTGGCACAACAGAGCGTTGGGACCATGATTCTGCTTCCAAAGCTGCCACAGGACAGGAAAAAATCATCACTTCCATCCTTTAAAGGGGAAACTTCTCCAGAAGTCTTTAAAAGTGTTTAAAATGTATTTGTTACATTATTGTTCAAGTCAAACTTGTCGAAGATCATTCTTCAACAGTGGAATAAAGACGTTTATTACAGAAGAAAAATGATTTATAGCTGGTAATAAATCAAATGTCTCCTGATACCCTCGGTTATGTTAAGCAGCTGCCTGATTTGTCGGAGTTCTGACGGAGGATCATCTTCACGTTACGGGAGGAAAAAAACAGCGTGACTCTGCTTATGTTGGAACAAAGAAAAGAGTGAAATAAAAGATTCGGAGTCCCATCCTCCTACGTGCTGTGATGAATGGGAGCTAGGTAGCTAAAGCTGAGGTCATCCATCATCAGCAGTAGTGTTAATTAATGTTGTAGGAGGCGAGCCAACGAGGCCCGTTCCACATCAGCAAAAAGAAAAGCTGCCGCTCGCCTTCAGCCCCTGAAGAACTGCAGCTAAAAATGAAGCTCTCTGCACCAAGAATCACTCAGATCAAGAAACACGAGATACACAGGACATACAGGTGAAACACACACACACACACACACACAGAGGAAAACAAACAGCTGAGCCTGACTGTTTCTCACACACCCCGCTGATACTGAAAGCAGAGGTATCCCACACCATGCACTGCCTCACCCGTAATTCTCACCCTTATCAGCCTGAGATGTGACTGTTTTTTGTAACGAGCTTTCATTTCACTAATATGATTTATGTGAGCAGCCATTTTGAACACTGCCATTGTAAATCATCCCAAAGGGAAAGCAAGCAAATAAACAAGCATGTCATAATCGTCAGCATAGAGTGATTTTAATTCATTATGAGCCGGCGTCGGGAACGTGTCCCTCCTCAGAATGCTAACAGATAAAAACTGCTGGTGCCAACTCAGGAAAGAGTAAAGAAACTGTGGAGGCTCAGGTACCTTTGTTTCCTCGGGTACCTTTGTTTCCTCGGGTATCTTTTTGTTTCCTTGGGTATCTTTTTGTTTCCTAAGGTATCTTTCTGTTTCCTTGGGTACCTTTGTTTCCTCGGGTATCTTTTTGTTTCCTTGGGTACCTTTGTTTCCTTGGGTACCTTTGTTTCCTCGGGTATCTTTTCGTTTCCTCTGGTATCTTTTTGTTTCCTCGGGTATCTTTTTGTTTCCTCGGGTACCTTTTTTTTTCCTCGGGTATCTTTTTGTTTCCTCGGGTATCTTTTTGTTTCCTTGGGTATCTTTGTTTCCTCAGTGGGTCTGGCCTTACAGTATGAAGAAGTGAGTGAAACGCTGCGGTCTCGGGCAGAGATCCACTGTGATCTCAGTCACAGCCATTGCTTTCATACAGTATAGCACAGTCGAGCGGTGGATGTAACTGAGAAACCTGGTGGCAATAAGGTTCATAAACAACTGAAAGCAGCAAACTGAATTGAACTCATGTGAAAAGTGCTTGTTGAGGTCAAACACAGTGAGAAACCGAAGGATCGTTTTCCCATTGAAGTCTATACAACAGCAGTCAGTAGTTCCCGTTCTTACTATGAGAGACTGCAGCTTTACGGCATTGATGCATATAAACAGATGAGTATTACATGGCAATAAAGGGGATAAAGTATACACCATGGTCCCAGATTATTAAACTGATTGTTCTGATTGCTATTACTTGTGAAATAAGTTTAAAAATAGTCATGTGATGTTATTCAGTTGCTTGATTCCTTTATTGCGACAGTCAGCATGACTCAAATTAAATGGATTCCTAAAAAAGAGCTCCGTGGTGAACAGTGTAGTTCTGTTGCCTAAACGGAGTGAAAATCAAAGAAAAGGAAAACGCATTATTCGTACTGTATGCAGGCTCGTGCCAAAAAGCTCTTCCTCCAAAGGCGGTTCTTTCTGGCAGAACTCTCGAGCACCATCTTCGTCTTCATGAGGCCGCAGAATTCTTCATCTCAGTTACTGATCGATTTGAGTTCTGTCAACATGTTCTGTGCTAACTAACCCGCCACAATGAACTGCTTCTTATTACTTAGCTAAGTTGTTATTAGCATGTTACTCTTGAATAATAAAACACGTTGCAGGTGATGACCTCATTAAGCTAACACGTTCTCGCACCAGGCTGTCAGTTGGTACAGCTAACTCTTTGCATTTGACGGCGCGAGCTGATGAAGCCAAATGTTACCAATAGTGTGCAAAGCTGTCACCAAGGCAACCAGTGAATACTCTGAAGAATGCAGTTTTAGCTTTTTTCTTCCTACATAATTTAACAGTTGATCATCAGCATTCATGTTGGACAAAAAATATATAAAGCCCTTTAATCAGCAGTCCAAACTTTGTGTCCAAGTCCAAGTTCTGGTTGTTGAGCGTTTGCACAGTCAAAGTGAAGAGGGCAGTAAGAGATGGTGGTCAGTCAGTGTCACGGGTTAAATGCCAGATGATAAAGAAGAAGAGCTCAGATAGAGCTTAAAGTCCGAACTCTGTCATCAGCTGTGAGTGGACACAAAAGGGCATGGGGCCGGAGCGCTGTCAGAAACGAGCAGGTCGGCCAGTCTCACCCTGACATATCTGAAAGAATCAAAGCCATTAGGCTCCATCTAAAGGTTAGGAAATTCACACGTAGCTCTGCTGGCAGGAAAACAACACCCCCATCTGAGGATAGATGCCCCTGCCACTGTAATGAATTAAATTTAGCACAACACAATATAACACAAGTTCTTCCTTCTCACCAAACTTCAGCTTTATTACAGTTCATTAGTCACCACAGATTCGGCTCTCGTGCCCTTTAGGTGAACAAGAAGTCCACGTCTGGTGACGGCGGTGACAAATGAAAGCGCAAATGACTTCATAAATGTCTCGTTGCTTTCGTTGGATTTTTTTTTTTTGATCTAAATGCATCTCGCCAGCTTTGTTCTGATCCTAAACAATATTTCCTCCTGTCACAGTGGAATTCACCTCCATTATTCATTTACAATCGGCCGCGCTGTGCCCGTAGACTTTTGCCTTTTTAAAAAAATACATCTATCTCTGAGCAAACCAGAGTCAAAGTCAGCATATAGGGGCAGATATCAAGAAGGCAAATTATCAGCTGCCATCATCTCTCCGAGGGCATTATAAATACAGCATTTATCTCAGAAACGATCCACAAACCTCGCTTTAATATATTCTCATCTGACAGCAGGCAAAGTGACAAATCTCTCCTTGGACCGCTTTCGACGAGGTAACTACAACATGGAGAAGCAACAAGCAGAAATGAATAATTCATACGATAACAAAACGGTGCGCCAATTACCCGCTACATTTATAGCACAGCTCCATCTTTCCTGCACTGAGATGGGAGTGAGATCTTTGGCTTTCATTAGGAAACTCGTCATTGCGGCTTTTATTTTTTCTGTGTACAGTCATTACGGTGGTAGTAGTACAACAATCTCTGAGACGAACACGGCGGTTCAGCACTTTGTTTACACGAGTGTAAATTAATTTGCATTAATGAAGCACTGAACAAAGATTCCCCACTAAGATCACTGAAGCCCGTCTCTTTCCAAAACATCACAAATCAGTCACGTTTTTGGGAAAGTGCGGCGGAAAAGATCACGAGGAAACAAACTGGCATCCCTCTGCTGCTTGGCAGGAAATGAGTAATATAACTGACAGAGGGTAATGGAGACCAATTGTTTTATTCTTGAGCGCTACTAGATTAGCTTTCAATGATCCATCCATCCATTTTCTTCCAGTTATCCTGGAGCCGAGCCCAGCTGTCACAGAGCAGGAGGCGGGGTACAAACTGGACAGGTCGCCCGCCAACCATTCACACTCGCACCTGTGAGTAATTTAGAGTCACCAGGTAACCTGACCCCACTAACTGCACGTCTTTGGACTGTGGGAGGAAACCGGAGGGTCAGACCGGGATTCCAACCAGGACCTCCTTGCTGTGAGGCAACAGTGCTAACCACCACCCCACTGATGGGTACCTTAGACTTGGTGCAGCCTCTCGGCTCATCTTGTTGCCTGGATCCTGTTTGTTTCCTTTGCGTTTTATTGTTGATGTTACTGATTAATATTGTTGGTTACTTGCAAACGATCAAGGCCAGTTAATGATTTTTTTCTCATAGGAACCATTTAGAAAATTCAAAATAAAACAAACACAAAAAAAGAATCTATATTTTGAAGAAACATTTATATTTATTTATTTATTTATTTTATATTTAGAAGAATGCATGAGGTCAGATATCACTGACCTTTTCTGTCTCGTTCCTGTGAAAGAGTCCACGCCACCACAGGTGTTTGTACAGTATGCAGGTACTGAACAGGTGTAACTGTTACTCCCTGCCATGCTGCGCTCAGCAGTCAACACAACCCGCTGAGAACACGAAGGCGCCTCTGTCTCTAAAATCTGCACCATCAGTGCATTTATTCTATCACCTGTTACTTCTCATCACCCTGACAGTATCCTGCACCCTGAGCCTCTGCGCTCGCTCCCCGGTGGCAGCTTTGGAACTGTGTTCAATTATGGGGC
>JAVDPK010000080.1:63532-80016 GCA_034780415.1 Cichlasoma orientale
GATGGCTGCCCCTCCCTGAGCCTGGTTCTGCTGGAGGTTTCTTCCTGTTAAAAGGGAGTTTTTCCTTCCCACCGTTGTACAGTGCTTGCTCACAGGGGGTCGCTTTGATTGTTGGGATTTCTCCAGAATACTATAGGGCCTTTACCTTACAGTATAAAGCACTTTGAGGCAGCTGTTTGATGTTGAAGGTAGGAGGTATCTTCTCTACATTATAGTGGATGCTCAGTGTTTCAGTGAAGTGACACATTATAAGAGTTCCATTATATGTTTAAGTCATGGTTTTATCTTCTGAACCAAAGTGTAACTTTTCATATGCAGTATACTATATTTTCCTTATGAATTGAATTTTAGCTCTGCAAATAGTTACGCAGTAATTTTACACTCCACTGACTAAAATAGGCACCTTTTCTGAAATGTTTTGAAGGGCATGCTGGGAAATATATTACTTGTGCTTTCTAACCTTTCTCCCTGTCATTTGTGTAAATTGCCCCTGAAGCCGTTGACATCACCTGTACAACAATTTGTTTTCTGCGAGTGTCTTATGGAGCAGTTAGCCCGCGCTGCAGCACTTTCAATTATGTTTAGCAAGCCAAAGCCAAAAAAATGCTGCTCAAAAGAGGAAACAGAGAAGAGAGATGGATGATCAGAATGCCAGGACTCAGCACAACACCTGAAAGATGAAACTTAAACTACTCACCTCTGAGGGGTGACTAGTTTGTCTTTTTGTTTTTGTAAAGGATTGAAACATTGTAACCACTTATATGTGCTCATACTGTAATCTGTGTGTGTGTGATATGTCTAGAGGCTGGTCCACCGGAAATGATTGTTAGACGAGGAATTCTATAAATGAGTGTGTGTGTGTGTGTGTGTGTGTGTGTGTGTTTGGTACGGTGACCCCGCCCAGTCTGTCAGGATCTGTGGCTAATGGGTTTTTGTTCCCAGCTTACATCACAGTTGTCTTTGTGTTACTTCAGTGAGGCTGAATCTGTTTATTTCATGAGCTTAAATAAATACCTCAGACTGCAGTTGCTGTCCATGGTGCTGATCAAAAGCTGAACTGATGCTATTGATATCGTTGATTATTGCTATATGCTATTATTTATGCACTTACTGTGTGTGTGTGTGTGTGTGTGTGTGTGTGTGTGTGTGCGCGCGCGCGCAGTGTAGTGTTAAGGGCCCACAAGAATATCGGCCCTGGGGTCGAGTTGTTCCGCCTGTGCGACTGTTACAAAAACAGTCTATAAAAATAAACCTGAGCTCAACTGAAGTGAGTCGCTTTTCCCGTCTTTGAATTTCAGTGTGTGCACATAGAAGACCTCACAAGACCAGAACCGACAGAACTAGGATCAGTTCCCGCAGATGGAATAAGTCTCCTGTTGACTCCAGCGGTCCTGACTGAGCTGCCTCTGTGGTTGTTTCTGCTATCGTGTCTCCAAGACCAGATTTTGTAGTGCTGACGCTCACATACTCTACCAGCTACGCAGCTCCAGCAGTGATGTGTGCCAGATGATTATGTATCATAAAAGGAGCATAAAATATACCAAAATGTAAAAGGAATGTGTGACTGAGGCATAAAGAGTGTAGAGACTAAAGCTCTGATTCTGATTCTGTGTCCACCTTACATCTGGCACCCTTTAGTGGTCATCAGTCTGACTTACACCCATTTTTTTTTTTGAACTTCATACCTGTGGAGTTTCCTGACTGCATCTCAGATGCTTTCACGTCTGCCTGCATCCAGACAGACAGACATAAAGCTGAAAACAACATCAGGTTCACTGTTTGTAAAAACGTGTCACAAAAATCTGAGCGAAATCAAAGCAGTCCCATGCTGGCTGTGACACTGAATATAAATGCATATGCCTACAGTCCTTCCTGATCGGATTCTCCTTTTGCAGTTTTGTGACTAAAATGTAACGCTGTGGAATCTGAAGCAGAGAAAGGAATCCAACCTTTTCCTGTTTTTTCACATTAGGCTTGCAGTGCCTCTGTTTCTCTGTCCTCCACCTGACACAAAAGTCTATCAGTAACCTGCACCAAGGGTTAGAGTATGTGTTCAGGATTTTAAGAGGCATGCAATACATTGTATCAGGCTCCCAAGGTGAAAGGGAGAGACAGGGGCCCGAGATTAATTCAAGCCACAGTATAATGAGGCCGCTCTCAGACTTCCCTGGTGAATAAAGACAAATGGCTTTTGTTTGTGCCAGCTTTGCCATCTTGCATTGATAACTCCAATAATTCCATTTCATGCCCAAGTCTCATCTGCCACAGTGGAGAAAACAACAAAAATGTGAAATAAACTGTAATTGAGGGAGGCTTTTATTAAGTGACAGGGTATTTTCATACTCTAGTGGAAGCAATCCCAAGGGGGGTGGGTGGGTGGGTGGGAAGAGGGAGAGCGAGCTGAGATGACAATGCTGTCCTCTCTCTGGAAAACAGTCTGTCATTGAGCACAACAAGTTTCTCGCTTCCAGTCGCTTTGTTCTTAGCTGACTGGAGATCTGCATGCAGGGCTCTGGTATAGGTGCTGTCACATTAAACATGTAACTTGTCAGGGTTAAGAGATGCTCAGATCAAACTGCCACAGCTTGATGTCATAGAATCACTGTGGTGATTAATTAAAGCCCCGATCAATGATCACTGTAATTGTTCCACTGGCCCTCCCAACCCTACTGTCTGCCTACACTGTCATATCACTGACGAGGCGTCAAGGTTAATGAGGTCATCATAAATGGGCTGCATCAGTCATGTCGCCACGTGACCCTGAACCTGACCCACAGCTGATGACAGCAAAGCATCACTGCATAAATGAAGAACTGGGCCTTTAAAAACTATTTCCTGTCATCTCTGTCTTTTTTAAATCCCTCACTATGCTTTATGAAGTCATGTAGTCGTGTGTTTATTAATATGAATTAAAGTAAAACCAAACAGATGGTTTTTATAATAAATAGAATTGAAGAACTATTCATAATGTTCCGTTTTTTTTCTCAATTAAAAACCTCACAAAATTCTTAATTCTATCCACCTGGCACTCTGTATCAGGCTGTAGCACAGCAGTAGGTGGTGATTAAAGTGGCTGCAGTGTTGTTATATTTATTTTAATACAAAGAAAAAGAGTGCATGTGAATTTTCTTAGTTGCTGCAGGGTGATGGCAATGTAACTGCTGGGAAATCATTGCTGCTGATCCTGGGCGAGCCTCTAACGTGTCCATCGATTGGATGTTTGGTGTCCATATTTCTGGACTCTGGGCTTCAGGTGTGTTATGAATTATGGCACTAGAATGTTGGCAGCTGATCCTTTGGGTCCTGTAGGGTTTGGGGTTGCACAGTGGGGCCTCTGAGCATCTCTCTTGTTGCGGCATATCGTGCAGATGCTTGATTAGCTTCAGATCTGTGCAGTTTGGAGACCAGGTCAGTGTCCTGGGCTTTCGTTCCTGAGTATTTTTTACAGTGTGGCAGGATCATTTTGCATGTCAAAATTCAACAGCCACGTATTTCCAAAGGTTTTCAGGCAGAACATTTAATTTCAACAAGATGCAGTCAGCGGTTTTGATGTTGTAGCTTATCTTTGTATATTTAGGTTTGCTGGTATTCTTTATGCCCAAGATAACACAGTTGTTACTCAGTTCCCTGGGTTCATCAGTAACTAACTTTAATTAGGAGACTGACAATAACGACCCAGCAATGAGAGCGATGAGACCTCCAGCCCACATCAGTCCAAACTCATGATCTCTTACATAACCTTCATTTAGGAAAAAGTCTCATCGTGCTCTCTTTAACACACCGGGTTTTCTTATAGCAGATCATTAAAGCAGATGTATGTTTAGAGGGCTTTTGTGTTCCTTCCTGTTTCTTTTGTATGATTTGCATTTTCCTTTCTCTACTAAGCCAAAACATAAAACATCAAACCTTTTAAAGCCCGTTTCTGCTGAAGGTTTCTTCCTGTTAATAGGGAGTTCTTCCTTCCCACTGTCACCAAGTGCTTGCTCATAGGGGACTGTATGATTGTTCGGGTTCTCTCTCTAATATTATAGAGCCTTTACCCAACATTATAAAGCACCTTGAGGTGACTGTTGTGAATTAATTAAACTAAATTAAATTTGGTTAAATTGGCGGGCAGCATGGTGGCGTGGTGGTTTGCACTGTTGCCTCACAGCTTGAAGGTCTGGGTTCGAATCCACCTTGGCACCTTGCATGTTCTCCCCGTGTCTGCGTGGGTTTCCTCCGGTTTCCTCCCACAGTCCAAAGACATGCAGTTAGTGGGGTTAGGTTAATTAGTGATTCTAAATTGCCCATAGGTGTGACTGGTGACCTATCCAGAGTGTACCCTGCCTCTCGCCCTATGGCAGCAGGGATGGATGGCACAGTTAACCAAACAGTTTTAGAACTTTGCCACGTTGACAGTAGAAGTTTTGCCTCATCCTCTCACTCTTCAAAACAACATAATCAGACATTAAGCAGCATTCAACACGTGCAACACTCATAAATGGTGCAAGGCAGGCTAGTATTTTCTCCTTCAAAAAGAAGTACTGGATCATTGCTTTTGTGCTGGATTTACCACTGTAGAGCTTGTCTGCTTAATTGTCACAGTGTCTATGTGAGACAGCACTGTCCCATCTTGTTGTGTTGTTTTTTTATTGTCGAATAAATCTCTCTCTCTCTTTTTTAAACCTTTCAGTAGACAGGACCAGAGTTTCTGTATTGTGTTAACAAGCAGTGATGGTACTTTCCTCTGTTTTATTACACTTAATAATGCTACAAGGCTTCAGGCTTTCTTCTGATACCCTGAAGGAGGTCACACCATGAATTCTTTGTTAAGTCATTAAAAATGTAAATAGTATAATTAAGAAGTGGTTATATTTTCATTTGTTTCTTTGTTCTTAGGTTATCTTCATGATAATTCTTTAGATAAATTTGTTTGTTAATCAGTTCGTTACTCACCCTAAAGCTGATTTCAACTCCTGCAGCTTCTTAAACTTGTAAACAGCATATATCACTTTTAACAAGTTGTTCGTGTGGCTGCTCGGGAGTTGGGGAAGCTGGGTCTTTTTTTATCTTGTGTCTCAGCCGCCTCGCCGTGATGCATTTTCAAATAGGTAAAATTTGACTTCTGTGGCAGAAGAGATTTTACATTCAAAGTGGCCCATGTGGTAACAATAATGTGCAACGGTGCTTATTCATTAGTTTTTGGTATTTTCTATCTGTTCATGTGGTGAACATCTTGAGAAACTCACTATATGGGATTTATAGTTGTTTCTCACCAACTGGCAAAAACAAATCAAACTTTTCTTTTGGTCATCACCACTTTCAGGAAAAAAAAAAATATGCTGCTCATTATTTTCATACTTACATTCAGCAACGAGCTCCTAACACTGCTGGAATGTCACTTGGTTAAAGAAGGAAATGTATCTTGCTTTTGCTGGAAATGCTGTTGAAAGCAGAGAGATGATAAATACTAGTTGCAGATCAATGTATGTAAAATATATCCATCCATCCATCTTCCGCTTATCTTCCGCTCAGTTTGTGTTGTAGAGAATCAGGGGAACGAGTAGCTGCACAGAACAGAACGTATTGGGCGGCCCGGGCTACGAACCCATCAGAAAGCAGCTTATATTTGGTGATGTGCAGAGAGGGCCAGCTGGATAGTTATCAAAGCATTTCCACTGTAATTCTTTTGAGTCAGATTCAGGGTGTAAAAAAATATCATGCTGTGAAAAGCAAACACTGAATAAACTGATATATTTAATCCACTGTAATCTTCTCATGCGAGTGGAAAAAAATACGGTTCAGGAAGTTTGAAGGCTTGAATTCTCCGAATCATTAAAAACATTGAGACAATTTGAAATCAGGATTTCTTTTAAATTATGGAACAGAACGTGACGTTCCACACAGTAAACCCAAAAGCTCGCAGTAATTAAACAGATTCAGCTCCATAAACTTCACGTTTTTGAGTATTTTTAGAATTTTCATGATTTCTTTTAATTAAAATTATTTTTGATGAACTTGAACTGTTTTGTGCATCAACTAGCATGACATTATTTCAGCATCCTCATTCTACTGTTTAAATGTGACTGGTACATCACATTGGTGGCAGGACCATGAGCAGGATTTAGAAGTTACTGAGGTCCAGAAATTTTCTCTAAATGCATGAGGTGTCCGTGGCCCAGTGACCAGGTCTTATACAGTGAAAACTGCACAGCGTCCCTCTTTAGCAGGAGTTATTGTGCATATAGAAATATGGAATTTGTATTCTGTCTAATAAAACAACAAAATTATTCACTCGAAATTAAAATGGCATGAAAGAAAAGCTTACATATTCAATGTTTGTGGCCCTGCTGTGCCAAATCCAACTAATTTTTATTCTTCATGGTCGTGTATCAGCCCCGCCCCTAAACACAGCCCAATGGGAGCCACTGTAGTATAGAGGTCCTGTAAAAGCCATGTAGAGCATTACACATCGATTTGTGGCAATTTTCACGGTGTTGCTTTGAAAATAAATAAATACAGCAGAGGTCCAGACCTCAGTGATAGCTCCACCTATGACGAGTGGGTGTGGAGGGGTTTAGTGGAAGCCGTCTGTAGTAGCAAAGGTCAAAGATGATATCCAAAAATGTTTTTCCCATCGTGTAGCAAATGGGTCATGTGACCTCTCGTGTTGATGACGGTCACATGATACTTCAGAGATCTGCGACGTTCAAGCTCTTGTTGAAGTTTTGCATGTTTCCAAAAAGAGAACCAACAGTTTTATTTGATTAGCTTGAAATCACAGCGTCTCCTGCGGGCACTGAAAGGCAAAGATCGCACAATAACACAGAGAAAATGCTGGATTAAAGTAACATAAAAGACATTTTTATTTTATTATTCTTGGGCTGTTTTAATTTAATCCTGTGGGAGGGGCACATTAAAGCAAAATATTTTAGCGGGTTTTTAAGCACTTGAACTGTAATCAAAGGAAACGTTTAGAGGTTAATCAAATTTGTGAAAAAATTCCACTTTAAGTTCATCAACTTGATTCTAATTCATTTTTGGGGTCCTGTTAACTGATTTGGAGTTGCAGCTGTTTTCCTTCGGCTCAGCTTTCTGGAGTTTGATGATGCACATCTGCAAATTATCAGTAAAACTAGATTTGATTATATATTTTTGATTGTTCGTCTTTTTTTATTAATGCTAACGTTCTCTCTCTGCATCTTCCTGCCTGTTTTTACGTGTTTATTCCACGGGTTTGGCAGACTGAGAGCCGACGCTGTGGCGTGATGCTTTTGTGACACTGAGCATGATTAGAGGTCAAACCGAAGGTCAACAACACTGCTGGTGCTCTTCCAGCTTCTCCCTGTGCTCCTGCACTGGAGGTTGGCGCACTGAGTCATCAGGCAGACAGTGTAATGCTCAGCCAACATCATTTTCATTGCACCCTTGGGTTCACAAGAAATTCATCACCCAGAGAAGAAACGCGCTGATGTACAAAAATACATTTATTTGAAACAATTTCAAAATGACAGTTTCTTTACCGTAGAAATATCGAAATCAAGATGAAACAGAACATTACTGATGATGCATGCATTGTAGATTTTTGTGCACTGAAGAACATTACAATGCTTTTGCCTTCTGAAAAATCACAAATGCAAAATCTCTTTCATGGTTCAAGTATGGATTCCTCCGGTGCTTACAGTATAATGCGGCATTTAAGATATCAGATGAGACAGAAGGGTCCAGTGATCAAAGTCCTTTCTTTTACTGGTGGCAGTTGCAGTATGCCGGTGCAGTTTAAGCATTTATTCGTTACTTTCTTAGTAAAGTTTTATGGACAGCCAGTGTTCTATGTTCATCGTACATTCTTCACAATTTCAGAGGGTCCAAGAGAAAGAAAAAACAAACAAACTGAAAACAAATATGTGTGTATATTTAAAGATGGAGAAACTTCCTCCTAATTCTGCTTTTCTAATAAGAATCAGAACAAAGTGACACCATCAAAGCTTCTACCCAAACAAAATCCAGCCAAGCAAACAACCCTTTGCTGATGGCATGTGTTGAATACAACAAAGCTATGAAACAATCTTTGTTCAATGTGTGTTCTGTCTGTATTAACAAGGCTTGGCTTGGCTGTTTGGTTGGAGATGAGAGCACTCTGTGTGAGGTAATGAATATGTGATGTGACAGCCTATATCTTTTTGCTGAGCTCCCCTTTGCCTTTTGCTTCTCCTGGAATTGCTGTTTACTTGAGCTGAGCGCTGCAGGAAAGCTCTGCATGTGGCACCCTCCCCTGAGCTGTCCAGCTTTGTCTCATTATCACGATGTTGGAAACTGGGAGGCCATCGGGAGTCAAGTCGAGGCCACTTGGCTTTGGGACTGGAGAATGCAGAGCTGCTGGGACGGTGCATGCTGGGAGGACTATATTCTCTCATTTCAAACTAGATTCAAAGCAGTGAGTGGAGTGTTGTGAACGGAGGCTGATGGTAGCAGGGAGAGCACATTAATAACATTAACCCAGCGCTGACTGACTACATCCGCTCTGTGCGTGCACTGTTAATTCTCTGAATACAGACTGTTCCAGTCACAGCAGAAGACTTTGCAGATTTTGTCACACTGTAAAAAATATCAGTAGTTGCACATTTTGAATAGAGTAAAAACTGTGGCACGAGCAGAATGGGCACCAGAGATCTGATTCATTAGCTGGTGCAGCTAACCATAATGAATAGCTGCATTTTGTAGGCTTAGAGTTGGGTTTGATAGCATATGTGGGGGGAAAATGATGTGAATTTAAGTGGAAGGTAAAAATAATGAATTAGAATCCAGGCAGAAGAATCCACTCTCTCTTGGGCTTCTTGAATTCCAAAAACTGTGACCTAATAAGCAGTTTTTCTCTTCTTTAGCAAACAGTCCTCAGTCAGGTACATGTTGCAGTTTGCAGATACCACTTTAAACCATGTTGGAGGTCCAAGTATGTCTTGGCACAACCTGACAGCAATTTTATAGACAGATTCCACAAAGGGACTGTCTGGAGCTACTGTGGTTAAAATGGATGTAGCCATGTTCTGCTTCATTTCTGCTGCATCAGATTTGGTGGAATTGCAGTTGAGAACTTTGTAACAAGTTCAATAACATCAGTGTCATTTACTCAGTGCTATACGGCGATTATAAACACAAATTTATAGATCAGACATCACAAGTAAAAAAATTTTCAGTCCTTCCAGGGTTGAGTTTGGTGAGGATATGGAATTAGACTTTTGGTTGGCCTTTGGATGGCAAACATCTGCCATATAGCTCTGTGTAGCAGATAGGGGGCGAGCCCAATATGCAGGACTCAGGAGATGGAACTTGAACTCAAAAATAGCTTTAATGCCAAATTTTTCCTAAAATTTTGTGTTTTAGGAAAAATACAAAATAAAGGCAGTGCTGGAGCCAGGAAGGGGAAACTAACCATCTTATAACTATTACCAAAATAAACCAGGAAGAGAGCCAACAGAACAGGGAAACCACAACAGACTTGACACAAAAGGATAACAGACAAAACACAGAGACGGAGACTAAACCAGACACAGAAGCACCAGGGGGGCAGGAATAGACAGGGACTCAGGGAATACAAGGTAAAACAACACCTTGAATAGAACTAAATGTGAAACCAAAACCCGGGAATATAAGGAAGCAAAAGCAGGAAATGCAGAAAAAAGACTCAAAATTCTGGGTCCACTGTCAGGTGACTCAGAAAGGGAAAGCGGTGCTCTACTCACACAGTGTGTAGTGCGGGTGGGGCGCTATTGGCTTCAACTGAGGCTTTGAGGACCTCCTCAATCTCGCTGACATGCCTTCTGTAGAGGAAGCAGAATGTGGGGATGAGGTCACTGAGGTAGTTAAAGTCCTTGGTGGCAGGACCCCTGGGGTGGATGAAATTCACCCTGAGTTCCTGAAGGCTCTGGATGTTCTAGGGTGGTTTTGGTTGACATGCCTTTGCAATATCTTGTGGAGATCTGGCCTCTGGATTGGCTGGGGTGTCGGTTTTTAAGAAGGGGGACAGGAGGCGTTTGATCAGCCTAGGTAGTGGAGAGGAGACGCTGGTTTAGGTCTTTATGCTCTCCAGGACATTGTGAACTTGCAGAAGGCATTCCAACTTGTCCCTCGGGGTATCCTGTGGGAGATGTTTTGGGAGTATGGGGGGGGACTGTTAGAAGCCATTTGATCCAAGCGCCAAGTGGCAGAAGGCTTCAACCTTGGTGGCCTCAGGTTCTCATCTCTGCTTTTTGCAGATGATGTGGTTCTGTTGGCTTCATCAGGTGGTGGCCTTCAGCTCACACTGCAGCGATTCACAGCCAAGTGTGAAGCAGTGGGAATGAGAATTAGCACCTCCAAGTCTGAGGCCGTGGTTCTCAACAGGTCAGAGATGAGTTGCTGCCCCAAGTGGAGGAGTGTAAGTATCTTGGGGTCTTGTTCATGAGTGAGGAGAGAGGGGAGCGTAAAAGCGGTTGCTATGTCTCTACTCTCTGGGTAATGACTGAAAGAAAGAGATTGTGGACACAAGTGGGGGAAATATGTTTTCCTTCAGAGGGTGGCTGTGGCTCAGGAGGTAGAGAAGGTCATCTACTAATCGGAAGGTTGGTGTTTCGATCCCTGGCTGCTCCAGTCTGCATGCCAAAGTATCCTTGGGCAAGCTACTGAACCCCAAGTTGCTCTCTGATGCAACCGTCGGAGTATGAATGTAAGCATTTAGCTGTAGAAGAAAGTGCTTGTATGAATGAGTAAATGCAGATGTGTTGTATAAAGCACTTTAAGTGCTCAGCTAGAGTAGAAAAGTGCTATATAAGAACTATTCCATTTAGTAATTTGGGAGGGACTCTGAGTAGAGCCGCTACTCCTCCACATCGAAAGGAGCCAATTGAGGTGGTTCGGGCATCTGACTATGAAACCTCCTGGTGAGGTGCTCCGGGGGAGTTCAGGACTTCTCTGCTTAGGCTGCTGCTCCTGAGACCTGGCCCTGGATAAATGGTAGTGGATGGATGGGTATGTTTAGACAAAATTTTATTTAATAAGCTACTTATTAAACTGAAGACAATTATTACCATATCTGCTTTGTTATCATTAGCTGGTACTGGCATCACAGTATTGATATTGTGATATCCACTGCTCCGATGAGGCCAAAAACAATAATAAAACTTAAGAGTTGACAGCTGTGCACATCAGTCCCTTTAGCTAAATGATAGCATGCTAGCAATGACAATATTAACATACTGGTGTCAGCATTAGCAAACATAATGACTTATCATATTCACTGTCAAAGTTTAGCAAAGCAGAACCAGAAACCACAACCCAACTTTAAGCCACTGGTCACTGCAGGAATTGTTCACAGTGATTCAGCGTTTGTACCCAAACTATCAGAGCCACCGACTCAGTTGCAAATAGAGACAAACTAATATTGGGCATTTAAGACCAATACTGATACAGATATTTGGTGATTTAAACAGATTTCTCTAACATTTGCTATTTGTAGTTAATTATTTGTTATGCTCCGCCCAGTTCTGCTCAGATCAGCTGGTTGTTGTTTGTGGAATTCTGTGTTGTGAACAGTGAAGTTACAGAGTGCCCTCTGGTGGACAGCACTAACAACAGCACTCATAACATATCTGAAGGGTGTTTCTCATATCTTTTTAAATTTCATTATTATTGGGCGATATTAGCTATTGGCATTTATATCAGGCCGCCAATAAATCAGTCGGGCTCTAGTTGCGAATACTGTTGGGTTCAGAGAGTTTGACAGTCATCTAGTTAAAAGTATCTGATTTTATATTTCTACTGAAAATGCAAACATCTTGAAAATGACCCTGTTGTTGATGCTTTGAATTTTATTTTCAGAGAAAAGTTTGCAATATGCCACTCCAGCTCTACCTGCATTAATATAAGTCCTTTCTACCAGGTTCATGTTGGCCAACAGTTGACTGAAGAAAATGAGAGCAAAACAGAAATGGCAGAATCAACTGGGCTCTTTTGACAGATGATTAGAAAATAACTATTTACAACACTTGCTTATCTACAACACAGAAATTGTGTCCTCAGAAAGAACATGCACAAGTCAAGGACCTCAGCAAAACAAACTGGTTTCTTTAAGTAATGTCTGACTTTTTAAACACACTTTGGAGAGAAAAAAAAAAGAGAGAGAGAGACGACTGTCAGGTCTGCTGTTGCTGCCATGGTACTCAGACTACAAGCATGTATAAAGTAATAATATATACATTTAACAGAACAAATGATAGTATTGTACATTTCAATAATATTCCCTGTTTGATTGAAGACTCCGACATTATAGTCTATATATAGGCAGAAATGATTTTCAAAGCAAACTCCTTTAGGAAATTTACATAACTTTTCAGAGGTTTCCACGAAAGATATTTCACTTTGCAAATGAATGCTGCTATGTAGCTTATACATCCACAAAACTGAGTAAGTTTTGTCAGTAATTACAATGATCTCATTGAGTAAATTGACATTAGCTGCATGGATGTTGCTGAACGACACATCCATGCAAGTCTGTATAAATGAGGTCCCTTAGAAAACTATTAACATCAGTTGTGTTGAGAATTACAAAACAGAAAAAGATAACCTCCGACACTGTAACACTTGGCTCTGTACACAAACTGGTGCTCGTCCAGTTTTACACACTAGTACAGTTTGGAATCTCCCTTGTGCTCTCGCAGGCGTTTCCGACTCCCCCTGAGCAGGAAAGAACAGAGACAGTTCATTGAGCATTGGTGCATTAATGGCTGCAAAACAAACAGCTTCTTTCACACTGACACCTCGCACTTAATTTCCACTCAAAGCCTCTGAAGCTATTAAAAAGCATGGAAATTTGAACATGACCCATTATGAAAAATATGCCTGTTTTTCTTGTGATACGTTTCAATTAGTGGGAACACCCTCAATGAGGGATTTAATAACCAAATTTTTGAAGTCTGAAATGCAACATTTGTGTTTATGTTAGAGAGAAGCCGTTAATTGACTTTGGCATGCGGCACAAATTGGCTGCAGAGAATCAATCAACAAATGAAAGGGCATCTGCACACAAAAAGGGCGGCTTGTTAGTTATAAAATATATATATTTAAAAAAAATACCCTGGTGATGTCATAAGAAAGCAACAATATCCAAACCCTAGATAAAATAATGCTGATGAGACGATAACAGAAAGCCTGTGTGATAAACTTGAGCTTCACCCATAATATGGCCAAGAAACATGATGTCTTCTGTTTGATTTAGCCACACCTTAATAAGGTGGGAAGGTGACGCCTCTCAATCACCTCTGTAAATGCTCATCATCAGTGCTCAAAAGTGTCACAGGGTACCGTTAATTTCAGAGGAAAAATGCAAATATGTTGTTCCACATTTTTCCTTAAATGTTTAACACTTGTTTTTGTTTTGCTGCCCGTTGCTGTGCACCGCCCCCCCCCCCCCCGAATCGAGGTGCTACTCGAAGAGACTGAATCTACTCTAGTGCAAGAATACAGATTATATGTTAAAAAGTAACCATCAAACATCGCCCTGAATAAAATATTCATCTGAAAATGAAGCAGGATACTCGTGGCCTTGGTGCTCGAGGGTTTCCACTAATGTACGAGTTTCCATTCTTGACAGCTCCTCTGAATTTGAGCACGCAGGTCAGAAACAGCCAACTTTCCAGGACTGCGAAAGTGCAGCAGCTTTGAAAGGATCCCAGAGCCACAGAAATCTACACTCCTTTCTATGGGTAACAATGTAACACATACTCTGATATTGTATATGGTCAGAGTGGGCAGTAATTAGCTTATCAAACTTACGGTTTTTATGCTGAATTTAAATATTCTTAAACAAGTCAGACTGAGTGAATAAGCAGCGATTAGAGCTGCTACCTCTGCGGTCCTGCTGTTTTATTGAATCCTGTAACCACATGCTAAACATGTTGGTTTTATTAATTATTCATTGGTCCCAGCACTGTGGATGTTGCTGGAATTGATTCCTTACCATCTTAAAAACCATTTCGGGGGGTGTCTACTCTAAGGATTGCCTCCTCTCTGAATAATTCAAAAATGGTAAAAAGGAGATTCATTTGCGACTTTTCTGTTTAAAAGACAATTCAAATTCAGCAGGTAAAGAATCCCGGGGGTATACACACAGCTCCTATCCTGCATATCATCAGCTGGACTTTTGCTTTAAAGCCGTCGAGAGAGGAAATTCAGCCCTAACATGCTCTTCATCATGCGGGTTACTCTCAGCCTGGCTCAAACTTTGGTATAAAGCCAGTAGTACACCATGATACTACAGTACTGCAGTTTCATGGGGAACAGAGTATGCAAACATGGGACAGAACACTGTTTAAATATCCCACAATGCAATGCTGTAGATTGCATTGTGGGAGCTTTCTTTTTGGCAGCGGTTCAAGTGTCACTCAAGGATTAAGGATGGTCAGTGGGGTGTAGCCCACCGGCACCACCACTGCTGCTGAAGGTGGTGCTAAAGCACCTGCAAGCCAATGAAATGCCAGCGATATCACTTACGTTTGACCCTGGCATCCAGCTCCTTCTCCATGAGTTCTTTGGACGTGGAGAACTCACTCAGAGTGATTTTGGGTGTGCTGTCGCCTGGGCCCACTGAGCCGATCATCTCCTGCTCCTTCTCCTGGTTAACCTCAGCATATATGTTGATCCAAGGTATTTTTCTAAGGATTTGCAGAAGACGAGATTGATAAATGTCAGATCACCATGTGGTGCACAGGTGCAGTGTTTGGGCTGTTGCACAGTTTCCATACACGAGGAAATCACAGCATACGCGACTGTATGAAGAACTCATCTGTATTTTGCAGCCTCATCTCTGCCCGCCTGTCGTTATCGCACTACATTTTCTCTTCATCTTTCTTTCACTCTCTCTCAGGTCACTTATATTCAGCAGCTGAGGTCAAAGGTCAGCTATAAGATGACACTGAGTGTCCATCAGAATAAAGGAGGAAACAACTAGCGTTCAATAAACTGATATTTCGATGTGTTTCCTGGTTAATAAGAACAAATAATAAATGCACTGACAGAATAAGCAGCGCACCTTAAATATAATTAGAACTGGTTTGATGACTCAATTTGTCTTTATTGACTCTTTTGCATAAAGCAAGCTTTAGGCATGAATGAATTTGAACCGGATTGTGCTAAATGCACGTTTTCTCCCCTCTGCACTGCGGCGGCGCTGCACCTGTGATCTTTTGGCACGATCAGCAAGTAAAATTATAATTATTATTTTTGAGAGTTTAGAAAAGAGAAAGTTTTGACTCTGCCACACTTCTCAAACCCGCGGATGTGCTTCAAAGATGATTCTGCTTCCTGCTGCTGATAAACTGTAAAGTTGCCGTGACTCTAATTACACTTGAGTGCCTAATTTATGGGCAAATTACAGTAATGCTGGTTTCTTTTCTCATCTGCATTTATACCACCTAATATAGATCTTTATTTAGACTCTATCCAATTTATTTCCAATTACTATACATTTTGGTTATTAATTGCTCTGTTTTGTCAACTGTAAGATTTCTTGAAAAATGCATCCGCTTTCGACTAATGGGAAAAATTTCATATCCATAATTAATGACAGCTTTTCCATTTCCCTCAGACTTTTCAAAAGAATCATTTTGAGTATGAATAATTTATTCAGCAAATAAGATCCGAGGCACAGAACCCGCATATTAAACCATTTACGGCTCGTTTTCTCTGCATTTTCTGACTGCTGCGCGGGCCTCCTGCACTGGACTCTCACAAGTATGAGTGACACCTCCGCAGGGATCTATCCGTGGAAAATACCAAACACGGCTATAACGGAGCGGTCCAGACTGGGCTCATCTGCTGCCATCAATAATGGAGAACAGGGTAATGGCTGTATACTGGGGTAATCAGAGAGAGATGCACCTTTTGAATTTGTAGATGAGGAACACCGCGAGGCCGAGGAACACAACTGACAGGAGCATGAGCATAGCTGAGCTGCTGTGCCGGGGGCTCGAGTCCACCAAGGGTGCTGTGGGAGCAGGGAAGAGGACAGATGTGATAAGTTAACCAGATGTGGCTAAATGCTAATAATGAAGGCATTTGTATAAACACACAACTGTTCTTGGTTTCAGCTATTTCATCATAAAGATGCTAAATTATAAAAATGAACATTAAGGAACTAGTCACGTTTGAAAAGTTGGAAAGTTTTCCTCATTCTGTATTCAAAATAACTTTATTAAACTATAACTGGAAGTTATTCCTCTTGTATGTTGATATTTAAACATGTTTTTCTGTGTGACGGCTGAAAATAATCCAGCAGCTACGAGCTGCGGCTGATGAGGTAACCGGAGGCAGAAGTTGTAGCGGTGAGGAAGTTAATGCACTCCATCATCACAATCGTTAACACCACCTGGAGCTGCAGAAGCTCAGTGTCTTTGTGCACCTTAAATATCTGAGCTGGGGTGAAAACAGAGGAACAACATTACTGCTGTTATTACTGGGGGGGGGGGGCG
>JAVDPK010000080.1:80026-90917 GCA_034780415.1 Cichlasoma orientale
GCTTTTTTTAGGGCCCCCCCCCCCCCCCCCCCCATCACAGCTACACATCACTGTAATAATCAGTCAGGTTCAGACAGCTGCACCTTATACCTGATGACCCAGAACTGACAGGAATCGAGGAGAACACACATCCAGGTGAGTTCCAAATATTTCAGCTTTGGTGAAAACTTTACTTTGTGACACAAAAGTGCATCAGCTGAGATTCTGCCATAGACGGAACTGTCCTGATGTCACACACGATCAGGAACCGGCTCCAAACTCACTCTGGCAGTTTGGACTTCGCTGTGACAAACAGAGGCAGGAAGGAGGGGGTGGATCTAACACCAGGAGATACTGCCCGCTCACAGGCTGATGACCATCCTCCTCTCTGCCCAACAGCAGCCATCATTTACTAAATGAATTTCATGTTATATTTATTGTCACTCGAATATAGATCCCGAGCTCTTAAAGTCATAAACTTCTGTGGAAGCCCATTAAAGAACCTGCAGGTTTGACACACCTCACAGCTGGAAGCTGGTCATCTTTTATATACAGGCTATGGAGGAAAGCTCGCAGGACCTCCAGGTCAGTCCCGAAAACATATTACTGCATATATAAAATATTACTCGACTCAGGTAATTGATTGGCTGTTGCAGGCAGATTTGTGGGTTTCCAAAAACACTACAATGACTGTATTTTTGCATGAGTAACACAATGCAAATGGGGAAAAACAGGTATACCTGAAATAGCTGCTGGCACTGCAGCAGCACCTAAAAGCAATTACTGAGTACGTGCAGCAGGAGGAACAGCTCCCAGAGCACAGAGTCCTTCAGCTTTTCTCCGAACTGAACCTCTGAAAACCCTCCAGGTCACCAGGGTCGGGGTCGGGTTTCCTTTTGGTCACATGTCAGCACATTTTCAGAATCTCCATGACGATTTTAACTGAGCCTGAACCCCACACCTGCGTGTGTTACCTGTGACCTATTAGATCTTTTCTTTACAGATATTGTGCAGTACTCTCTACACTGTATTTCACATACAGAACAGTGATGACTTCTGAGATCGTGCTTTTATTTTTAAACTCTGAATTATGAGGTGTTGTAGTGTGAAATTGCAGTTTCAGGAGCAGCAAATTCAAACAGGTGACTTCAAAATGGTTACATGTAGCAACATTCATTCACAAAAGAAGCCAACCAAACAGGGACTAATGTGATTAATATCACAGTACATGGTTTTGCTCATACGCCTTAAATTCTTCCCATCATTCTGAGGAGTGCATTAATGTCTGTCAGCGAGGGAAAAGCACATTTCTGTGACGGGTTTAGCGCTACGTGAGCCCTCGGCTAAGAGATGGAGCTGCGTGTGCCGATGACCTTTCTCAGGCCGCTTCAAGGCTTTTTAGACCTTTTCTTAGGAGGTGAAATATAAAGAGGGATCCAGCTGGGTACACCTCCAATGTCATTAGAGTGCAGCACACCACAGAACGTCAGCGAGCTGTTAATACCTATCACTGTGAGCTGCAGACAACTCATGGCTGTGTGCCTCCAGAGACTGTGCGCCTAATGAAACCAGCCAAGCAGTGAATATAAGGTAAGACCTGTCCAGCAGTGGGCACAGGAGCTGCTGAGCAGTACCGAGCCCAAACCAATAAAAAAAAAAAGGAGACGTTTCCAGTCCAGCCGTGTTATTTACAATCACCGTGTCCCCGTCAGCTGCGTATTTTTTTTTTATTTGAGGGTCTCTAATGTCAACCGGCCTCCCACTGAACACTGCTGTTGGCTTCTTGAGCATTTCTAAATTTTGCCTCCGCCCTGAAATTGTACAGTGTTCTTTCTCAAGGACTAAATAATCAACATAATTATACTCAGTGTAACACTCATTTTGTGGTTGGATGGCTGTAAAAGAAATAGAACAGATGTTCAGCTTTTGATGGCAGACATAAAAGATCCCTCTTCTCAAGGAGCTCCACTTAAAATCAAACCCCTCCCATCCTCGCCTGTGTTCTCTCGCCGGGGAGAGAGGCAGGCTGACAGGAATTTTAATTGGTGGACCAAAGAAAAATTCTTGTTGTCAAAACAGTTATTGCAGTTCTGTTTTTTTTTTGGCACATAAAAATGAAAAACAGAAGACGCAGGGCAGGATTACATCACCCCCAGAAGTTAATATTATAGATGATAACTTAATGGCGACACAGAAAGCGATGTTTCTTACCGAGTGTTAACTGTGTGTTGTAAACAATCACCCTCACGCCGGGCTTCAGCTCGAACTCCACCAGGTTTTGGTTCAGTGCGCTTACGATGATGTCAGACGCCTGTGAAGAGACGCAGCCAGGCTGGTTAGTGGCCACAATAAATCTGGAGGAATTTGAACCATTTCTAAATTTCATTCACAGACACACGTACCCGCTCTAGCACTTCCTCGCTCTTTTTCTTGCCTTCTGATTGGTTCTTGTAAGGCAACAGGAAGAGCTCAGCAGCTGTCGGCACTCCAGGGAACACCGCTACCAGGAGCTGCTCCTCCGGGAAGTCAGCCACCTGTCACAAGACAGAAATATGTTTTTATTTACCATCATAGCGTGATGCTGTGAACATAAAAGCTTCATGGCATTAAAGTCACTGACAGGACTTCAAATGGTGCAATTTTCTTAAAGCTTCTGGAGTCTGAGGGATACACAAAGTGTCCTTTGGAGTATCAATTAGATGCAGTCCTGTTTGAAAGCGCCACAAAAACGGAGGCAGCTGTAAATCACAAGGAGGCCGCCGCTCGGGTTTCATTTGGGAGCTCATTGCTCCGCCTTTCACAGCATTAACCCTTCGCTTTGAAAAATAACCATAAAAAGATGCCCAGAGCATCCAAACATCTCGACCAAGTGTCCACATGTGACTCGATTCTCAGCATGGAGTTCAGGGAGTCAGTGATGTAATCATTTCTCTGCTTGGGGAACTTAAACTGTTTTCACGCATAAACGCTGGACAAACAGGTGGAAACCACAGGGATGTACAAAGGTAATATTTATATATATTTATATAGACAGCTATAAATAATGGAATTAATAATATACAGATGATGGAAAGACAGGCATCATCATTCACTCCATCGTAACAGTGCAGCAGTAAAGCACTGCAGCCATTAACCGGTAAATATGAACTGTTGGATGAACCCTTTGTTGTGCCACACCAGGGATGTGCTGAGTATTTGCCTTGTTGGATCTTCATCGGCTAATGTGTAGAAAACATTTGTGCTGCTGTGTGGAAACGGCTCAGGAACGCTGCCCTGATTAAAGGTGTTTCTGGGTTGAGTGCGTCGTACAGTGAGACGATGCAGCCTCACAGACTTTGGTGTGTGATCGCTGCGTGCGCCCCCCCGCCGGGACCGATCACGCAGAAAAGCAACGACACACTGTAAGATTACACACAAACACTTGATCTGCTCAACACATTCATTACAATGCAAACTCATCCCGTGTTACACTGAAACACTGCATATAGCACGTTCATGTCTATCTCCAGAAATGGTCGGATTCGGTGTAATGATCCATGAGAAGCTTCCTTTGCAGTCTCAAGATAGAACTCATTAAGATATAATTGGCTGTAAGTCCACGCTCAAATTAAGTGGTTGTATTTATTCAGATGAGAAGCTTGAAAGTCAGCAGCGAGTCAATCGTCCTCAAACATTTTCGTGTCATTACATCGGCTGTTGTGAAGCAGCTTTGAACCAAACTAACAATGAATAAAACAATCAGTTAAGTGCACAGATCTGCCACAACAGGTAAAATGAGTAAGTTTGTTGCAATATATTGTTCTGCTAAAAATGGGTCCTGGTATTCATCCTGATGTTAGCTCCATGTGTACCACCCATCTGCAGATAAGCACATGTAGCCCCGCTACAGTCAAAAATGAATCAACACACTTTGAGTAATGAAATATATCACAGACGAGTGAAGTTATCCAGCATGAAGTTTTCCATGTCTCTCTGTGTCTCTCTTGCCCCGGGATACCCGACATTATTATCAGCACCGCTCCCAGGATCACGGGGATTGTGCTGTCTGCTGGCTCAGGATGTGAGCAGGTCATCTGCTACTCGGAGGGTTGGTGGTTCAATCCCTGCCTCGTATTACTTATTGCCAAAGTATTCTTGATACTGAACCCCGAGCTGCTCCCGATGCGCTCAGTGGAAGACGCCTCCATGACATTAAAAGATTATTCCCTATAGAAAAACTTGGTCTCAGGAAACAAACAGCTACAGATTTATCAGCCCTAATTATGTGTTTAGTGGATTAATTAATCTTTTCGACGAGAACAACTTTGAGACCGCAGCGGTTTTCAGATTGTCTGGAAAAGACTGGTCATGGGCACTACATGACTTTGATAACAGTCTGTGAGGTTAATGAAACACTATTCTCAATGATGTTCAAGTGGACTAAAGCATTAAAGTCTTATTTTTTATTGATACGTTTGTTCTGGAGATGTCCAGTTAACTCCGGGTCCTGCTGAGAGATTACACCTGATTGAGCCGGCTGTCACTGCAGCAGTGTCTGTTGTGTGGCCGGTGCTGCGGGGATGCTGAGGCAGGTTATGGATGTAGATGTGCATCCGATGGCAGTGGTGGGTTCGGCTGTCCAGAAGTGGTCAGCTTTGGAGTCAACTGCTAGTGCTGCAGGTTGAGCGGGTCGCTGGGGAGGTGCATACCTGCTCAGGGGCATTCGTCTGATGGCCTGTCGCAATGGTCTGAGGTCAAGGTCCAGGTGTTACCAGAGAACATGGCTTCAGAGGAGTGGCCAGAAGTGGATCCCACTACATTGCTAGTTGTGGGTAACCATGAGGATACTATAGAGAGACCTGCAATGACAACTGCCTTGTTGGATTATGAAGGGACAGCCACATTCTTGCCGACCCAAAGAACTCATATACTGATCCAAAGGACTCAGTAACTGAAGACGGCTACAAGACAGAAACAGAGGTCTGGACAGTATTTTCAAACATAAATCTCATCAAACTTTTTTCAGCCTTGAAAATAAAACAGCTGAATATCTGCAGAGCGGTCAAAGAGCCAAACATGGCTGCGACCACAGACTGGAACAACAGTCTGACCCTCCAGGGGACCACCACGGACTACAAAGAAACCACCCGCCCAACCTGCAGGACATTTACACCAAGCAGTCCAGGTTGAGGGCCAGACACCCGGACCCTCTCTCTGCTCCCTGCTCCCATCGGGCCGGCGTTCCCGCCGCCTGAGGACGGTTGAAGAAGAGTTTTTGCCCACAAACCATCCGTCTGCTCAACTCTGAGCCCTAAACTGGACTCTATTGGAAATGATTCTATTGTGTTCAGTTTGCGCTATAGCATGCACAACTGCAATAACATGCCCTCGTATAAATATCAATTAAACCAATGACCTGAATTTTATATTTTTACCTGTTAGATATTTTTATTTTGGCTGCAGGAACAAAATACATTTCACTGTGCGTTGTCCTGTGAATAACTGTGCATGTGGCAAATAAACCATATCTCATCTCATCTTAAGAGTTAACCAGAGGCTCTGTGTACATGCCTGTAAGACCAGACTGCCCTCTAACAGCACACAGTAGTTATTCCTTAATAACAACAATGAGATTGGTTTGGCTTCACTTTCTAATCACGTTTTTTAAGGGTTTTTTTTTTTTTTATTTTGATGCAAAAAGGTCGATAAATGTTTCCATTTCCTTTTTTCAAGCCATTAGCTTTTAACAGTTTGTGCAGTACAAGGAAGAATGGGGGGGCAGAGCCTGTGTGGCAATCACTCTTCATTTTAGAGCCTTTGATGTTTTGATGTTTTCCCTCTGGCCTGGGGTGGACAATGGAGCAGGTAAAGCCAAAGCACATCAATTATCAAGCAGAAAAATCACTATTTGAGTAACAAAGTAGTGGACAAATAATAGCCATGGGCATGCCTCGCAATGAGAGAGGGGGCAGTGGAGAGGGAGGTACAGTGAATGGGATGACAAAAGAGGCAACAGCCTGTGGAAAAGAACAAAATCAATGCACATGGACCATGTTGACTCTCACTGCAATCTGTCATTAGTTTATAAATCTGTCTGGCTCATCTGGAGCGCTGCCTTTCTGATATACTGCAAATTCACTGCTGGATACAAAAATTAAATCGGGATGGTAAACAGGAAGAGAGGTGAGATCCTCAGAGAGGACAAGCTGCGGGGAAGTCGGCTCAATTTGGTTTGATATGAAGCTTTCACAATGCAATATTTTGCAAGTTCATTTTAAGAAATACTATTTGAAGAAGATAAACTCCAGAGGGACTCTGCACCACGTTATTATCCTTCTACACCTTTTTTTTTGGGTGTTTGTTTTACAGCAACTAAGTTTTGATTTGAAACACTTTAAATTTAATAGAGATAACTTCTGCTGACATTCCGGGGTTTGGAAGTTCTGCCGTAGCTTCAACGATATTTAAGTAACATTCATTTTAAATTTCCTATTAAAACAATAAAAATAACAGTTTACAGCTATTCTAGAACATCTCTGAGGGTGAACAGCACGTAAGCAGCGGCTGATGGGAGGGTCACATTATTGCCAGGTATGTTCTCCAGGTTGGTCAACAGATAAATATTGTGTCCTGATGATAGCACCTAGCTTAAAATGAAGTGATGAAAGTGGGAACACGACCGAGGCACTGTTTGATAATCTGAGCCTGAAGGAACCGACATGCTGGTAACACTGCAGGAACAATTAGAAAATACATGCAGCTGGATTCATCTTCCTGAAAACGTAAATGCTGGTATAAAAAGTCACATCAGTCCATCGGGTGTTTGCCGGTGTCACAGCATGATGCCACACGAGGGACGGAGGCTGCTTTTTGTCACCAGAATCTATTAAAAAGGATGTGAGAGAAACAAGAAGGAGGTACAGAGAAGTTACTGCAATTCTTTTTGAAACAAAGTAAAAAAGAAAATGACGAAATTAAATCAGGCAAAAAGAAACTAAAATAGCGAAGCAGGAATTCGGCTTTACTGCCAGCTGCCATTTCTCTGCATATGCTTCATCGCCCCACCTGCATGGAGCCCACCATGGTCCATGCATGGAAGGGGAGGAGCAAAAATACTCCTAAAAAAACAAATAAATGTAACAAAAGTCCTGCTGACAAACACCTGAGATCTGGGCATATATATCATATACACTGCTCATGTGCTGCACTCGCTCTGTGCCACAAACACAATCTTATAAACCTTTTCTCAGCATCTCTGATTAGACGCTAATTTCCAGATAACAAATAAAACCAAAGAAGAAAAAAATCACTAAGATCTGGAAACAAGTGCAAAACGTGATTTATTGTAAACAATCAAGATTGTATTTAAATGCACATTTAACTGCACACTTTGCAGTCTTTGCAGTCTTTGCAGTGCAGTCAATTAACATTCATACAAATTTCATACAAATGTCCAAACCTCACAGCCTCCTGTTGCCATGAACATGAAGGTCAGGTGATCACCAAAATCAGAGGGACTCTTCCTCCGGGGATGAAGATGGTGCCACACGTTATTAATCAATATTCACTGAAATATTTCCGCCTGTGCAGAAGTACTGGGCCAAAGTGAAGTTGCCAAAGATGTTCAGTCATAAAACCTCATATGCATTCCAGTCATTTGAAAGCAAGTTAATTGTCAACAATACAACTGGGAGCAGACAAATGATGAAAATATCACATTAGTGTGCATGGTTTACCAGGCCTCAGATGGATAAAAAAAGAATTCCAGTGCCTCCGGGGAAGCAATAAAGAGACGATAGCCTGATAGCTTGCATTAACCTTCGAGGGAAGCTATGGAGGAGGATGAACATTGTAAACTATATGAGTTTGAGCAGAGGAACGTTAAGGGAATATGAAAGGGAGGTGGCTAAAGAAAGACGGAGTGGAATGAAATAACCTCGATTAAAGGATGCACGTTCAGGAGCAGCAGAGGCAGCGCCACTGAAATGAGCCTATAGGCGAAGAGTGCAAAAATCATGACTTGATACATTCGGCAATGGCGCCACAAAGCACCGCACCTCCGTTAAATGGGCCTTGACTTTAATTGCGATTTGTTCCCTTCCTCATCTCCGATTTTATTGTCGGGGAGTTGTTTACTACGTCGAAAAGCCATCAGCTGTGGACCGGCCCGCGTCTCCAGCAGGACTCCTCAGCCATAACAAAACGAAGGAAAAATAAACCTTCCTGTCACCACTTGGACAGTATGTCTGTCTGGAAATGAACTCTGTGTCAGATGCATGAACATAAACAGATCTGCAGCCCTTTCACATAAACAAGTATCTGATATCAAACGGCATAATATGAAAAGATGAAAACCGACAAAAGTGACAATTCAGCCACTACTGCAATATCATAAAAGAAGAACACATGCAGCAACTGTCGCTCCCGACCACGTTTTCAATTTGATTTCACTTCAGGGAGAACTGCATGGTTATGTATCGTAATCTTAGTTCTATGATTGATAACACAGCCCTCTAATGTGCACTACGCCACTGAAACTCTGCATTTCATAAACTAAGTGCACTGAAGCTCTCAATATGAAAGTGGAGTAATTATCCTTCTCCACATCACAAACGGTCCATTTCACTGAGAAGAGGAAAAAAAAAATTCTGAATCAATTTAGATACATTCAGATTTTGGATGGTGCGCGCCGTGGCTCGATGAAAGCTACCCGCAGGCCGAGGCTACGGAAAAGACCGACCTGTGAACAGAGCGCGGTCAGGTGTGGGCGCTACGTGTGATGCAAAGGAGCAGAAAAGCATTTGAACCAGACACTTGACATGATTCACAATGAGAGAAAAGTGAGGTGGAAAAATCACTGCGGGCCACATTTCTGTCACCATCTGCACGGTTACAGCTCCTATCTGCACCATTTCTAACTGATAACTGGGTTTTAATGTTTGGTTAAAGGTAAAGTTCACACATTCGGTTTAAGACGTGTAATAGTTAGAGTTCATCCGGGTGAGCAGCAGTGAAAAGTTAAAGTATGGACTTTTTAAAGATGATAAAAAGCGCTGGAAAGTTTAACTTCAGGCATCTGCGGCATTGCTCACGTGCTGAAACACTTTAATCATGAGTGAATTAACACCAACACAGCTCGTTTTAACTTCAGTAATTAGTGGAGTACACAAGCTTTCAATAGCCCGAGAAGACATCAATAACTGCAGTGATTTATTTAAGAGTGAGCCCAGTTGGTTCACATATAAATAACACAAGTCTGCCCACAGGATCATTAATATCAGTTCCCCCTCGATTATTTTAGCAGAGTCTTGTTACTTCTAATAAACAGCCCGATGAGGAAAACCCTCAAATCTCTTTAAAGGCACAAGCGGCACATCTGGAAGGAAACGGTGAATCGATGGGTTTGCAAACATGAGTCTGAGTCTGAGGTCGTCCGGGCGACACGAGTTCCCCTTCAGCCACTTTAAACGTGCCTCCAAAGGCACCCACCTGCAGCTCCTGACACTCAATATGCTGTTAAGATGGCTAAGAGCACAGCAAAAAAATGCAGCACTCTATTCATGAGCTGTGAATGGGGAGATGAGTAGCACTTAGCAATGATGGGTGAGCTTCCCACACACACACGGAGAGCACTTGCACACCTCCTACGATCAAGTGCGCACACACATTAGCCACGGTGACAGGTATCGTCACTCCCGGGTCTCCTCGGCTCCGAGTTCATTTTCTGACTTTAAAATTAAGGAATCGGCGCCCGTGCAGCCATCTTGGGAGAGAAGGAAAGCAGAGCCGTCTTCACACCTGCCTGATGATGAATCACGGGGTAGCTGAGGGCGTTCGCTTGCCGCACCAGTGAGCCCCCAGAGTACTGGGCCGCAAAGGGGTGCATGAAATAATTGAGAAGTAGCAGGATGAGACAGAAAGTAGGAGAAAAAATGATGGAAAGGAAAGAAGCACAACAGAGAGAAACGGAAGGATGGAAGGGAGGAGGAGAGAAAATGAAAATCACTCACTTGGAGCAGAGCCTTCTTAATTACTCTCCCCACATCCTGCCTCCACTCGGGTATGTCGGGGTTGAACTCGTCCAGATTAGGGGAGAAAGATAAAAGCAGAGATTTGAAGAATTCTGTCGAGGAGAGTCGGGGGAGAATCAGCCATTAATTCACTCGCATCCGAAGGCATTATTCTCAGTGAGCTGTGCCAACTGTCATTTTGCTCAAGTCGAGTTTCAGGTAGTTAACACTTGATGAAAAGAAGAGGCTTTCTCATATCCCCCGCACTTCCCTTTGGCTAAATGTACCAGATGCACTTCTAGATAATTAGAAAATGTCACAGCTTTATGCCAACCCATTCTCTGGTAATAAATCATTGCATTTTACAGATACTTGCTGCTGGATCACTTCATTTTAAATGAAGACATATTCTTTAGAGGTTCCAGCAGTAATGTGATATATTTTAGTCAAGTAGGCGCTGTTTTACATCTCATAGAGAGGAAAAAAATGCTAAAATAAAAAGTATTTAACTGCCTTCCATTAAACTGCAATTATGTGCCAGCAGACTCACTGAGTTGTTAGCAGCTGCAGGAGCTCAGTTAACAAATACTGACCTTTGACCGCTACGGTCTTCGTATCCTGTAAGATGGTGTTGCCGGCAGCCACCTGCACCGTCACCGTGTGCATCCCCTCGCTCGGAAAGGTGTGCGAGATGCTCCCGTCCAACGTTATCACCGGCTGCAAGCACAGTTTGGAAGTTACAGGTAAATACAGAAATCATGTTTGACTGACGCGGGGTAGCAGGGTACGATCGCGTGAATCTGTTTCTAATGTTTCTACTGTTTTTACTGTTTCTAATGTTACTCATGGTCATGACCTTTTGTGTGCGCACAAATATCCTCAGGCTTTTTTCACCAGGGTAAAGCTGATCTGCACGCTTACAT
>JAVDPK010000080.1:101685-113976 GCA_034780415.1 Cichlasoma orientale
GTGACGGTAATAATAAGACTAGAACAATTCCAACACCAGTTAAATAGAAACTGCACTGAATGAAGACCAGGATTTAGAAAATGTGCTCGATGTTAATGCAGGACTGAAGGGAGGGTGTCGATAAACTCCACTCTTACCAAGCACTTGCTAATTGGGAATGATCTGCCTGTTGGAGGCCCCCTCCCTAATTATCCTCAGAATAAAGCGCTTTGAGATGATTGCTGTTGTCAGCTGGCACTTTATAAATAAACCTGAGGTAAGTTGACAGTTGAACACAGTGAAGACCAAACAGCAGCATCAGTAACATGGTGAGAATGTGGCTCCAAATAGATTATTTTGGCCCTGAAAGGCCAACTGAAGATGCTGCAGCTAACGCACAGCTGCTGTTTGGGAACTATGCAGGAAATCACTGTACAGGTGATGTTACAGGAAATCATTTGGCAATGATGGTAATGCATAACCTGCAGCCAGCATGGGGCCGCAGCATGGGGCTGCTAATAATGTGAATGATCAGTTATTTCTTCACGAACACTAAAACTGAAGGGATATCATGCAGCCTGCGTTTGTTTGTAAGAAGTCCGTCTGAATATGAACAAGAACGATTCATCGCCGTCTTCTCTTAGTCTGAATTAAATTAACTGCACACGAGATTTGCTCTGTGGCTTTTCGTGTGTGTGAAGCATTATTTGTTTTACTTCAGGGGGGGAAGCAGTTTCAATTAAGAGCAGCTTTCTGCTCTCTGCTAAAACAACAACTTGTTCTGCTGCCCCCAGGTGGCCAAAGATGCCAACTTAAACCAAAACAAACAAAAACAATGAACGCAGCTTTAATTAACACATTACAATTTTAGACTTATTAACACAAATGCACTACCTTTAAATACTTTGTACCTAAAAGAAATGGATATTTTCCATGTAAGGAATAACCAATTCACAGATAAATAAATAAATAAATAATACAAGTAGAATATTTTTTGATACTAGCTAAACAAGTCAGGGCGAGTACCCCTAATGTTGTGACTACACAGAGCTCCAGAATGAGCACTGTAGTTAATATTTTAGCTGGGAATCCTCAGTAGTCGTGGCTGTCATGTTCGATATTCACAGTGTTTGTTGGCAGGAGATTCATCCGGCTTTTCCACTGGGGCAGAAACGGATTTCGCAAAAAGATAACATGAGCGAGAACAACTGTAGAACATTTTCTCCCAAATGTGACACGATTGTGAAACAGAGAAGCGGCTGATAAAAATTCACACTGACAAAACAAGTGTTAGGCAGATCACAGGGAGATTATATTAACCCAGAAGGAAACACAGCGTGATCACTGAAAGCCACTTTGGTGAGAGCTGAACTTTTTTGTGATGCGGTGACGGACGCATCAGTGCGGGAATGAAGGACGAGGAGCATTTTACATGAAGCTGACACTGAGTGACATAATCTAAAGTCACAAATAGATCCTTTCATGTTTTTATACCTTAAGGGGACAATTAGAAAGCTACAATAAAAACAAAGGCTCCCTAACATGCCGTGGACAAACTCTACTCTCTAACTTTAGCTGCAAAGCTTGGGTTGCTCCAGCGTTGCCAGCAAAACTGAAGCCAAATCTGCTTCCTGACAGCAACGAACCCAGAGGGACGCCAGTTTACCCGGTCGCTGCTCACTCGGTGCCAGCATCTCATATAATGTCACACTGATGTTTGAAAACAACCACAATCCAAAACTGTAAATAAAAAGAGAATGCAATGATTTTCAAATCTCACGAAGCCATTTTTAATTCACAACAGAAAACATACCCAATGTTTAACACACTGTTTCGTGAAAAATAGGAACTCAGTTTGAATTTGATGGCAGCAAGAAGCCTCAAAATATTGTGACTGTTGGGTCAACAAAAGGATTTAAAATAAGTGATGCTAAAAAGAAACAGCTGCAGGGAACTAATCAGGTTAATCAGCAGCATGCCTGGGCATAAAGAGAACATCTTAGAGAGTTTCTCTGAAGTAAACATGAGCGGTGGGTCACCAATCTGCAAAAAACTGCACCTAAAATTTATGGAAGAATTTCAGAAATATGCTCCTCAACATAAAATTGTGACGAGTTTGGAAATCTCATCATCTACAGTATCATCAAAAGATTCCGAGAATCTGGAGAAATCTCAATAGTGGATGCCGGCGATCTTCCAGCCTCATTTACAAATGCAGGTTAAAGCTCTGACATGCAGAGAAGAAGCCACACGTGACCATGACCCAGAAACACCACCACCTTCTCTGGCCACACATATCAAATCAGCCTGTTATCAGTGCTCAGTTCAAAGCCTGCATCTCTGATGGTGCATCTGTGCCTGCACATCTGGAAAGGCTCCATCAATGCTGAAAGACACACACAACATGTTCCCATCCAGACGGTGACGACATATTTCAGCACAGCAATGCTGCACGTTCTATAATCTTAATTTTTATATTCTAATCATAATTTTGCTCCGCTACTAACTGTGGGTCACTCTGCTTTGAAACGAGTTCATTACTGTCTTCATTTATTGTATTTGTCAATAAATGCAGTTTGTTTAGTTATCTCGACAGAACGTAGCAGGCGCTGCGTTCGCCGCCGGATTCAGGGAACCATAGAGGACAGAGAGGAACAGACAGACGCTCCTTCGTTTCCTTAATGAAGAAGTTTTCGTAGATCTGCAGCGCTGTGGTGAAGTGCAGGCTCTGCTTTGTACCCGCTGGTATGCGGTAGGTGCTGTCAGATCATAAACCCGTGCACTGTTAGCAACAGCCTTGGCAACATCGCTATATGTTCCTGCTATACGTAATATGTTGTTAGTGACATATAATAATAAGTGTGAGCTTATCTTAGCTCATTGATCACAGCATTGACATGAAGAGTGAGCTGTATTTACATTACATGTTTAATCAAGGGTGGCTAAAGATTCACACGATCTGAGTTCATAAGGTGCAGCGATGCACCTCACAGAGAGGAGCGTCTGAGGTCTGCTTCCTTCCTTTGGTGCTGGATACGAACCAAATCTGAAACAATGAATTGTGGTTGATATCATTTTGGACCGAGCCGCTCTGCTAACAGCTTAATGATGAACGAGTGAGTTCCATGTGCAGACATATTTGTGCTGCAGAAACGGGTCCCTAAACAATGCAAAAGCAGTAGTGATGCAGATCTTATCGTTCCCCCAGAACGTGTTGATTTTGTTCTTTCTAACCCTATTTTTAAATATGGCTATGAGCCACAGGATCTTCTCCCATTTAATATTTTATGCCATTTGCTCTTCCTAAGAAATACAGCCATTGCAAGCTTCATGAATATAAATTAAACTTTGAATTCATCTTGAGAATTTTCTCAAATAGGGCTGATGCCACAAGGATTCTCTACCCCTCCCTCCTCTTCTTTTATCGCATCGTTCTGCCACCCACGTCCCTTCCTCCGCCCCCCTCCTCTTTCCATCAGAGAAATCCACTCTTTATGAAAGAAAACAGGCCTCGATTCCTCAACTCATCACACAGTAATATGACAACTGGGCCCGGCCCCCGGGGGACACACACTTACCTTGAGCTGTTCCTGCTGCGGCAGGAAAACACTCCTGTTGCTAACGCCCTAAAGCCTGCAGTTATTATCAACAGACCATATTCTGACTAAGAAACATGTGAGGCAGTTTCCTAGTGACCAAGCAGTGTGGCGGGCCTGGCTCTGAACACAACAGCTCTCGCTCGCTAACAGGGTCTCCGCTGAGGTCTTTTATTTCTGCCTCTGGCTCAGAACTCTTGCACTGCGCGGGTGGTTTGGAGGGATTTGACTCTATTAAACTTTAGAGTGTTTAGAATGCAGTTACATTCCTAGAAAGTACTTCAGCAGTTGTGCTTCAGATTTCAGTACTGCATAACCTACAATGATGCACAAACTGAACAAACCCACCTGCGGCACATTTGGTGCCGTTCCTTGTTAGGAAGTAACAAAAACATTAACCTTTATTTTATGTGTCCTGACATCATAAAACATATTTTGGACACAAGCTTTAAATGGCAACACAAAAAAATCACTGATACATCCAGCTGCTCGTATCAACGATCCTTTCAACCATTCAATGTGGTTTAATAATTAATAATTCAACTGGAATAACTGTGACGTGATGATGAAATGTGCCGCGTTTCCAGATTATCTGTCTAGAAGGAAGATGCAGCAAATAAGCTTTAAACCCGGGACTTCGTGCCTCGTTTCTATTTGTGGCTTCAGGTTTGTAAGCGTGGTTAGACGTTAAAAGGAAAACACTGCCTATACCTCTGCAGCTGTACTGAAGCCGGCAGCACAACTGAAGGCTCTGTGTGTGCGACGTAAAACAAATCATACAGTCGTGTGAAACTCTCTGCAGTCCCGTGATCCAATAGCATGTGGAACCACCTTTAGTAGCAGTAACGTGCAGTAAGCATGTTTCTAACAGTCTCTCAGCATTGGTGGAGGAATTTTGCCCACTTTTCTTTACAAGGTCGCTTCAGTTCATTGAGGTTTGTGGGCATTCATTTATGCAGAGCTGTCTTAAGGTCCTGCCACAGCGTTTCATTACGGTTGATTGATTCGTTTCTTTTTCAGCCATTCTGTTGCAGACTTGCTGCTGTGCTTAGGACCACCGTCCTGGTCCAGTTTCAGTCAAGTTTTAGGTGTCGGACAGATGGCCTCACATTTGACTCTAGAATTCTTTGGTATACAGAGGCGTTCATAGCCGACTCAATGACTGTAAGATGCTCAGGTCCTGTGGCTACAAGACACAGCATATCAGAACTCAACCACGGTGCTGACAGTTGGCGTTTGTGCTGATATGCTGTGTCTGGTTTTCTCCAAACATGCTGCTTATGCTCTACAGCCAAACATCTCCACTTTGGTCTCTTCTGTCCAAAGGACACTGTTCCAGAAGTCTTGTGGTTTATTCAGATGCCGTTTTGCAAACCCAAACTGTTCTTTTTAGAGACATGAGACTTTCTCAACCCTTCCAAACAACCCATACTTGTTTAGTCTTCTTCTAATTGTGCTGTGATGACCTTTAACATTTAACAGAAATTGAGGCCTGTAGAGTTGGAGGTGTAGCGCTTGGATTTTTCTGCAGCCTAAGGTCCCACCTTAGGGTGAAACTGCAGGGACTTCCACTCCTGGAATGATTGTGGCACTGGTAACGCACACCTGAACTTCAGCTTTTCTAGAGGTGCTCAACCTTGCTGATGATCAATTAATCAAGTGCATTTGATTAGCAGCGCCTGGCTACTACTTACCTCCTTTGATTGAATTTTTCACAGTAGTGCACAGAGTCATATGAAAAATATCTTTTTCACCCATTCACAGACAGAATTGGAAAGTAAAACATAGGCAGCCAAACTGAACACAGCATCATAATTCAATAGCATTACATTGTGCATTCAACACTGACTTCTTAATACGTTAAAGAAAATAACTTTAACTGTGGAAGAACAAGAGAATGTCTTTAAAGTGGTGTGTGGAGCATTTAGCTGCTAAAGTCAGAGTTAAAGGAAAGCCAGTGTTTGAATTTTATTCACCGTGAGCTTCAAATTCATTAGAACTGAAGAGTTCAGATGCAAACGCTGCTCCATCACAAATAATGCTTTCCACACATTCTCCAATACGCCAATCACATCATTTTGTGTTATAACCTGCTAAATCCCGTCTCTGCCTACTCTGAATTATCCATGTGTTGTCAAAAGCCTCTAAACGCCACTTCCCATTGCCAGCAAAACCCTCTACGTCCCTACAACCAATCAGAACGCAAGATCAAATCATGTGACTTCAAGTATTTTCAGTCGGCTTTTATTGGTGGTGATCAGATCATAAACACAGCTGTAGGTGAGGCCAGCGCTGTTTTGTGTGTAGAAACAGTGCTCGGTGATCAAACTTGACTATTTAGAGGAAGTAACGAGGTTTCTGTCGGGCCGCGGGGGGGCAGCGGCGCTCCCGTCTCCTTTGCTGTGGAGGGTCCCTCTGACCCCGCGGAGTCCTAGCTACTACTCTGTTGTTAAAATATATGTGCAGCCATTTTGTGCCACTGTGGTTGTGTGAATCCATTTAGAAATATTTTTATCTCAGTGTAATATTTAGCTTTCACTCAAACCGTGCAGAGGGTGGAGAATGGTCACGTGTCTTATTCAAATATGTATGGCATATAGGTATGAACCCACCCACCTCCTTAATCCTCAGAAATGGTCAATTTCTATTTTTTTCTGTGTTCTTTCATCATTTTCAGTGTTTCCGGTCCATCAAAGAGGATTTTGCCACTCTGATCGGTGTCTGTGGGGTTTAGAGGTTTTTGTGAAAAAAGAACTTCTGGATTTATCTGCAGCTAAACAAAATATTGTTAAAAAGTAAAAGGCAAAAAAGGCACTTTGTTCTCCAAATAATAACCTCATCATTGCCTGTAAAATGAAATGACTGAACGTGAACAAAGGAGCCTGATAAAAATGCTCTTTTAAAGAAAAGTATCCGGGCAGATTTAGAGGGTTTTGCATCGGAACTAAAAATTAAACTGATAAATTAGTGCTTAAGCTAACAGGCCTCTATTAGCTAGTCTAGTGAATGTGTTTGTGCTCACCTCATCCAAATGCACCAAGAAGGTGACGTTGCTGCCCAGGTTGGCAGTGAGTTTGCCATCTTTGGTGGTCAGCAAGAGTCCTTTAGGAGGCCGGTTGGGGCACTGCTGCTTCCTGGGCGTGTACATTTCCTTCACTCCTTTAGTGCAGTTGTTCAGCACCACTTTACGGTAACTTTGGAAAGAAAGAACAAAGATTTTTATCCTGTTCTGCACACTCATTCCTTCAGCTTTGGGACCATTCCCCTCAATTCTGCACGCGCTTGTGGTTGAACTAAACAGAGCACAGCTGTTGTGTCTGAACAGGCTCCCAGACAGGATGACAACTGACAAGAGAAGCTGTGTCAAAGGTTGAGACACCACGGGAAGCTTAATCATAGTGGCAGTGAATCAAACACTCCCACTGTGATTAAGCTTGGTGAGGTGTCGGTCCTCAGGGCGCCTCCAAACTAACAAAAAGGTCACATCTTTCTGGCATAGCAAAGAAAAATTTACTGTAATGCAAATGAAATTATCACAGATAGAAATACATGCAGTATACACTAGTATTTGAACTGAACTTGATATTCTGCAGTAGGGCTAAATTACTCTCCTGAGCGAAGTCATCAGTTGGCACGTGACCTGAAACGGTCAGTATTCATCGTTTGATTGGTGGTCTGCAGTAAATCACATGCAATGATAAATGTTAGATTAATCACGGGCAGTCAGCACACATGCCTGTGAGGAAGTTTGGGGTCCTCTTTTGGCTCGTCCCCGGGGTGGGGTCACTCCAACCCTCGGCATATATTTCACTCTGTGACAAACTGTCTGCCCAGTATTTGAATGAAATTCTCCTGGTTGGAGATTTGGACTGGGACTGCTCGTCTGCTGCCTCAGACAGTCACACAGCCAGGCTCCCTGAAACCAAAGGTTTTGCTACTACAACCAGAATTCTTGTGTTCCGGCTCCTGTTAGTTTGAGCTGAGATCCTGCAGGCGCCCTTTAAATGAGCAGATCTGAAACTTCCTTTCTTTGTCTTTAAGGTTTTAAAGAAACTGACTTTTGAAAAATAAAAAAAAAACTCACTAATTATACTGCACCCCCCCCCCCCCATCTGTGTTATTCCTTTCAAAATGACAGCGCGCCCCCACCCCACTGAGAGTGTTTGACACCTTAAATTAAACCCTGTGGCGAACATGACCTCACTAAATACATTTTAGCTCCGTCTATTAAAACTGCACAGTCACAGATGAAAACAAAGATATGAAGTCATTAGAAACAAACTGATGAACAAAGTCACCAAAAGCAGTTTACCTGTGGAGTCTGTGAGGGCCTCAGCCAGCAGGACTAAAGTTAACGTGACAGATTTCAAAGCTCTTTCCTGGACTTGTTGGCGAGGACAAGCCGAAACATAAACGCCCACATTAGAAGCAGATTGTGCGCATCGGCTTTCTGCCACGCTGATCATATTAAATCTGTGATCAGTCTCTAAAACCCTGCCCGTGCATCCTCGACAAACTCTCCAAAAAGAGCCATTTGTTCACAGAAACATTTGACATAAATGTGTGCAGCGTGCAGTACAGTTTAAATATTAATTTCCACTAAATCCCACAGTCCTTACCCCGTGCTGTTGAAATAGTTCTGACCCTGGCTGCAGCTCCGGGACACGGTGGAAGGATTGAACCAGAAGGCTGGCCTGCAGTTCCCGTCGCTGCGGCGCTCATATCCATAATCACTGTTACACAACAAAGAGCATCCACACGGCACCTGATCAATATCAGCATGTGAAACGGGACATACTGCAGCGTGTCCCACATTTACATCTCGTCTCTGTTCATAGCTGCTGACCGCGGCCTGTCTGACACAGACACACATCATTATCAAGTATTGATTAAGGCTGCTGCTGCTCACAAATGTACCACAACAGTGTGAATCTGGAGGCGAAGGTGTAACGATGACCGCCTGTCTATGTTCCAGTCAGGACACGACTTACATGCAACAAAGCAAAGAAAGCAAGCGTCCATTCTAATAACGGTCACGACATTGATTTATTAATTAGTTATCAGAACAAATAAACCAAACTAACAAGCCTTTCGCTGACTGGTCCAGTATGAATGTGTGATTACAACAGTGTGAAATTCTCATTAACAAGCTGCCAGGATTGCATGAACAGGTGCATGTAAGCAAACAGGTGAAAGGTCAGCACAGAGTGCGCTCAAAGCAGTCCAGGAGGAGCTGGATGTTCAGAATAGCACTTTTTAACTAGGGGCTGGGGGTGTGGGTGAGGTCAGAGGACACAGTTTCTGGATGTGAAAGGTGAAGGTAAAGGCCCTTAAAGCTGCATTCCTTCTAACGGCCACCACAGAGTGAGACTCGTAGGCTTCGGTCCTTCGTGCACACATTCCTGATGAGTTTGTGGCTCGGTCACTCATTTTTGTAAAGTTTGGTCATTCTAGATTTCAGACGGGAGGATCAGCCACGGTCTGCTCGTTAAAGACGTTATTAGGACTTCCTGTTCCTTCCAGGCACACGCATACACATGTTCTGGGAGCTAAATACATGCGAGGTGTTCACCTGTCCCCACTTAAACAGTCACTTTGGCTCATTTTGAACTGATATAGTTCACATTCTGTGTTCTCTCCAGAAACATTTTGGGGATTTAGGGACATGGAGAGTTTTTGCACATTTCAACAGGGACCTACTTGACCACCGTCCTTCGTGAGTCTCGAATGCTCGCTATGTTTCGGAACAATCTCTCATAAAATCACTCGCTGCTTGCGTGACTCAGGAGATTTCTCGACAACGCGTGATCAGAAAACGGACTGAGTATTCGCTCAGTCATGCTAAAGTCTGGTGTGCACCCTAACCCGGCGCTTTATGACACAAATGAATCATACCGGAGTCTGCTTGGAACAAACCAAACCAAAGAACTGAAACCAAACGAGCAACTGCTCGATTCCAGATTTCCAAATTTAGTTCAGGAAATATCTCATCACGCAGCAACGGAAACTCACAATCTGACTCAGTGTTCAGCGCCAGCTTGTCAGCATTCACAACATGTGGATGTTCGTTTAAGCCTCAGGCTTCGCTGGATCAGCCTCCTCCACAGCACATGTGCAACAGAAAGTGCACAGTTTGCAGGCATTTTGCATTGATTAATATAACACTAATAAATATGCACTTAGCGGATCATTGTGCCAGACAGACTCTTCACACCTCAAATTAAGTTAAAGGATTTGGACTTTAATTCTGCACTGATGGTTTTTTTAAAATCCTCATTTCTGCATTTTAAAGTGTTCATCAAACAATTCCCCACAGAGGGAAACAGAGACACGGAAATGAGACAAAAAAACAGAAACTTTGCATCAGTTCAATGGGAACCAATTAGCACTCACTCTCTGCATGTCTACAAACACTATTTACATAACTGCTGTATGTTGAAATGGCTTTTTTTTCCATTCCCTGTCATTACAAGATAAAAAAAATACAAACATTCAGGATTTGCATACAAATTGAAACTATTTACACCCCCACATGGTCTGAACAGAATTACAAGCACGGTGAGCTCACAGACATCCGCTACGGAGACGGACATTAGCAGCAAATTGTGTAAAACCATCCAGATTATTGCAAAACACAGAAAATGGACTAAATGAATGAGACGCAGTAGATTCCACTTAAATGAAGGAAGATTTGCCTCTGATATAAAAATATCTTCTCTGCGATCCACGTTCAAGTCGCTGCATTGCTAATATGTTGTTCAAAGATGACAGCACCCCCCCCCCCCCTTTTGTTTTTTGTTTTGCAGGGTGGGGTGGAAATGACCATCTCTGACTTGTAATTTTGTCACTGCAGCTTTTGATGTATTTTTCTGCAGGAGCACATCCATCGAGAGCATGACTGAAAGATGTGATCAATACAAAGTATAAAGAAGAAGATAATGAAGCCACGTGCAGATAAAAACAGCGCTGTTTTCTACTGTGTGCGATTCATATGCAGCTTTGTAAGTCAGAGGACTCACACTGTTTGTGACGACAGACTGGAGCGGCCCTAAAAAGCTCGTGAATGGTTTGAAGAGTGTATTTAATAGCAGCGCTGTGGACGCACTTATAATATAAACTGCTGCTGAAGCAAAGCTGGATTTTCAAAGAAATAAGAGCAGTTTCTTCTTTTTTTTTTTTATTCGACGCAGCGTTTAGCTAAATGACCTGCTGAGTCTCATTCACATTAAGCAGCTGCCAGCAGCAAATTATTAAAAAAGTAACACATTGAAAAACTCTAAAAAGATTATTTTAAGAATAGCACTTCCTTTGAAATTAGTGCTTCTACACGTGTGGCAGAACAAACAGCGCCGTTAATGAAGTTCTCCTTTAGCAGACAATGGAAGGGAACATAATCCCCCTCGACGATTATGAAGAAAAGAGCCACCGAACAAAGGCCCACATCATCTTACCATTCAAAATCATGAGCCCTGCAAATACAGGACTCAGCCGAGAGGATTCTCGAGTAGTCCTTTCCCAGCATGCAGTAGTTTCCGGGCCTGCGTTTCATGTAAATCTGCTTTTGTCCCATTACACACGGCTCACCCTGTATGCAACATAAACAGGTATTTGTGAGTGAAAAGCTTTTTTACAGCACAAACACCAACAGGCAGTACAATCACGAAGTAGCTGGATTTGTACCTGGTTGTGCAGGTGCCAGGTTTGATAGTCCTCCTCTGTGCATTTCCTGCTGAAGATGGACTTGTAGTCTATCTTGATGAGCTGCCATTCAGAGCGGTGGCTGAAGTGTCCAAAAAAGCTGCAGGAGGCAAAAGATCTAAATGACTTAAACTCAACGTTTCATTTATAAAGGAGAGAATGCACCATTTCTCCATTCAAAGTGCCCACATTAACACTCCAGCCCATCATCTATACTGGTAATGAAACTGTGCTCAGGTTTGCTTAGATCAACCAAGAGTAAAATTTTAATATGAAGTCAGATAAGGCGAGAAATTAACACAAAGACCCCAAATCTCAACAAAATGAGTTTGAATCAGTGATGGTGGGGTGGCAAAGAACTCCTATAGTTTCACTTCACAGTAATTCAAAGGAAAGATATGTTTACTAAACTTAGCACAAAAAGTAAGAAAATCCGTGTGTGTGATCAGACTACCTCCAGAATTTGGGAGTGGAGATGATGGATGGCCTGCCTGCAGTCCTGACCTCAACCCCACTGAACACTGTGAGGTAAGCTTGGGTGTGCTGTTCGTGCCAGAGTGACCAACACAACCACACCAGCTGACTTGTGACAAATGCTGGTTGCAGAATGTGCTGCCGTCCCACAGCAGTGTGTGACCAAGCTGGAGACCAGCATGAAGGAGGTGCCAGGCTGTTGCTGTGTGGTTCTTCCACATGCTGCTGATGCCCGTTTGTTAAATGAATACATATTAAAATTGTCAGCATGTCACCAAACAACAGTCAGCAGCAGAATAAGCTGTTTGGCACTGACATAGAAGGTTTGGCAAGTTTTTCATTGGCTGAACCCACAAATGCGTTTTCCTTACTACTGATGTGAACATTCTACCATTTTGTCACTGTGCACATGAACATTCTGCCCCGTTGCCATGGTGAATATGAACATTCTGCCCCATTTCCACTTCGGACTCATCTCTGTGCTTGTCCTGTTGGACCTCAGTGCAGCTTTGATACTGTTGACCATAACATTTTATTACAGAGA
>JAVDPK010000081.1:0-22717 GCA_034780415.1 Cichlasoma orientale
CTTCCTGTTAAAAGGGAGTTTTTCCTTCCCACTGTCACCAAGTGCTGCTCATAGGGGGTCGTTTGGACTGTTGGGTTAAAGCACCTTGAGGCGACTGTTTGTTGTGATTTGGCACTGTGTAAATAAAATTGAACTGAACTGAATCACAGCACAGAAACAACATTAGTGAAGGTTACAGATGATCTTCTTATTGTCACGATCCTGGACCTGCTGTGGATCTGGACCTGCCTAACCCTAACCCCATGATCCTGGACCTGCCGTTTCAGTTTTGTGGACTTTCTAATTGTGTTATTTGCGTCTCTGTGATTCTTAGTTTGTTTTGTACCTTTTTAGTTCCTGGTCTGGTTTTTATTTGCAGATCTTCTCAGTTAGTTACCTGAGTTATGTTCGTGGTTGCAGCGTATTGATTCCCTGAGTCTCTGTGTTGTCTGGTTGTCAAGTGTGCATTTGTGTCATATCTGGACACTTCCTGTTTTGTTTTGTCAGTCTGGTCTCTTGTGCGTTACGTTCAGTTTTGCTTCCCTTGTCTCGTTAGTTTGATTCGGTTCACCTGTTGTGTGTCCTGGTTCCCTAATCACCCTGTGTGTATTTAAGCCCTCGGTTTTCCTCAGCTCTTTGTCATGTTGTTGCTCAGAGTAGTGAGCCCCCCCCTCCTCCTCCTCCAGTTTGTGTGAGTCAGCCATGTTCTGTATGTTTGGATTATTTCCTGCCTCTCAGCAGTGATGATGGCTGTGAGTCCTCCATTTTTACCTTACAAGGCTGTGGCTCAGGAGGTAATCACCTCCTAATCAGGAGGTTGGTGGTTCGATCCCTGGCTGCTCCAGTCTGCATGTCAAAGTATCCTCGGGCGAGATATTGAACCTCCAGCTGCTCTAACATCAGAGTGACTGTTGGCTGGAAAACACTGCGGCGTAGAAAGAAGTGCTGGGGTGAGTGAGGCCTGTATGAAGCTCTCTGAGTGCTCAAGTAGAAACGCGCTATATAAGAACCAGTCGAGTAGCGTAGTGTTAGAATGCGCTGTTCAAACTCTACTGCAACACATTACTTTACTCCTGAGTGGAGGTCCACTGTTAGACTTGATGAGTCTGCTGGTGTGGGTCTCAGCATGTCCTTCCTGTGTGCCTGCGTGTCTTCTGAATAGCTTTGGTCTTTGTCAGCTTGGAGCTGATTTTGAGCGCCACCTGTGTGAGCGGGACGGAGGCACGAGGAGTGGGTAATAGATTTTATGGTGTTTGGGTCATCGCCCAATTTTCTTTCCCCATTTCCAAGAAGATGTGCTGGAAGAAGACATGGATCACAGTGGTCTGATAAATGTAATCACCTTTTTTTTTCATCCCCCCCCCCCCCCCATATTTGTTCTCTCATCTTCCTCTTTCTCCCTTTAATAAATTACTTCCTCATCTGCACAGGAAATGACAGCTATCCTGCAGCAGCACGAGAAGAGCGACTGAAGTGAAATCGGGATGCACGTCATGTACGCGCACATCAAAAGCACTCCACACTGGCACCCTCTTCCACCACAACACACATTAAGGGTGCTCAGTTGTGCAGCTTCCCAATGGCGGATGTGTCCAAATGAAATTTGAACTAAATGGCAGATTTTTCAGGCTCAAGATTAGAAATGATCTCTCATCTCCAGGTAGTGGCATACATGTGTTTGAGCAGATGTTGTGTTGTCTGGCTTCTTTACATGATGAAATGTGTCCAAGCAGTGCCCCCTTGTGGTTGCATGTGACAGACTCGTCCTCTGACAAATGACTTATTAAAGCCTCAGATGTGATTGTAGCCTTGCACACACTGGAAATGTTCTCGCACCTTCTATTGTCTCTGTTTAAAACAGGACAGATTTACAGAGCTCTGCCTTTATCGCTTTAAAATGTCTTTCACATATTGATTGCAATAAATTTAAATCATGGAGGGGGGGCAGAGGACACTTAAGCTTCAGCTAAGCATGAATCATGATCTGCAGAGTAGTTATTTAGAGCTCTGTGTGCACAGTGCAGCATGAGGATTCAGGCAGGGCTCTGAATGCCAAAGCAAACGTCTTTTTTCTTTTCACCATCCCATTGCCTCGGGCTCCAGGAGGCTTTTTTCGATTGAGGTAAGTCTAGATTTTCCCAAAGAGAAATAACGCTATCGGCCACCTTTCCTAAAAGGTCAAAATGATTCAGTTCCTGCCTAGCTGAGGGCTAAAGGAGAGGCAGCACCTGAAAAAGCAATACTGGACTCCCAGGACTGCTTAGTGCTTTCTGCTGGCAGTGCAGCCGTCCACAGCGAGGAACACTTTCAGATGAGAGCTCTGTGTGCATCTTTTATCTGCACAGTGTGAACCTACTATCAGATCTGTTACCCGTGCTCCTTTCTCTCTCTCAGGCTCACACACACACACACACAGAGCACCGGATGCCCGGGGGAGACCCTCTCCTGCTCAGGTGTGTAAGTGTGTTGGCGGTGGAGAGTTTACCTTCAGGTCATTTCCTGACATTCCAGAGAGAGCCGCTCATTGGTCGATGTCAGCCGCATGCCCTGCCGTTCTCATTTGTTCAGCAACAGCTCGTTTTTTGGGTAATTCGAGATGTGTCAGATGCGGGGGAGGGCTGCAGCGTGGCGGAGAAACTAAACAGAATGAGATGAGATGTCTAAATGGCAGGTTTGTACAACTGCTGAAGCATTGGAGAGCAGGGCCAAACAAGAAGTGAATTCAATTAGGTTTGTTTAACTGTTTTCAAGTGCGAGCTCAGCAGTGGCTGCTTGCAAAATGTCACTACTTCAAGCTATGGCAACCCACAAATGTCAACAAAAACAATCGACTGTGGCAGCCAAAGGATGGAGGCAACAGCTGAGCGTTTATCACTCTGTAAGCCAGCGACACGTCCGATTGGCACGGTGGGTAAACTTGGCTCCGCTGCACCTTACTACAGCTATGGCAACAGCCAGGAAGAAGCAATCAGTGGCAAAATGGAGAATACTGGGCACGGCTGGGAGACAGATGGAGAGCAGAGGATACGTCTGATCATAGTTTTATCTGTAGTAATCCTGCGGCCAGGATTTTACTCTTTATAAGGACATGTTGCAAAAAGAGATTTAAAAAAGCATTTCACATGCACTGTGTTGTATCAACAGCAAACCTATGGCTGCAATACAATATCTGTCCTAATCTTTGGATTAAAGATGGACACATTGTGTTTGTTTAAGGGGTCCTGTTTTCATGGTCATGGTGTGCGATCATGAAGTCATCAGCTAATGTTAGCAGGGTTGGTCAGTCAGCTGCATCCATGGACCGTGTGCCTGCTAATCAGTGCGAGCATGTACAAAAAATTCATTTAAAATTTCACAAAACTGAAACAGGAGTTAGAACAGCGAGCAGTAACATCAGATTGTCCCATAAACAATGCTCCATAAGGTCCAGTCCATCAGTCAGCTGTTCCATTTCTGCAGTAATGTTGTAACCAACATGACCCCCACTGGTTAGTTTGTGTCCCACTGTATGTGACTGAGCGGCAGTGCATGTTCATACAGTAACTTCCTTTATGTTCTTTTTGACTCTGATAGAACCATAATTCCCAAAGTGAATATTTAACAGGACCTGAAACAAGTGACTGAGACCATAAACTCATCAGAAAGTCTTCACTGAGATCACAGATCACGAGAGCCGCGCTGTTTTCCTACAGACTAATTTCAGCTTTACAGCCGGAGGAGTCTCCCCCTGCTGGCCATTAGAAAGAATGCAACAAATGGCTTCAGTTTCTCAGCTGGAACCCGCTTCTCTCTCTTTCATGCACAGTCTCATCAGTGCACACATGGCTGTAGTGAAGGGGTGAATGAGCCGTAGACCAGCAGCTGGAAACATGTTCATTTCTGCTCTTAACTCGGTCTGTGGGGAATAACTTGCTTTTGGAGCCGGCCTCAAGCCGAAATATTATAACATGTAATTTTGGCACTTCTGTGTTGGCTTAATTTTTGTGACCCAGAGGAGGTGCTTGGTTTATCCAGGAGCTGTTTCCAGACACTCGGGGCATATGCCTGTTATTCTCTCTCTGGCTCAGATTCATCTCATTCTTGCCAGAGAACGTCCGTCCCAAATTTGTAGCACGGAGATGATGAGTGAAGTGCTGTCATGGCTGGAGTCTGATGATGTGAACACCTCGGGTTTTGCAGGTTATAGAAACTAAAGATGACATCTGAGATCTTTGGCTTCAGCCTGCAGATTAAATCAAACCTGAATCAGAGTCATGCTTATTATGATAATAATAATAAAACTGTCCCTTTAAAGACCAATCCTGAGACTCCAGCTGTGACCTTCTGTGATTGGCAGTGATCAGCCTGCTTCCCCGCTGTGCACAGAGTTGCCGTGCGTGTGTGTCAGTGTGTTTGTGAGTGTGTGGGCACTTGTAAGCTCATGGCCTCTTGCACCACTCCTTAGTTCACCTTTAGCTCCATCACCGGCTGCTCCAGCCTCCTGTCGTCCTCTCGGGTCCTCTCCTGCTTACAATGACCACCTCCGTGCCAGTTTTTGCAGCTGTCTCATCTCCTCCTTCAGCTGCTCCTTTAACTCGGAGTCTCTGGAGACTTAAAGACACGGAGGTCCACTCGAGCTGAATTTGGAAACACTAGAAAGCGAAAAGATGAAAAGCCGGTGTGCTTTGCTTCAGCTGTCTCTTATGTATGCTGTTGATGGCCTGTGGAGCACAATCCCGCTGGGACTCTTTACCTGACGGCACTTTCTCCAAAGCAAAGTGTGGTTTATTTGTGTTCAGAAGTTAGTCATGTCCAAAGTAACATTTCCCTTATTGATTTTAGGCTTTTGTTTAGCACAAATCCCACTGGGGCTTTCTTTTATCTCCTTCCTTGAAAACCACAATAAAAGCGAGGTAAAGGTGTTTTGTAGCTGGAGGTGACGATATGAGCAGATCATGTGACTCTGCATGTCTGATTCAGTGTATCTAACGTGTAGTTGTGAGGCTTTGAAGCTCTTTCTATCACAAACTTGCAGAGTCTGTGAGCGTGCTCTGCAGGAGCGCCGTATTCTCACCTGCTCTTTAGCTTTTCTGACTTTTGAACTCTTCCCTCAAGGGATTCAAGTCCGTGTCCGCTGGTTCTGAGCCTCAAAATTTAGCAGGTTCATCTTCGCTTCAGGAAGCAACATTAGCTGCATTAAAGCACGCAGCCCCAATTACTTTGGTAATTTTACACACTAACCAAGCCGGTAACAAAGTCACCAGAAGTAAATCTCTGATTACATCATGAACATGTGACCTCGGTAAAGCTGGACTCCTGCGTTCAGATTCAGCCGCGTTAGAAAACAGCAGTGCTGACATGTTTACGTGGTGTTGCAGAACTTACCGTGAAAATATTAAAAGCTTTTGTTAAGCACAGACTTTATTTCAGCACCAGGAAACCTGAGGGGCAAACTGTTACGTCGGTGTGGGACGGAATTCGGTGCCACTTCACAGGCTCTGCATGGAGACACTCGAGTGTGACACCAACCTTAGTTTGCATCACACCCCAACACCTGCTCGGTCAGCATCTCTTAGTGTCACATTTGAACCTTCTGGTTGCCTTAAGCATCATTTTTCAGTCCAAAGGACTTTAAAGTGTCCTTCTGGTATCCAGCCCTGATCTTCCTCTCAGGTCGAGTAGTTAATCAGACCAAAGTCACACAGATTCCAGCCACTGGGGGTCAAAGTTGAACCGTCCAGCCTTCTTCTGCTGTCTCTTAGTTTTTCCATCATCCAAACCATGTTGCTATTTACAGGAACGATTTTCCTGAACAACATCAAGTTTGTAGCTTCATTTAAGCTGAAATCAGGAATGGGGGGGGGGGGTGCTGTCATTTAGCACTCAGTATTAAAAACTAAACGATCCATTTTTGTAACTCTTATCCATCTGAAGTGAAAGAGGAACATTCAGAGTCTGAATCTTGTTCGATGCTGTTGTTGAGCTGAAGATGGTTCTTTTTTGCGCTAATCCACAACATTGCCACTCATGTCTGACGCGTCCCCAGGTGGCCGTTCCCAGCGCTGCAGCTGAAGTCTGAAGTGTGGAGGGTAAAGTTCAAATGTGTCTGACACTGTTCTGATGGAGGAGCAGCGGAGGAACGGGGATGATCTCAGCTGATCTTCTGTAAGACTGAGATCTTTTTAACAGTGCATTAATTCCAGAATCAGGTTTATTGGAGGGTCTTAATGACGGAGCGATCACAACCACGATGATTTACTTTAAAATAACTTTGAAATTCTGAGTTGCTAGTTTCTGAATTTGCACCAGAGATTTTCTGAAGCCAGCAGAGAGCAGCAGCTGGTGGCGTCGAACTCTTAAGCTATTCCCAAGCCAAGCTGGTTGCCATGTTGTACCAGCAGGTGTTTTTTCTTCTGTGTCTGTGATTGAAAGGACCAGAGAAGCAGCAGGTTGTCTCAGGCTGCACAGAATGAAACTGCATAGGAAAGGATGCATCCTTCGTTTCCCTCCTGTGCTGAGGAGATTTGATTTCATTGAGAGGAAGAGGCTGAATCTGGATTTGCAAAGGATCCAGTGGAGTCACAAACTGTCACAGACACAAATCACAGGCTTCCTGACAGGGAAAACTTCCACAGTTGAAATTACTGTGTGCAGGTAAGTGGCTGCTCCATCCCAGCATCTTCACAGTGCACATTGTCCAGTACTTTTCCTCTCGTCTCATACAGATGTTAACAGCTGTCAGGTTTAAGACACCTGCAGAGATGTTGACCACTCAGCCAGTCAGGACTGTGATAAACTCCTTTACTCCTTCAATGCCATAAAGTGAAGCACGAGTCAGCCTGCAGTCTGAGAGCAAAGTGCTCTGCTGGGATAATATGAAGGATGTAACAGGGCCTCATCAACAGCTTATTTCAGCAACAATACAATAATGCAAAGTACTAAAAATTCCTGAATTCTAAAATATTTAAGTGAAGTGCAGAAATGCAGAAATGCATGCCTATGGCCGCTATAGGACACAATATAATGATGCATTAATAATAAAGCAACAAGGTGCTGAGCTGTGGGCAGTTTGATCTTCTGGGGCCAAAGACCAGCAGCGTCATAAAACGTCATTAAAGCACGTGACAGGAGAAACTTGTCTTTGCTGCAGCTGCTAACATCTCAGTGCGGTGTAACAGGTAACTGACAACAACAGAAAGATTTGTTATTTAGTGTTACAGAGAAATAAAAATACTTATTAACTATTTTTTAAAAAGCTGCACTAATTCTTCTCTCTGAAATGCAGAAGAATATGTTTCCAGAGCAAATGTACTGAGTTGCATTTGACCACAGTTCAGCCAGGAAGCAGTTTGCAGTTCGGGAAAAAATGTCCAAAAATGTATTAAAGGTCAAATGATTTATGGAGGGCGGCGCTGGGTGCGCGTCTGATGAATCATTGCTCGTGACTTTTACTGTGAAGTTCTTCCACTAATCAGCAGATTATTGAATCCCTCTGACCTTACACTCCCTTGAATTTTTCTGTGATGATAATTAATGAGTCTGATCGGTTTTTTGATTGGGGCCAAACATGCGAGGCTTCGGATCAGATTTGGAGGTGGATGGCGGAAGCAAAGCCGAGCTCTCATTGGCTCCTTTTGTTTTGCTGCTTGTTGTTGATTTACACTAGAGGGCAGCTTTATACAGTTCATGCAGCGCGACAAAGCGCTCATTGTGCATATGTGTTTAGCACTTGTGTGATGTTTGAGGGGGGCTGCAGAGTCCACGCTGAACTTCCTCCTGCAGCTCTCAGACTCTGCCCAGGCCCCCACACCGGCTTTTATTATTTTCTTTGATCACAGCACAAAATTCCACCTCATGAAACTGAACACTGAACAAATTCAGTTTGAAGCATTTTTGAGTAAAATGCATATTTAAAATGTCTTATTTTGAAAACCTGAGAGTGTTTTTGAATAAAAACAAAGTCAGAAAATTATATGAGCTGGGGGGGGGGGGGTGGTGTTCAGCCGCATCATCATAATCATCATCATCATCCTCACCGCTGCCCCGCTGGCTCCACACACCTGTCCGCCTCTTCCGCTTTGGTCGTCGGAGGACGTCATTAAAAAAAAAGGCTTCATCTGAGGAAGGAAGAGATCATTTATCTGCTGCCTCAACAAGCCGCTTCCATCAGTCGAGTCGGCCGCGCTGAGTGTCAGTCAGCGTCCCGTCATGGGCAATAATGTGTCGGCTTTATCGACGCTGCAAAGAGGTCAACAGCAGGGCTTCCACAGACTTCGGAACTCTCAGAAAGGTGAGTGATGATCACAGGAACACTGAACACGGGTATTCTTGATGCTGAAGGGACGCGTGTGCACGTTACCGAGTTTCTCCTGCTGCTCCGGGATCAGCTGCGTGCTGGTGCTGAAGAACAGCTCCCGGCTCAGGCTGCAGGAGGCGGGCCTGCTGCCGGGTTGGGCTGAGGTGGTTGTGCTGGTTGATGCCATGTGCAGATTTATCGGTGTAAAAATATGAAGGAACTTCTTCTATCACATTTCTCAGCGAGTCAGTCAGTAAATGTGTGTATTCAGCGCCTTTCAAGATACAAATCACAAGGTGCTTCACATCAATATGAAACCCAGACATGACTGCATCAAAATAGCTTTGTTTGTTTGTTTGTTTGTTTGTTTGTTTGTTTGTTTGTTTGTTCGAAGCAAGTTGTGAGTCAGAGATTTTGGATTTTAGAGGTGTTGTTACTGGTTCCATATTTGATCTTTGAAGAATGCTCCGTCCTTGTTGTTTTCACTCAGACTCAGTAAGGGGGGATGAACTGATTCCTAAACACAGATCCCAAAACACAGAATTGTGTGTGACATGTTCTAAATGTGCAGAAAGTTTTGCTAAACACGTCTGAGTTATGAACCCCTGAGTAAAGAAAAGTCAGAGCAGCGAGAATGAATTCATCACTGATGTGAGCAGGAGGTTCACTTCCCCCAAATAAAAGTCATAAAAGCGTCCCGAGCCACGGCGTGGCAGAGAAAACTGAGGGCTGGATGCTCCAAATTTCTCAAAGGTGCTCAAAGTGAGATGCACTCTTATCAAAATGAAAACAGAACAGCCATAAAAGCCATAAAAGCATAGAAAGTTTGATGACAGCAAACAGTTTGTGTATTTATGCTGCGACACCGAAGAGTTTATCTTCTCTCAGGGCTGTTTGTTTTGTGTTATCGTGGAATCCTTCAGGAATATGAAGTACCAGCAGGTCATACCACACAAACATAAAAATTTAAAGGTCAAAGATTCCTGACACTGTTGTTATTAAGTAGCCAAATGTATTAAAACAAATGCATGTATGAATTAAGCATACAATTAGTATTTCACCTACAGTGATGACTTGTTGCTGCATATGAAACAACAAACAGATAATTATCGTTTTGATGTTTAAAGTCACATAAAGCAAATATTTATCAGATATTTAGTCATCACTTTTATGCAGGAGTTTACCCATTCAGTTTGGCAGGTTATTGATCAGGCCCGTACTAATATTTATTTATTTACTGACATTTTTCCAGCACAAACAGGGAAAATGAGAATAAGTTTATGATGAATATCTTAAAGGATGACGGAGCTTCCAGAAAATGGGGTTCAATCATTTTCTTCTTTTCAGGTTTGGAAACATTTATAAAAAATAACGTACAATATGAAGACCAAACATAAAAAAATATAATAAGGAGTTAACATGAGTTTTGGACACAAGGGTGGGCGGGCTGCTTATTAAGACTAAGAAACTTTTTTTAATAATCAGTTTTGTCTTGCTGGCAGTGCAGTCTCATCCAGCCTCTACGATCCACTTATGCAGAAGTGCACATTAAGAGTCATATCAATATAATTTATTTTAATGCAGCTTTTCAGCCGTATACAGTCTTCCTCAGCTGCCACAGTCATCATTAATCATCAAAGTTATTACAGATCTGTAGGAAAGTTACCACTTTCTGTGGCAGCTGCTGTAACATGGAGCATCTAATAAAACCAAATACATCCTGATGCAAAAGCAAAGCAATGAAATTTATTTTTGGACATATGTGTATACGGCTCACATATCCTGTTTCTCATGAAAGTTCAGAGTTCATGACCAGAGCAGATGTTGATCAGCTGTAGAGCAGACGTTGATCAGCTGTAGAGCAGACGATCAGCCATATAGCAGACGATCAGCTGTAGAGCAGAGCTCAGCCTGACTTAAAGAAGTCCTGCCCTGACTTTGTGAAGCCTCGTCTCCCCGTCAGTGTCTCTGCTGCTGTGGATTTAAGCACCACAATGATGAAATTGTGTCATTGTAATTGGAGAGCACGTCTTTACCTTTGGTAAAGATGGATTCCACTCTGGTAGCTAGCTCGTTACCTTGTCTGTTTAGTTTGGGGTGCAGGATGCTGAGAGGACAAAATTCACTAAGAAGCTGAAGTGAAATGTGGGCTGGATTATAAATTGAAAAGGCGCAGATTTGGCTGATGAGTTTGGATGTTTCATTCTTTTTAATCTATAGATTTCTTAATTATGTTGAATGGAGAGAGAAATGGAGCCGCGCCTCAATCTTATTTTCAGTGCATATTAATTAGGTTTGCTTTGCATGTTTTATTCACAGTGTTTCTAACAGCTAAATTAATACTTTCACCAAAAGCTAAACCATAAAATGTGTTTGATGCAGCCACAGTTCGATTCCCCGCAGACCTGCTCAAAAACCGCTTTCCAGGACCTGCTGGGCTGCATCATCTGTACAATCATGTAAATTACAAAACAGCCCCCCTGATCCCACTGCTACATCTGGATCACAGTGGGGATGGGGGTGGGCCTGGGGGAGCAGTTTCAAATGAAGCTGTCTTCAGGATAATCAGCATAAGCACACAGTTTGCCCTTCCACGTTCTCTCTGTATCTGTAACACACATTCTGAGTGGCTATTTTCACATCACAGGAACAAGTGAGTCAGACGAGGGGAGGCGAGGCGGCGCATCAGAGAAGAACAGGGACAATTATTCAGCCAGGTTGCCTTGACAACCACCCATAACATGTGCAACAGTTCCCATGGTGATGGTTTCCAGAATGCGTTATCAGCGGGAGTTGATGGCCGATTGGGATAAGAACCAGACATCACTGGCAGCCGCTCGGTGATGAAAGGATGTGTTTGTGCTGCTCTGGTCCCAGTTTATTAGGCTGCTGTTGGGATGGTGCACAGTGATTAGCTGGATGTGGAACAGAGATATCAGACCCGGGCGTAGACGCTGACGACTGCACTGAGCTATCACCTCCCCACCACCAGCACAGCCACCCACAGACGTCACAAATACACACTCGCTTCTTCAGCAGACATCAGATCATTTAAGTGATAAAAAGATTTCTCAGAGAACTGCTGCCTCAGCTTTGCAGCGATGACTTCCCATTTCTGTGTCAGAGGAACCTTCACCTCATCTCATACATAAACCACAGTACTACAAAAAAGTACTACATATGGAAATATATGTTTACATTTTAACTATTTGGCAGTGTTTTTGATTTTTTTTACTTCTCTGCCGCTTGGAATACAGTTATAAATTCATCAGCCGCTACGTTATTTACACCTGTTCAACTGCTCGTTAACACAGATCTCTAATCAGCCAATCACATTGCAGCAATTCAGTGCATTTAGGCAAAGTAAAGACGACCTGCTGAAGTTCAAACTTAGCTTCAGAACAATGGTGATTTCAGTCACTTTATTATTATTATTATTATTATTATTATTATTATTATTATTATTATTATTATTATCCACCCAGCCATACATTTTCTTCCACTTATCTTAGTCAGAACTGACTCCTTTCGATGTGGAGCAGTAGCAGGCCCTCAGGCCTAGCTCCAGGGTGGGGCCCCAGTAACCCCATCCCAAGCAGGGTAAACTGTTCCCTTGATTTCTCTGCCATACGGGTCGTTGGAATTGCTGGCCCCTTACCCAGCACCAATTTGCCTGGGGAGACCCTACCAGGGGGCAAAAGAGCGGTAGAACTGGTGATGGCAGTTATGTTTGAGCAGTCTTTGGTTTCATGAAGGGAAACAGTCCGTGCGGTTATCTGACCATCGAATCAGCTTTTTCTTAGCTCGCCAGAAGCCCAGAAATATCCAGCATGTTCTAATCCATAGGGAAATTTTGTCAAAGGCGCTGGCGTGTCTCAGTTACAATGTGTCACCGTCTTTTTTAGAACATGAAGGTTGTGAAGTTGCATATTTTCCTAAACCTAACCAAGTATTTTATTGCTGAAACCTAACCATGCAGTTAAAGCAAAAGTGAAAAGTGAACGAAGTTGAACCAAATCAGCAAACACTAAAAACATTAAACAAGTGTAAGACTGAAGGGTCCAAACAAACTGCTGAGAAACCTGCAGCTCGAGCCCCTGAACACCTCCAGTGGAGCTCTAAATGAGGCTTTGAACACCAGAAGGTACCCTGTGCATTGCACTGTTGCCTTTTGTGTGGAGTGGCTGCGGCTCAGGAGGCAGTGTGGGTTGTTACCAAAACAAGGTTGCTGGTTCAATCCCTGGCTCTTCATGTCTGCATGTTGAAGTGTGCTTGGCAAGATGAACCCTGATGCATCCACCAGCACCACAGTTAAAAAGGCGTACAATTAAAGCACTGTGCAGTGTGAACGGGTCCATTTACCATTCGATGCGTCTCTTAGACCAGATCACATTCAAACAGATAATGCTCTTTATTTTTACCAAACATGAATTCTAAACAAAAAGCAACTCATAATCTGTGATGTCACTAAGCATCACCTGTCATGTGACAGCGAGTCACCCTCGGGGACGCCACATCACCCAAAGCAGCTGGACGTGTTCAGTCGCAGCTGCTGACACAACACAGTCAGCGTAGGAAGGGCTGTATATTCACAGAGCACACAGACAGACGAGGAAGAAACTATATGCAAACAGATGTAGCTGCAGAAGACATGCAGAGCGATAATGTGCGCGCCTCTCTGGAAATCTGCTTCTGCTAGACAAAGAGAGCGGCAGACATGGGGAATGCAAATGCACCAGAACAAGATGTAGAGTTCTTTCTCGTGGGTAAATAAGCATTTAGTTCCAGCCCATTTCTCCATCTTCTTTAGAGGTAAACTCCACATCACTCAGAGAGTCATGCCCCAGTGAAGTCATCAATGTGTAATACCTACAAACAGTAAAAATAATTGAATTTGCTTCCTCTGAGTATGAACAGACAAGAGTAAATTAGTTCATGTCCTTTTTATTCCTTAAGGACTCGTTATCAGGGAAAGAAGGCAACAGAGCAAATCATCCACTTTTAATGCTAATAACAGCCATAACAGGCAGATGTATGGAGCCCAGAGGCAGCCATGGGGAGAGAAACATATTTGACAAAACAATGTTTCACGTTGTTTGCACAGACAATATAATTGATTATTCAGTGATTTCAGGTCATTTAAATAAAACACGGAGTTGATTTTGGTCATTCTAAGTGCGTGAAAGGAGGATGCACGTTGACCAATGGGTGCACAGCTTCACAGTCACCTGGTACATCCAGTTTTTTAAAACATCAAAATGTTGATGGTAAAAATGTTGATCTTAAGGCTTCATATAGTTCAAAAAGCAGTGGGAGCTGTCACAGTGGCTTCACGCAGCAATGATCCTTGACATCAACGTCTGACACAAGTTGATGTTTACTCTCACAGGAAGTTTGGGGTCAAAGGTGAAATCACAGAACAAGAACAAGTAGACAGAACGGGTCTTTCAGGGAGAGGTCCAAACTGGAAGCACGAACCTTCAGGGTTTGGGATTTTTGTGTGCACAGGTGCAAACATGGATCTGTGTCAGGTTAGGCAGAATGTGGGACTGACGCAGGAGCGCTTGTGAAATGTGTCCTCAGAGTTTTCTGCTCTGGCTTCTGCTGACCTCTGCACAGAGTTCAGAGTTGTGGATTTTTCAGAATGACAGGACACAAAATGCATTTGTAGAAAGTGTTTCATTGGCCGTCATGTTTACTGGGCTGTGACAGAGACAGGAGCAGCCAGGCTGAGCTGCACATCATCGCGTTTTCATTAGCGCGGGCTGACTTAGATCCCACTACAGGACATAACGAGGGGAGCCACAAGGGCATGTTGTTACTTCATGCACACACTCCTGAACTGTACATACACAGATGACTGGTGCACATCCTGTTTTAGTGGAAGTTATCTCAAAGCTAACCTCAAGTGAGGATCTTCAGACCCACCAGATAGTTGCAGGCGTGGTCTTTGGCACGTCTGATGAAGCTGCAGGCCGTCGACGTGCACTCTTTACCTCTCCTTACTTCTTTCCAGCATTTGTGATCCCTCGTACCTTTGTAAGTGCCGCTGATATGAACATGACATTTACAGGGCTGAAAAACACATTTAAGCTCTGTTAAAATCTGCAGCCAAATCAATTTTACACCCACTTCCAGTCATAAAGAGAAAATCTGGTTTTTCTTCAGTCTGATTTTCTCTGAGCATCAGGATCAGGTTTGATGTGGATGACACCGAGGAGCAGAAAGGCTCTGCTACTCCGCATGTTTGATCTGCTTTCTGCTAATTCACTGGAGGAAATTTCACAAAGTGCATTTTGGGTAAATTTTCATAAGTGAGACAGGTACAAGTTAGAGCACAGACGCCAGGATCGTCGTGGCAGGGTTCAAGAACTGGATGCATGAGCTGTGTATGAACTGCTGGCCTCGTGAATGTACCGTTAGTCAGTGCTTTGAGGATGGGAGCAGGAACATATCTCATCACTGCGTGATGGTTACCAGAGCAGGAAGCCCACTTTCACTGAACTCTGTTCAGCAATGTTCATTTTAACAACAACGTGCGACTCAAGCGTCACTCTGACATCAAAAAACAAACAAAATGTAAATCATAAGCTACAGTTACTATAAGAGAAGGAACAGCAGTTCGCCTGGAGAGCAAACTTCATGCTCGGCTCTCGTTTTCAGACGTGCAGCAGCTCGGTAACCACAGCAGACGATCCGCTCTAACAATCACGTATCGGCACAAACACTGGCAGACCTCTTTTCAGGCATCTCTGAAATGAGACTAACTGCAAACTGGCCTCAAGCTGGATTCCTTCATACCCACTGGAGACCATAAAGCATCATCATGTGATGTTTTTATGACTTTTAGAACTGCTCTGTTTTTCTTGCCATTATCCGGCCTTAGCTGCTTGCGCCTGATTGTGGGCCTGATTTTCTGAGCAGGAATGCTTTGTGGTCTGAGATCTCTCCCGGGGACAGAAACCTTTCTTCTGTCTAAATGAAGCTGCCTGATTAAATAAAATGTGTAATTTGCTTTATGCTAAATACCCTCTATTTGCTAATATGTGCCGCAGGTGCTACAGGAGTGGAACATATTGGAACTCTTAGTTTGGTAGAATTTTTTGACATATTGGAAATTAATGAGCTCCAGAGTTTGTGTGTAATAGGAAACTGTTAGTCATCTGAACTTAGGACAAAGCCTAATCAGAATTAAGTGCACTTAGTCTCCGAGGAGCGGTCATTAAATGAAATTATCCCGTATGAGTTTTGAAAATTGGTGAACCATATTTCACATAGAGCACAGCCGAGTGGAGTCATAAGACACTAATAATATAGCCAAGGAAATATTCAGGAAACAGTTTCCTCGGCTTCAGCAGCGACCTCTCCGCCGTCTTTTTGGTGGCGTTTGACCTTCTTATGTAACGCGGCGCTGGCGGTGCAGCTGCTCGCCTCGAGCGTTCCCGAGCATCCTAAACACCTGCCGCAATACGAAACACGGATACAGAGGTGATCCGGGCGCTCCCGGGAGGACTGCAGCTCCTCGGGCACGGCAATAAAAAAATGACAGCCAACCCAGACCGTGCTAGATGAGCTCATCAGGTTAGACGATGTGTCATACTTACATAAGACAACACAAAGCACGCAGCTATTTCAAGATTGTTATTAATGCATTCTGAATAGTGCCTTTGTAACGGTGATGCATTGTTTGGCTCTTGAAAAATGCAACAATCTGTTATATTATAATGCGCCCGTGTCAGTTATTGTCACAAATATGAGATGAAAGTGATAAAATGGTGCGTTTTTATTTGTAGAGCGGTGAAACAGTGATGGATGTATCCATATAACGGCTCTGCTGACAGGATTTGTCTTCCTTCCCACAATATCAGAGCACTTTGTTAATCAGCGATACTGTAAATGTCTCGAACATGTGTAAATGCACCCCCCCCCCCCCCATGATAATGGGAATATCGCCTGCTTGTGGGCACAGTAACAGATTCATGCTTTAATGGTTCTTTATGGTGGAACAGGCAGTCTTCCTTCACCGTGTGTCTTTCATGCATGTACAGCGCGTCCTTCAAAAAGCTGTTAAATCATCTCAGAATAGATTGTTTCTGATGCAGGAAACTGTGTTAAATTTAGGTCAGTGATTCATGCTTTAACCCTTTCCCAGCAGCAGAGCTCCTGCAGCCGGGCCAGACTGTGGGCGCTCACTGAAGAGTTCGTCCGTTTGGACTGAGAGCGCTGAGGAGCTGCAGAGCTTTAACTGCTGCGCCCAGTTTAGAGAAGCTTTTAGAACAGGACGAACAAACGTCAGCTACCTGTTTTCAGCAGTGATTTCTTCTTTTGCACACAGTTCTGATGTAAAAGGAGTCTTTTAGGCCCGGGGGGGAGGGGGGGGGCACCTTCAAATGCTTTAGCCAAAAGCAGAAAGTCACTGACAGGATGATTCACACAGTAAATCCTGTTTCCTGCCTGGCTTTGGGTTATTGTGTTAAACTGGTAACACTGACCACATGTTTCCTAAATAAGTGTCTTAGAGCTGGATGCTGTCATTAATGCTAATAGCATCAGCTTCAGTCAACAATCATTGTTCATCAGTTTTTGCTTCAAACACTCACAGATGCTCCAAACAGCACCGAGAGGTGCATGGACCTGACGTAGCAGAGATGAAGCAGACACCACACCCACACCCACACCCCAAACTGCAGACCTTCTTCTCTTTAACAGCAAACATCATTGGCTGTTACTTTGGCCAGTGATGTTCTCATCCCAAATCTCTTTATTTCCCAGCATGCTGTGCACTTCCCCTCCATCTCTGATAGGCTGGCATCAGTATCCATGTTTCCTTCACTTTGCTGGTTTATCTGCTTTCTCACTGCCTGGAGTTCCTTCATGTTTTTCATGGTTAGCCAGCAGCCTGACAGTATTCCCTGAACCACATCCAGGAGGTTCCTGCCTGCTGCTGTACTGATCAATGACCATTTTGTTTCCCATCACTTCCTCTGCCCACTCCAAAGCTGGCAGTTTTCCACATCACACACACTTGGATCATATGTGTTGTGTGTCTGGTGTGCGGGAACAAGCACAGCTGCTGCTGTCGCCTCTGTTCGTCTTTGCGTCCATTAGTAAAGACCTGAGTGTGACCTCTGTACGTGAGCTCCTATAATATTCCTGTATGAGGTCTGCTGTCTTATTCCTGCTCTTAATCCACAATAGCTCCACAATAACACCCACTTTGTAGCCTCCAAACTGAACCTCCAGGCCACAGCCCAGAAACACATCAGCATCGTGGACTTCAGCTGCTGTGCTGCGTCCATGCCCGTCCACCCGAAGCTGGCTGTTTGACCTTTCCCGCTCTCGAAGTAGGTCAGAGACCTTTGTAGTTGGATTACTTTAGCTGTGGCCTCTTAGACTGATCCAGCAGGTCACTGTGAGCCGCCTCCTCTGAAGCCACAGCATTTCCTCAGCCTCCACCTGGTGCTATCTTCACTGCCCTCCCACCAATCCTCAGAGCACAGGATTGAACAACATCCAGCTCTGCCTGAGCCGAACACGCTCACAATCTAATCTAACCTCATCAAGGAAACATATATTTACACCTATGAGCTCCCCACCCATCCCCACCTCTCTGTACTGCGCTGCTCGTGTGCTCTTTAATTATTTGTAAAGATCATAACTTTGGTTTTGTCCACAGAGAATTTAAACCCAATTTTTCCACTCGACTGATTATTTCCTGCGATTTTTGTCTATAATTCCGTCCCATCACCTGCAAACAGTGATTTTTCCTGTGCCTGATGGCACCCTTTGGAATTTATCATCACTGAAAGTAATGCAGGGCTTATCACACTTCCCTGAGGCATACCAGTTATTGCCACGTGTTCAAAATAGGATCGTTTCAGTGCCTCGTTTTCTCTATGATGCCCCAGACTTCTCCTACCTGAGCAGGGCTCTCAGTTTTCCCACAGAGCGGTCATTCTGTCATTAACCTGACACGGGTCATTATCATAACCTCCCATGAACAGTTCTCTGCAGTCTGTATTGATGCTATATTAATTTTAATATATACAGGATGATGATCAAGGGTCTCTTCTTGATGCACAAACCAAGTCCATCCTTGTTCTCCTGCCGTCGTTTATGCTAACAGCCAGAACTGCTGCATGGAGTCAGCACAGCTTCCTTTATTTCCACCTTCAACTTCCTGGAAAATTAGACTTTGTTGAGCTGCAATTTTCTGAGTGTATTGTAGAAATTTATGATAACTATCTTTTCCTTTCTGCCCACACTTCAAAAACCACACACTCTTCACCAAAGGTGACACATCACCTCCTGCCCCACCTCCCCTGTCCCAGCTCATTGCCACACACCCATTCATGATGAAATTTAAACAGGGTTTAGCCATGGCTCCTGAATACACAGCAGGTCTGAGTGCTCCTTTTGACTGTAAATGAACCAACTATTGGCAATTAAGCTTCTTGGGTAACATTATTATTAATATTAACCAATACATTGCAAGCGCTGAGTAGCCCGGACACTTAGGTCCTCTCGAACTTCCTCCCAGGTGGGAAGAAGTCCTGTATTTGTATTCTTTCCATCTTGGACTTGACTTCAGCAGTTGCATTTTTAACTCGTGCTATGAAGGTCACTCTCCTTTTTTTTCTCCTTCAACAACTTATTGACACTCACAGTTGTTTGCCCTCCCCACACCCCCGCCGAGCCTCCTGTCCACACACAGCCTCAGCAGAGTTAACCGTCTCTTTGACTATTAATTGCTGCGCTGCAGCCTTGCTCTTCATTGCGTCACATCCCCATTGGGCAACACTGTGTTCACCTCCATAGTTAAACATTTGGGTTTGCTATCTGGCACACATTTCCCATATTCATGGTCACCACTACATCATGCGCATCTTCTCTTGCTGTTGCATGACTTAGTGCCCAAACTCCTGCCAGCTGCAGCGCCTTACTGATTCACATTGTACAAATCCCCCAAAACTAGTTATTTTGGAGCATCTTTTGCAGCAAATGGCACCAGCATGGTTTCTATATCTTTTTTCAGGCCCTTTCTATGCTATTACACATCATGCTAATGCTAAGCGGTACTCCTGTAATCACCCCCTTACTTCCACTGGGCCTCTTCTCTCCAACTCTGGAGACTTTAACTTTTCCTACACTTGTAATCTTTTCTAACTTTTCCACCTGAGGGTTGGGCCCAATCTGCAGGCTGCCATCCCATAATGCCCTAACATACTTTGCCAACCTTACCAACTTGTGCTCTGATTATTTTTGTGAGTTTTATGTTATTTTATTTACTCCACCATTACCCTCAAACCATTGTGGCTTAGACCTCTTTACCCCACCCTCATCCTCTCTGATCCTTCTAGCCTCTGCCCACTTCCTTCTCCTCCTCTTCCCATCTACTGCCATTCATTTGCCTCCCCATCCCTCCCCTCCTCTTTTCCATGCTGTTGCAGCTGTCCTCATCTACCCGTCTACCTGCCATGGTAGTCACGAAGAAGCTGCACAGCACATCACTACCAGACCTATACAGGCTGTCGGCTGACACTCCCACACTAACTCAGCCCACCAGCTGCCAAGTCCACAGTCCCAAAGTCCAAATCAGTTCATCATATACTGAACTTTAGGACTTCATCGTCTTTGGTAACTCACGTGGGAGTCTATGAGGACCCAAGAGGCCATTAGAAGAACTGCAGTTTTTGGCACCTGCTTCCTGCTTGGTTACAGTGTGAAAATTATGAGTTGTGAGCATCACCTTGAAATGAATGTATTTCCATTGGCCAACCAGGAGGCTTGACTCCAGCGATCATCGCCATATTTAAACCCAAACAATGAACTTCCCATAAAACTAGCCAAGTCGCTTTTTTATGAATGAACCAACCGAACACCAAGTGGAAACAAAAGGAAACAGCCAATGAAAACGCAATGTGGTACCAAAAAAGTGTAAAAACTTTTACTCTGGTGAAACCTCACTGACAAAAGTGTTGATCTCCTACTGCTGCATGAAGTGACTTCAATGATTTAATGTTTTAGGATAATTGTGTAGTCACTGATAATGGCCTGATGGGTCGAATGTGGTTACTGAAATAGGATTAAATGAAATATAACTGAATTCTGTGATGAGCTGCAGTGTGGAGACATTGTTGCTGACTTGGAGAGAGCAACACCTTATCCTAATGTGACCTGATGCAAAATGTAAAAAAATAAATAGTTGTTTTCCTTTCCAACCAAACCACCAAGCCAATTCCAAATTATGTTTCTCCATGGCTATGGATCAAAAGAAGCATATCAGCTACACACAGAGTTTTGATTGCACAATTTCAAAAAGAAGAAGTTGGGCTGGAAGTCATAAATGTGGAAGTAAAAGTTGGCCAAATGCCAACTCAATCAGCATGTGAAGACATGCTTTGCTTTTTGTTGCATGCTAGCAGTGAGAACATTGTGACAGGAAGGTGATTATTTTCAAATTAAAACGGGTAAACAACACGTCATTTAAAATTCATCTCTCACATCGTAGCAGGAACAGCGATATGTAACTACAGTGTGATCATTGTAGTAAGAAAAATGAGTGCAATTCAGTACAAATAACACAATGTTTGCAGCCGCTTTTTATAGCGTGTCTACAATTAAGCTACGATTGCCTCGAGGTATTTGCTCCCTGCATGAGGGGAGGAAAGGGTTCTGGTGCTGGATCACATGTTCAACTCTAACGACCTTTTTGCTGAGAATCATTTAATATGAGTTGGTGGGATATTTGTGCACTTTAAGCTAGCTTCGAAGTCACGTTAGCATGAACGCGATCAGGCTGTACCATTAAAACTTACTCCAGATAATCACGATATCAGCTCGAAAGCTGCAAATATATGCTTAGATATTATTTGCTTGAGTAATTCACAGCCCTACTGTATAACCCACTGTATAACTAACAGGCTTTCAGTCTCTAGGCTAATGGCTAGCATTCCTGCGCTAAAAATATGCCTCCTTAGGCGGGGATACCTCAGCTTATTGTTAGGCTACGAGAAATATGCCTTAATATGTACGCCGTCACCATGAGGTCACCCACAGGTCTGTGAAGTGTTGTTATGAAGCCTTGAGATCAGCAGCTTGGTGTTACTGGATGTGACTGTAAAACTGTACTTACTGACTAACGAGCCGTCAGTCATCAGTCCTCACACACGTCTGCCCGGGATTATCCTTCTACCTCACACAGAATTACCAGAAGCCCCCCTCGGACCGCCGGCAGTCACTCTCAGACAGACTGCTGAAGGTTTGCATATATTTATTATGTGCATGTTTGGATGGCTGTTACTCAGCTTCCCCTTTCCTTAATAAACTCTGTGGAGTTGCTGAGCGTGCACAGTGGGCTGCCTGTTCCCACAGCACAGAATGATGCCATTAAAACGCATCTGTTAGTGTGTGTAAGCAGGTAATGTTCCCTTCTTTATGAAGACACGTCATATTTATGCTTGGACAATAGTTACAAGGCGTGTGATTATAAAAGTAACTGTATCCTGGTTATAATTCAGGTGTTTTTTTATTTTAGCAGCAAAAGGAAGAAATCATCTGTAAATAAGTCTTTAGTTTTATTGCTGTGTGAACACTGAGATGGAGCACTTTATCCCACTGATGGTGGCGATAACAGTAAGTACTCACATGTGAATACAAGTCTGAAGTGGAGCACATGACTCAATTTGCCGCTCATCACCTCTTTGAGGGCGCACGCTGCTATTAAAGCACACACACAGATGCTGCGTAAAAATCATTTTATATGTGCGCACAAAGAGGGATCTCCCCTCTGCTCTGCAGCGCTGCTGTGGCGTATCTGATGGGATAATCTGCGTGTTGTGCCACGGCCCATGTGAGGAAGGGATTACATATTTATTTGGGGAGTTTTCGTCCCGCCTTCGCCATCTGTCGCCAGTGGTGTGGCCATGGGACATTTACCAGAGCTTTATAGTGGGATGAGAGGATGAGTGTGGCTGCGAGAGAGATGGTGCCCGGGTGACAGAGAGAAACAGGACAGAGGCACAGAAACTGGCATATACCAGGATGTGGCCATAAACCTCTGAAGCATAAAACCACCTGCACTTTCAGAAGCACCACGATGCCCTGTCACATCTGCTGTGGAGTTTTATTCAGTCAGTAAAAAGTTGGGGGCTTTTCAGTGAAGTCAGCAGCAGCAGCGTGGAGACGTTTCCCATGCTCTGAAGGTGGGGCTCTCCATAGATCCTCTTTTTAGTCCCAGGGTGATTAAGAGCCAACTCAGTGCTAATGTCATAATCCACATCCCTGTCACGTATAGCTGCGGCTTGGTGTGTGGTCCGTCCTCCTGGCCGGCCCTGCCAGCCTTCAGAGGTGTGTGTGTGTGTGTGTGTGTGTGTGTGGACCCGATGCCTGAGATGACATCCTGAAATCATCAGCTTATAGTTCAGCAAACACTCTGACACTGAACACCAGGAAAAAAAAGAC
>JAVDPK010000081.1:44406-58944 GCA_034780415.1 Cichlasoma orientale
AGCTGCCATTTGGCAGCACCATGGGATTTAAAGGTATAACTGCCATTTGGCAGCAGTCTGGTAGTTCTAGTGTTAAAGGCTTAATGTGCAAAATTCACAGAAGTGTGCGTGCGTGCGTGTGTGTGTGTGTGTGTGAGTCTTTTCTCTAATGTTTCCTAGGATGAGCTTTAAGCTGGACTTCACATGGCAACAAGTGCAGAGAGTGGGTTGGTATGTGGGCTACCTGTGCTTTGTAAGCACTGATAGGCGGTTATGACTGAATGATACGGCCTCATCGTGTTTCCATGGTGCTAAAATTAGGCATATCCATGGAGATCTGGGTCAATGGCATATGCAAATATGAGTCGAGGTTTGTTTTAGTCTCCCTTGGAGATGGGTCAGAGGCTCAGAACAACAGAGTTTGGATCACAGCAGAGGAGTGCGAACACAATATGCTGCACATGGATATGAATCGGCGAAGCCTCCATGCAGTCTTCAGATTTTTATCCAGTCCAATACTGGAGGAAAAAGTCCCGTCCCCTCGATGACGGCAGAAACGTTGATAAATTCTTGGTAAACGCGACGGTGCGCGGGGGTTCTGTTTTATTGTTGTATAGTCCAATAGAGCTGAACTGTTGCATTGATTTGAATAGCTTTTACAGGTGCTTCTCAGGACAAGGAGGTGATTACCCAGCAGACACCGAGCAAATATTTGAATAGTTTTCTGCACCAATAAAATTCAGTTATGGTGGGAAAGCACCTGATTGGCACTGCAGCAACAAACTTACCATCATCCACCCAAATGAAATAATGAGAGATTGGCCTTCTGCTCCACAAACATGCTCATTGTGGTATGATAGCTGCACGCCACCTTATGCACCATGATGAGGGATCGGCCCTATGCTGTTATTAGTGGGATTAAAAGCCCTCTACACTCCAGGGCAGAGGAATACGAGCTTTTCACCCTGTTTGTTCATAATAAGACATCCTTGACCTTTGGCAAAGTGGCTCCTGTGAGCCTGTTAAAACTGCCTCTTCACTAATAACAAAAGCTTAAAGCTGTGCGCACAAGAACAGGGTCAGTGGAGCTGTTAGACTGACGTTAACGGGACTCATTTACATTGAGGGGTCGCATGTCGGGCTCCGAGGACACGAGCATGCTCCAGGATTTGTGTTCCCGAGGTAATTGGACAGCTGAGATCGGCTGCTCGGCTCGAGGCAGCTTTGTTTCTGATATCTTCAGCAAACACTGAGCCTGTAACGACACTGTTACTGGTTAAACAGTCGCTGTTTGGTTAAACGTATTCAAAGGAAATTCAGCGCTTAAGTCATGTGCTCTGGGTGCAGTGGGCAGTTTTGGGGGCATCTGCAGACAAGCTTCCTGAAGAGCAGATAAGTGTTTATTTGAAAGTTGTTTATTTAGCCGCTCGGCGGGCTGCTCAAAGGTAAGTGGTCCGTACCATCCCGAAATCAAGAGAGAACTTCCATGTTCGTGTGCAGATACGTGTTCATAGAGGCTCCATATTCCTACAGAGTGCAGACGGTGGTCCTAAAGCAAAGCACCAGATTGGGCGGGGTGGGTGTCACAGGCTACATGAGAAGATGAAAGCCAACCCAGGAAGTCTCACTGACAGCACACGTGATGTTAGAAGTATAGAAAGTTATCATACATTAATATCTCTGCCTCATCATTGGAATTATGTTACGAAGCACATTACTATGTTTTCCTGAACTTACAGGAAATCTAAGAATTGCATATGTCCTGTATTTGAGGATGTGGACAGTGTCTGGGAGAACCTGCAGATTTACTGCCTACAGCAGCCAGAAGCAGCTTAAATACGGCGGCCCGGATGGGATCCGCCAATCGGATGTATAGACGCGTATCAGCTGAGCCATCGGCCGACGTGTGCCGGCGCTGAGATGAGCTGAGCTGACGGGATTATGGCTGAGCTCGACTTGGTGATACTGCCTAAACTAATGTGTTATCTTGGAGGGACAGAAGTGGCGCGAAGCACTCGAGCGGAGACGCTTACCTCGTTTAATCTTGCTCAGAAGTTAAAGCGGTTGTTAGGGTGTGATTCACCGTATCCAAAAAGAGAACCACTGACCTACAAATACCTGCAGAGCTCATTTACTGTTAGTCAGTCTTTTGCAAAACGGACCATTAAAGGAATGAAAGGGAGGTTTTTGCTGTGTTAGCTGATACTCCCATTTGTTTGAATGGAAAAAACAAGCAGGACTATAAATATAATTTCATTGTGTGTCAGTAAACAAAAGGCATCTGTTGTACCCTCACCGATGCTGCAGAGCGAGCCGATCGAGACCTTTAGGGTTGCTAAGGAACATGAATCCACACGTAGCCCCTTCCCTCTGCAGCAGCTGCGCCTCTTTAGAGCCCGCTAATGCATTCAGCTCAAACTGCCGAGGACCACGTGCGCCACACTCAACAACTGCCCTTCTGTGGCGCTGCCCGAGACAAAAGGCCTCAACCATCTTCTGAGGTCAGGGGTCGGCCCGAATGGTAGGCGTGGGGTCTAAAACTGTAGTGTTATTAAAGATGAACAGAGGCGGGATACGAAGCGTGCCGCTTCCTTTGACTCTTCGGGAGTCCGCGGGACATCTGCCGCCGGCCTCGTGTTCGCTTTAATCGTTTCAGGCTCCGTTAAAATCAAGCAGCCCTCTGTGATGATGACAGTGGCTATAGAGCGAGTCCAAAGCCCCATAAACCCAATATTAACCATAATTTTCATTTGACGTTTTCAATTACAGCCAGCTTTTTTTTTCTAGTGAGGCGTCTGCTGTAGGATGGACTGAAATTTCTGTTTGCTTTTAAACACCATAATAGAGGCAGAACCCCACTTTACATTTAATGTAGTTGATTGATGGATTACGTTTCCTTTTCCCCGTCAGTGGGTAGCCAGACGTCTTTGTGTTGGAATATTTCCTGCCCAGCTGAACGGAGTTCGGTGGGAAAAGCTGAAACGTTCGGCGTAAACATCAGGATCTGCTGATGTTTATACTGATGTATCAATCTCTCAGACTTGAGGAGATGGGATTTCTTTCTAGACAGCAAATCATACCAGGAGAAACTATGAAAGAAGAGACAGACACACCAATTTCTCTGCTGACAGTAGCCCGAGCAGTCCATAATGGAACACGCAGTGCTTTGAGTCAGCGATAGGACTCTCAATGCATGTCTTATCCTACAAGCACAGCTGATATTGCTTTGAATTACTGCTTTGAGAGCATACAAGTGCAGTCTCTGCGGATAGAGCGGGTCAGGTGAGGAAAATGCTAATCACTAACTGAAGGTGGGAGCATGAGGAAGATAAATGATGCCCCCTAACCACAAAATACTGGAATGTTCCGACACAAATATGGAAACTTCTGGAAATCATTTAACCTGAGCGGTAATGTATCAGATAGTCGGGTTTTGAGGATTCTCTCCTTCAGAGCCAAAAAACCTCCACTGCAGAATACTAATTTAGTCATTTTAATCTGCCAGTTAGTGGCCATGGAAAATCTGTGAAAATTGCTCCAGTTCATGTTTCTAGCAGCTTCTCAAGTGCTTCGGTCATACTCCTCTTAGCCACTCGGGCTCCATTCAGGCGCTCCTGCTGCCCATGCATTTAATTACCAAGTCCGTCACGCCTTCTTCTGCGAGTCTTCTTCACCACAGGCAGGCAGCCATCGAGCTGCTGGGGTTTGGGTTGAAGCACATGATCGTGTGAGGAGCTTGTGATGGAACTGTTCGGTTTGTTACTGGGCTGGAAGAATTGTGCCTTAATACGAGTGTTAATTGGGTCAAATAATGTATATGTAATGTGTTGAAGCAGCATCGTGCTGCTGGCAGGCTCCTGCTGAGAGTTTGTGCTCACAGATGCCCAACAGAACGTCTCGCAGGCGGCGTGGAGCGTCTGATACGGCCGTCAGATTTCAGAGTGGCTGTTTGTCTGGGAACAGCTCGTTATGTGAGGAGCTGAAGAGCATCGTTTATCTTGGACATGTGTTTTTGAAGATTTTCAGCCTGCAGGCCCAGTGTGATTATTGCTGATTAGCTTATTACTCTTCTACTCACAAATAATCCACAAAGAACCAAATCCTAGAGGATATTTTCATATCTGATCTCATTTTCTCTGATAACATTTTGAACTAAAAACATCAGCCGCTCGCTCCACTGATGAAACCTAAGCTCCTGCTCTTAATTAGGACTTTAAGTTTCATTGAAATTCATCTGTTTTTTCTGCTCTCTCGTCTCTCATCGCCTTAGACTCCCTCGGTGGCCCTTTCCCGTCCACGTCACATCGATGTCACCACAAGCCCAAGAGGTGCTTGCCTATCCACTGCGGCAGCGTCGGCGGGCCCCTCCCCATCAGCCCACTTCTGTTCCATCCAAATGCCAAGGGGTCCCAAATTGTCATGGACCTCGCCCAGAAGACCGTGAAGAGGCAGGCCAGTTTCTGCAATGCCATCACCTTCAGCAACAGGCCCATTGCGCTCTATGAGCAAGTGCGCCTCAAGGTATTTTCTGACAGAGTGGAGCGCTTGAGCTCTTAAGTGTCTGAGAGCTTTTAAACTGTCAAAACTGTTGTCTTGGTTTTATCTCAGGTTGACAGCTAAAAGGTCTCCCAATGTAAACTCTAATATGCTGTCTGTGTTGGGTAAACATGATGCAGGTAGTGATTTACAGCCTCGTGTCAGAAAGCAGCCATCTCTATTTATGACGACATTTTTCTAATAAAATGTGTTCACGTACAATAACTTATCATCTTTGTAGATTACCAAAAAGCAGTGCTGTTGGAGCGGGGCTCTGCGTCTGGGCTTCACCTCTAAAGACCCCTCCAGGATAAACCCGGACAACCTGCCCAAGTACGCCTGCCCTGACCTGGTGTCTCAGAGCGGCTTCTGGGCCAAGGCGCTGCCCGAGGAGTTCGCCAATGAGGGCAACGTCATCGCCTTCTGGGTCGACAAGAAAGGCCGAGTCTTCTACCGCATCAACGAGTCCAGTCCCATGCTGTTCTTCAGCGGGGTCCGCACAGCTGAGCCCCTCTGGGCCCTCATCGACGTTTACGGCCTGACCCGCGGCGTGCAGCTGCTCGGTAAGAATCGTAGTGGAGTAAACGGAGCAATGCCAGCCAACCGGGCCGCCCGAAGTTACCAGGCAGCGATAAGTGATGCTCGTTGGATACAGGTCGCTCTTGTTGCAGATAACTGTTTTAGTGAAGGTTGAACCTTCAGAGGACGTGCTCATCTCAGCACCCTGCCTCGTAGAAGGGCTCCGTGTCACAATCTTTAAATATAGTTAACAGAATTCAAACATGGTGCTTTTACCTTAGCCTCTCTTTATTTAGTCAAGATTTAACCAAACTAATTGGAAAATGGTGGGTGCTCAGCAGGAGCCCCCGGCTCCCTGTGTCCACCCGCTCGGAGCGTAATCCAGGCCCAGTACAGCAGTACCGTGTTCTGTGAAGGATAATTAGCTCTGGTCCTTCTGGTATAACCTTCAGCCAAAGTTCTTTCAGAGAAACACGGCCGATCACTTTCTGTTCCAGCCCTGCATTATATCCAAGATGAAGACGAGTAAATGTGCTGCCACTTATACAGAGCTGTCTGTCATTAACCAGTAGAAGCCACACAGGTGTACAGTATGCCCTGCTTTACCTGCCATACACTGTAAGATGATGTGTTGACCTTCTGATTAGTGATTAATGACCTTCCTGTCAGTGTGTGACCCCTCATTAAAAAGCTGATCAGAAAGTCAAAGATATGGAAAGATATTTTTAGACGACCTGTGTTGGTGGTTTTATCTCCATATCACCGCATTGGACAGAGCGCTGTTTACTGTAAGCATGTCTTTGAGAGGTTACCCCCCCCCCCAGCCCTGTGTACAGTAAAGCCTCTGTGAGGGACAGAAATACTTGGCCCACATGTTTACACCAAAGCAGCAGGGACAAAACAAAAGGAACACTGTTGTGCATTATCCAGGTATGCTAGGTAGCTTAGCATGCATAGCACAGGACAGCACGGCTGTGGCTTTGATGTGAGACGTGGAGTCGGCGCCGTCATCCCTTCTGCTGTTGTAAAAATACACCGGGGGTCACATGACCGGGTCTGAGTGTATTGGTGCTCTGTGTTGATTGACGCTACCACCTCCAGGCTGGTGTGCTGAGTATGAGGGAAATCTGTATTTTTCGTCTTCACTCAGTTTTTACATCATAAACTGGAGCTCATAACTTAGAGCTCATAATTCAAAGTTTAGTTAAGATTTGCAGCATCTTTCCTATTAAATGAGTGTTTGCAGAGAGGGAAGCGCCTCAGTTCAAAGGGACATTCAGAAAATGTTCATGTGCATCAAATGCAGAAGTCCACAAGCTGAGCTTACTGGACCACCCCAAAGGTTTGGACTGATTAAACCCTCTGTGATGCATCACCCTTTTAATCAGAAACCCTGCCCTGCTTAAGTCATCCATACTTTTTACTGCCAGGCCACATGCAGAGACTCCCGTTCCTCAGGGGGCCTGCAGACTGACATCTGCCCCCACAAACAGGGGCCTGTTTAGAGGGGGGAACCCCACCAAAGGCTGGGATGGAGAGAAATGCACCACCTGGACCAGACATGAATCTTTGTGATGCTGAACTGTGCCAGCTCTGTGCGTCACGTCTCTGTGTGCTTCATCAACCTTTCTCCTGTCCCTGCATGGGAGGCTCTCACATCTGAGGCTTCATTTAATGCTGCATTTGAGGAACTGTAGTAGTAGTAGTAGTAGTAGTAGTAGTAGTCGTCTCAGATCAATAACATTTAAGAGTGGTTTATTGTCATGTGCACAGTAAACAGTCAGTTACACTGAACAATGAAATTCTTTTTCTGCACTTCTTGTGTACAGTCTTGTGTAAAGTGTCATATGCATATAGTGCAATTTGCAGTCCAAAACACAAAGCAGAGCTGTGTGTGTGTGTGTGTGTGTGTCAGTCAGGGGTGTAAAGAGGCCGTGTTGTGGTGTGTTGGATCTTTTATAATGTTCCATGCTCTTCTGATGACCCTGATGTGGTATATTATTATTATTATTATTGTTTTTATTTTATTTTCTCCCAGTTAAGAGTTTTGCAGCAGTGAGGGAGCTCATTCATTGTGCCTCGTTGGGAACTACTATAATCCTCACAACATAAAGAATGAATTAAAGTCTGAGGTGGATTTTCGTGTATGCAGTGGCCTGTGGCAGTGGGGACAGTGATACACATTCAGAGGCCTCTGCTACCTTAGCCAAATCTCCCATTCACTTTATATGCTTCTCCTTCCAGCTCTTTCATTATGCTGCACATTTTCTGGCAGCCATTGTGTTTAATGACTCGGATGCATTTGCTCTGACTGTCACTTTATATTTGGAGTATGTTTATTAAACACTTACCTTGGGCAGCTGCTTTGCTTTATCACGACTGATGGGAAGACAAGTGCGAGGCGGGTCCTGTCTCAGGTGCTCACGGGCTCCCACCTGTCTGTCTTACAGACCATTAATATTAGCTGCTCCATTTCTGTAAACAAACACAGAACTAATACGTAGCTCTTAGGTTCTGCAAGAGGAGTTAAAGCAGGACTTCACTCAAGCTGCTAAAAGCACGAGGCAGTGTTAGTTTTGTTCTGATATCAGGTATATGGGAACATCTTTAAACAACATTAACCCTCAACAAGTGAAAGATCCCCGGTTCAGTCCCGGGAGGAGATGCAGATCCTTCAGGGCTGCATCGAGGAGGGTCCCCATGTGACGCTTCCTGCTGTGCTGAACCTTTGAGAATTAAGGAGCTGCCAAAAGTAGCGAAACCCTCGGTGAACTTCGTGGTGGAGGAGCCGGGTTAGAATGTAACATTTGGTCGACTGCAACATATTCCAACGTAGTGATGACAAGTGGAAAATTGCACACAAATGTTAGAAAAACATTCTTTCAACAACTGCTGTCAGTTGGCTCACCTGTGCCCTCTTTCCAGGTGTGTCTCATTGTGTAACGGTCCCCTGTGCTGCACACACATCTGTTTTCTGTCCCGACTCCACGGCACTCGTGCCGTATGATTTTAGTTTTTGGGCCTCTTGGGGAAGTTCAACAGTCTGTAAATATAATACTGAGATTATCAGAACATAAAGTCAATCTGGCAGAATAACACAGCTCCTGTGAGGGGGTGTGTCGTCACATTAAGGTCATCTGACCCGTTATTATAAAACAGCTCTGCTGCACTTTCAGTTAGTTTGATTTTAAAAAGTTTAAAATGAGGTAATAACAGTTTAACTTCCCTCTCATAACAATTTGTTACAAAATAGTAATTCTAGTATTTTTAAATGAGCATGTGTTCATTGCAGTGTACCCCCCACTCTCTCTGAGGCTGTTCTGAGGTCAGCTCAGAAGTGAAGGATGACCCCAAGTGGCATTTAGGATGTCTTTGATGTAGAACGATTGAAATGGGAACCGTATCGTGCGACAGTCTGCCCCACGGTAATCACCCCGTGTGACGTGCCCCCGTGGGGTTATTACTGCCCCACGGTAATCACCCCGGGGGACACATGAAGTCTGGAGGATGATTTAGTGCTTTCACACCTCCACAAACACAATGACAGCAATTTCAGATGTTCACCTTCATGAGGCTGAGCCCTGAATGACTCTAATACACGTACGCACGCGCAGCTTCGACATAGATGCTATTTCCTTTCATTCATTTGCTGGTAACGTTTTGGAGCCTTTGCGGCAAACGGCCACAAACATATCTGTATGTGTGGCTCTGCTGCAGAGGAACGGTGTCACATATAGTTATGTCTCCACTTAGATGCCTGGGGTAGTGAGTGATTGACTGCACCTGGCCTTGAACAGGGCAAATACAATATTGCGGAGGTTTGCCAGGATAATCTTTTGGGCAGACTGAAGCCGTCCCCATGGGCTTGAAATCCAACAAGCCACAAAGGCAGTTTAATATATACCGATGTCCCGGTTCCTGGGGTTAGCCGTCACTCTCATATGTACACACACACACACACACACACACAGCAGGACTCTACTTGACATCGGGAAGGAGGCTGAGTATCTGAGTAATTCCAGCTGTTGTGAAGCCAGCAGGACTCAGATTGTATGAGTCAGTCACAGAGGAGCTTTAATCAAGACGGGCCCTCTGTGGGACTTCCCCGAAGGACGAGAGAGAATAAAGTCTGATTGCAAAGCCTCCGGGCTGCTAACACCTCTCGACCGGGCTGACTCAGAGTAGGTGTTGGCCAGTCTCGCTGTCACCCCAAAGAAGCACAGCAGTTAATTTAGTTCATACAAAACATGGAAGAGAGGAAACTGTAGTTCCACTCTGCGGTGGGAAGCTGGAGAGCCTCTGGTATCTGCAGCGATTTTAGGGATGGATTGAATTGCATGGCAGCTTTGGGCTGGAGAACGAGGTCCCATTGAGCCACAGCAAAAACATTTGCTGTCACCTCTGATAATAATTAGCAGATCAGTAATGAAACTAATATGAAAGACTCGTGCTAAAATCTCCTGTGTGTCGTGCACGTGCGACACGTCCTCTCTTATGTAACCATGCATTGTGTATTTGAGATGGCACAACTGTGCTTTTGTGTGAAGATGACAGATGTGTGCTAGGTGAAAGAAAACTAATCCTGCAAAGCGAAGTGCTTCAGCGAGAGTAAAACAATGTGTGAAGCTTTGATGGGTGCCGGCGCGGCAGGAGCGGCTCTTTGTTTCCGTCTTTCAGCAGAGCGGCCTTATCTCTGACAGCGCGTCGGGCTGCGAGGCAGGGTCGCCCCGTTCTGAACCTTTCGCAACACGACAGCCTCGGTGAGGCCAAAGTGAAGGATGCCATCTCTGATGGAAACGGCATCCCTCGCGTGCTGCCGCCTAGCTTTGCAGCTGGTTTGGTTTGGAAAGCAGGTGGAAGAGCAGCTGAGAGCAGGCTTCCTTCACTGAATATTTTAAACTGTCAAAATAAAATGCATGTCATGTCTGAGATCTGAGTCAGAGGGAAGACAACAGCAGGCACCAGTCGTAGACTATACACGGGACTTCTCAGAAGTACTGTGACAGTAAAGATTTCCTCTACGAACTTATGAACATGCTGCTGATTATATAATCGATATAATCTTTGATATTAACAGGGTGGAAACGGGCTCGGCTTTCATCGGTTTCTGTGATGAAGTCTGATGAAGGCCGGACAAACCCGACTCCTCGCTGCTGTTATAGCGTCACTGCATTGAGTGAATCTCTAATAAAATCATTAAATCACCATTAAATCTGTAATGTTTCATTAACATGCTGTCGTTGAGCATTTGAAGAATATTTCTCCAACCTCTTTGTTTCTGCTCAGAAATCTCTAAAGCATCTTAACAGGTCCCTGAGAGCAGGAGCAGTGTTTCAGGAAGGTTTATGGACCCTTTGAATGAGGGTCTGTTTGTTCTGGTTCTGCTCACAGTGGGCTCTAAACTGGGCAGAATCTTCTCAGCTATGTTAACAGGCCAGTTCAGTTTATCAAACAGAACATAAGTTCAGCCCAATGACCTTCTGACCTTCTGATGCAGTGTTAACGGGCCCTAAATAAACGGCTCGAAGGAACCAACCACAAACAGCTGCCACTCAATAAGCTTTAATTAATGAAAATGTGCTTATTCAAAAAAAATGGGAGCCTCGGCTAAAACAGGGAGGAGACCGTGAACCAACCACACGCTGGGCCATCGGGCTCAGGCTCCGCCCCTAACCTAGTTCTGACTAACTAAACTAATGAAAACCAAAAACAGTCGTGCTGTGAACTCCCTCTCAAACTACACGGTAAACAAAGCTGTACGAGCGTAAGAAAGATGGTGCTGATGGAGATCTGGTAGGAGGAGGAGAGAAGGACCAGGACGCCGGACCCCAGGCTCCGCCTTCGCCGGGTCTCTATCACGCTGCAATCCATCAGCAACCAATCAGCACTGAGGACAAAGCAGAGAAGTGAGAGAGCAGGTTGATGAGGGTGACAGTAAAACAGATGGGCCCACACCCTGAGGTAAAAACAGCTGTCTGTGTTGGACCCAAGAACATTTCAGTATCAGGACCAAACCCAGTGAGTCTAAGCATGGAAGGCTGCAGGTGATGAAGAAAACTCCAGACACGCTTCCTTCTGCTCAGGTTGCACACGGACTGGGAAAGCTTTCTGTACGTCGAATGATGTGACGACTCTAGGACAGTCGAAGGTGTTCACCTGTACCTGCCTCCGTACTGTACTCTGGCACCGACGCAGGAACTCCGCCAACATGAAGCCATCCGAAGTGACGGAGGCCCGTTCGCTGTGTTTGAGTCAGCCAGCCTGGGCTCTCCTGCTCCTGGGAGAACCCGGCTGCTTTCAGTCAAATGATGATTTGATTGCTGCGAGAACTTGACTGGCGCTGGTGTTTAACTTGGCAGGACTCAGCCTTCCAGTTAATAGCAGCACTTCCAAATCTGACGCTTCACACGGGCCCTCCAATAAAAATACACAAAGCAGGAAAGATGGTGTAAATCTGCCTCTTTTTGGTCTCAATTAGGAAGTGTAGTGGGTTCAGTGCCGTAAAGACCTCTAGACATCAAGCAAAGCAAATTTAGCAGCGTTGTGTTTCTTGGCTGAGGTGGGCTCCATGTGATGGTTGTTGCTGAGAGGGTTCAAAGGCTAAGGAGGGTAAACAGAATTTGTGTGACTTGGCCCTTAGAATGAGTTTTAAATGACCGTACCTTGGCTGAATCTCAGTCTGAGCAGTCCAGCAGATAACTTTTAACGGGGGTAACGTCGAGGTAACTCGTCGAGATTTATGAGGAGTTTCCTGATTTCTCTCCACTTCTTTTCTGAGCTCTGAAGATTTTACCCAGAGTTCGGATCACGATGTTCACCGCAGGCACTGCCAGGATCTCGGTTGCCCTCCGAGTCTTTTGGGTAATCGATATTTTTAATTGAGCGTAGCATTATTTCGGGCTCCGCTGACACCGATCCACACGTCCGATTTCCAATGGGGTGTACGATTGAAGCTGCAGTTACTGCACATCTGCAAGCCACCTTGAAGCCCACCTCCACCCCACCACTTCCCTTTCACGCTACATCGGGTTTAATCAGTGTTGTGTTTCTGTGCTACTGCTTTTCCTGCCTCAGGTGTTCCATATATGCACACACAGTGAGAAACTGTATTTACTATATACCATATACCATAGCAGGCTTCAGGGATCAGTCAGTTGTTCTGTTCTCCATGTTTCCAGATTCCTGCACTGACTTTAATGTTGTTACTGTAACACAATCAGTCAGAATAATCTAGAGTAGGGTTTATGTATTGGGCTCCTGAGGCGTGCAGTTATACTAGCTTGTAAAACAAAACCACAAAGTACCACACCACAGTTTGAAATACGCTATCAGCGCCTCCCAGAGCGGATTTATACTTCTGTGTGAGATCTATGCCGTAAATATGCTGTAATCACAAACCCCTCTGAAACCGCACAGCGTAACCTAGCTGTGAAATCTATCTCCCTAAAAATGTGACCACAGACTTCGTGTTGGCCACGCCCACAGCTATTGTGATTGGCCCGTTCAGTGCTGTTGATTCCTTCGGTGCATTTCTGGCTTCTTTTTTGCTGCAGTTGTCACAGGAACTACCTTTGTTCCTGTCATTGCTGGCACTACAAAGCTGAACGCTAGCAACAGTGTTAGCCACTCACGTGCAAAGACAGAGCCTGCACTGTCACGGGGTTTTTACACAGGCCGATAGACGAAATCTGTGGGCCTTACAGGGGCTCCAAAAACTGTAAACTGTACCCGTTTAAATTGAAAGAACCTTTAAACTCAGGATTCATCTCCACCATCCTGTGTTCAGGAAATGCTTTTTAGCACTCTGCTGAAACGGCTGCTTTGATCTGAGTGCAGAATACAAAACATGGGCAGAAAGATGCTAAAATGCTTCAGGAAAAATAAGCACCTTGATTCTGTGGGTAGGTCAGTGAAAGCAGCACCTTTCACATTATTCATTTTCACGATTAGTGCACCGTCACCCATCTGTACGAGAGCGAAGTCTCCTCCCAGTAATAATTAGCCTTTCTCCATGTGTGAGCACAGGAATAATACTGGGCAGCTTTAATATAAGAACCTCATGATGGAGGTTATTAGCGCTGAGGTCTGGCATGCTGATTGGCAGAGAAGGGGCGGCGCATGCTGAATTCTGCCGATGACCTAAGGGACAGGGCTTTTGTGACTTACCGGGCATTTTGCCTGGCTCTTTGTTATGGCCATGTGTTGCCCTGAGAGCATGCTGCTCTTTCGAAAAGCCCCGGGTTCAAAGCCTCCCAGCTCGATCAGGGACTGGGGATTGGGCCAATGCCAAGGAATAAAGAACATCCCAAACATCTAGCACAAAGACCCTTCTGACTCCATCCCTCCCTTCTGCTACCCCTCTCTTGATATCCTGCTCTCTCTCTCGCTCGGCCAGTCAGCCTGCGTTTTTTAATCCTCGGGTCGGTCACTGTTGAGCCGCACGCTGCCTCTTTCTGCGCCGTCCCCCTCACTCCGCTTTATCTGGTCATAGCAAAAGCTTCCCGGATATCCATCTATACCTTCCACCCTTTTAGCCGGACAGTTCCCTTCACATCTACACACTCCTCATGTCCCGTCCTCTCCCTTTCAGTTTTCTTTAAGATCCCTCTTTTCATTGTCTTTCCCAGTTCCATCTCTGCTGACATCAGATGAAACCCTCCACAGACTGTGGATAAAGATAAGCCCTGTGAGATAGACTGTGTGCGTGAGAGAGCAAATCCGCCATCTCCACCTCCGCCCCCCAACACCCTCCACCCTCTCAAACACTGGCTCAAACCCCTGGCACGTTCCTTCTGCTCAGGCTAGCAAAGCCACTAAGCCAGCCTCTCCCTCTGTCCACCTCCCCACGCGCAGCATTAGCTAACCTGCTTTGCAGCTATTCGCTAATTAAAAACATTTACAGTGCGAGCCAGAGCCCGCGCGGGCCAAAATAGACACGCTGCCATTCTCCCTTCCACCCCACAACCAATTCTTCTCCATGTATTTGTGATGGATTAGCCCAACAGGTGCCTAATTATTCCAATGAAGAAAGGCTCTGAGGCGGAGCTGGAAACCAGAAAAACCAAACGAGCTGACCCACATCTCTCATGTACCCCTGCAGGAACCAGCGCCTCGGCTAACAGGTGCTACATTTGGTTTGCAATTCACTCAAAAGTGAAGAATCAGGTGATGAAGCTCCTTCATTTCTCCTGCAGGCTCACAGAGTCGGCAGCTGCATCTGCCATGGCCCCATTACAATGTTCGAGACACAAGCACACACACACAAACACACAGTGTTTAATGCAGTGTACAAATCTGGCCCCAGCCAATGGGGGAGAGCATCTGTGAGTGGCCGCTTTGAAAGGGACCAATAGGACAAAAGGATTGTATCGGCTAAAAACGCAGGTGCACCACGATTAACGGGCAGCAGCTGGTGAGGTCACAAACGGACACGGGCGCGCACACACACACACACACACACACACACACACACACACACACACACACACACACACACGCTTTGTG
>JAVDPK010000081.1:69029-81709 GCA_034780415.1 Cichlasoma orientale
GAGCCAGTTTGGTGCGGAAGAACTTGACTGGCCTGCACAGAGTCCTGACCTCAGCCTGATAGAACACCTTTGGGATGGTTTCTGAAGCGTGATTGTTGTTATTAGTGTTTCTGGATTGCTGCAGATTCTTTGTTTTGGCTCAGCGTGAACGATGCAGCTGACCACATGATTGTTTCATGGTTTTAGCGTTTCTGTTTAATGACAGCAGCTGTGCAGTTTAAACAGTCACAGAGAAACATTAATCACCATCATGTTCCAACAAATGGAGAGAAAACGGGTATCTACACTATATTTATCCATGCTAGCATTATTTAGCATTACTGACCTCAGAGAACGTTCTAAGCAAAGGAGGGTTCTCTGTTTTAGTGTCAATTAGCAGGGAGAGAAAAACGTGTATTAACCACTAAATCACAGCAGTTCACTGACTGATGGCCTGACCGCTGTAACGCACCGCTGTCGCTGGTTTGGTCTGCGCAGACACTCAGCAGCAGGCGCCACCTGCAGGCTGACCTGATGCACGCGCTCAGAGTGAACCCAGCGTTTTTCTGTACCGTCCAATCACGTTTTAGTGAGTTTCCAGAGAAGAGAGCTGAAAACTCGAGCGGCTGACAGCTGAACTCGGAGCGAGATGCTGAGGGGACCTTGTGCCTCGTGGCGTGGAAACGGGACACCCGTGCACTGAGCCCCTCCGCATGTATTATAGATTCCATTAAAATGTCAGCGCGCTCATGCTCGAGTGAAGCGTCTCACCGCCCACATCCTCGTGCACTGCAGCTGCCACGCTCCCTTCTCCTCCTCTCCTCGTCTGCTTCCATCCAGGCTGCCCCCCCCCCCCAAATCATCTTCATGATTTTGGTCTCTTATTTTTCCCACTTTTTTTGTAACCTTAAAGTAAAATCAGGAGGCGCGACTGTTATGATGTATATCACAGATTAAATATTAGATTTGCTGCTGTCTTGTTTTTGACTGACGTGATTTTTAGGACTGAAAGTAAAAATGTTCTCTGCATGGTTTTCCTATTAGGAAACCATGCAGAGTGTTTACATCCTTCAGTAGCGTCTGCCGGGCTGCAGGTCAAAGGTGAGGGAGCCTGTTGGAGTCCGATCACTCCCAGTAAAGCAGATTTACTGAGCATGCTCTGCGCTCGCAGACTTGAAGCAGAAGATGAGCACAATCACACTCTGACAGCTGGACCGTCTGCAGATTGTGTTTACAGAGGTTTCAGTGATAAGCTGGAACTATAAAAGTGATGCGGACAGACTTTAACGAGCTTTGATTAATTTCACACTCCTGGGAAACGGCAGCAGATCATTCTTCACACTTTTGTTCTTAATCTTCCTTCTTGTTGTTATTTTTCGTGCAGCTTCGCCTGCAGGAGCAAAAAATGCTAAACGTCCCTCAAACTCCAAACCAAGTGGCTCCTAATGATCATTTTAATAATACCCAGAGTGTTCTCTCACATTTATTTTGGACCCAGCATACTGACACCGATACATGCGTTTATACATGTGTATGGGTGCTCACACTCTATGCTTGATACACAGATAAACAGCTCAGGGATGTATGACTGTGTCCTCCCTCCAAAGAGCTCCTTTGTCTCTTACGATATTATCTCCACTGCAGATAAAAAGAGACTATTAACATTTCATGCAGCAGGGTAAGCCATGACCTTAAACTATCTGCTGAGCTGCTCTCCTCTCATCCAAACACACACACACTGAAAAACATCCCAGCCTAAGTGAGCATTTGTCCTGATAGCGCCTCAGAACCAGAGCTTCTCTGCACATTAATGAAGGGCCACCCATTTGGAAATGTTCATGGAAACGGCTCCTCTTGATTGGTTTCTGTCCATAAACAGGCCTGCAGATTCCCTCCCTTCAAATAAAAGCAAGTTAACGTGATCGTGACACTTGAGCCCTGAACATTCGTCCTACTCTGCAGGCTTCGGCCCTCCCCTCACATACCCTGCATACCTCCCATTCTTGAAAGCAATAGGATCGCTCCATAGATGAACTGGTACATGCTAAAGGCGGGCAGACGTGCAGGTGAATGATCGGTTGGAAGGAAGTAGGTGGCAGCAGAGACGTGGTCAGGGAGGCAGCTCGCCTCTCACAGCTGTTCGTGCTGGTTGCTTTAATCTAGTGGTGAGCATGCGGCACCACAGCCTCAGCTGCCCTGGGTGGGATTACCAGGGAGGGAGGGAGAGAGAGGATTCAGGCCACAGAGGAGCCGCTCGTGCTGCAGGGCCGCAGGGTGATCGGGCTCCGATAATCCGGTGAAAGGTGGAACATGGCGACGCAGGAGCACCTCACGGGGTGGCGCTGGTTTGATTCTGAGGTCTGCACGCTTCACACATTGTTCATTACATCACAGCAGCTCCTTTTACAGAGGAGGTTTCATGTGAAGGTCAGACCGCACCTGGCTGTCCATGCCTTTGTTTTCAGTGGTCCTTTTCTTAAAGCCATAACATGACTCACCCCTCCAGGTGTGGCACGTTGGAACAAGTGGAAGCACCACAGGTAGAAACATTACAGACCAAACTTTGATGAAGCCTAAATAATGCAGGCCATGCTGAGGACAGCAGGATGGTCTGAAATGCAAAGATAATTTACAATAAGTCAGTGATTTATCCCACCGTCTGTATGACAACGATGGACATCTGAATCGTCCAGTTTGGCCATCAGATTGTTTTGTTTTTGTTAGAATGAGAAGTGATGATATAGAAACTGATGCTAGCCGGCTTGGTTAGCATGCAGCAAACACTTACCTGCTAACTGGAGCTAATATGAATGCAATCATGCTAGAATTTCACTACAATTAAGATCTCAGCAAGCTTTCTTACTCATGAGATAATTAAATTCAAAATGCTTTAAAACGTCACGAACACAGTCGGGAGGTTCATCAGGCTCTTACTCCTAATGCTTGTTTTATGGTCCCATGGCCGTGTCTGTTTGCATGGGTATTTGCCTGCACACAGCCTACACAGACGGACTTTTAGCCTATGCAAATGTGCTCCCGTGCAGGCCTCCAAAAACCCAAGACTGAGTAGCTCATCTGCCCACAGGTCGAACGCCAATGTCTGACAAGTCGGCTGGAAAAGGGAAGGGAGCAGCAAGCTTCTTGCTCTGGAAACTTCAATACAGTTGTAATAAATAAATAAAAGGTTATTTATACAAAGAAGAAGAAGAAGAGTGCATCAGGCTGTAAATGTCTTTGTTTCTGCTGTGAACTCAGATCTGTGGGGATTGACTTAGAGTTGAAGCCTCGTGTGGCCATTTGAGGAACTGCAGTTTTTGGCATTTCCACGCTGGTCTCAGAGAATTTAACCAGCCTGTGTTTAAAGGAGGGAACTGCACAAAAGCTTTTGTGTGTTGTGTTGTTCTCACATACATGGATGAAGTGTGTCTCAGTGGTTTGACCACATCAAGATAAGAAGTGTAACTCCTGCCTGAGGCCTCCCCTTCAAAAAACCGTGTTGACTCAGGCTGATATGGTCTGCTACAACTTGCTACACACTGTACATACAGTACAAAAAATACTCAGGCAAATTCCGAAGGGAACAGGAGCAGTGGAGCAATGTCGGGTATGCAAACAGAGATTCCTGCCAAAGCCGCCTCAGGCGGATCCGCAGTCGCTCTGTGAATCAGCGCCTGCCACCTGGCACGCAGGAATCACGGCTACACAGGTGTGCTTTCAAAACGTGCGTAACAATGAGACCTTTCCGTATGCTAAAGCTCGTTTGGACCAGCTACATATCACACATGCTGATGAGTTTACCCAGAATGCACTTCCCCAGAGAATGATCAGAGAACAGAACCAATGCTTGTTTCTGTGTCTCTGTCACAGACATTAAATTAAGCTGGAGTTTTGCTGTGGTGCCGTTATTGGCTCTAATGTGAAGTCGGTCTGTGACTGACGGCTCTGTCGGGGCATCGGTCGGATCGATCAGACCGATCAGCAGAGGGACGCCTCCTGGCGGGCTGCTGGGACCCGTGTGCCGGACTGTCGGCGCTGGCGGTGACTGTGCCGTAACACATGACTCTGGTTTCATTATTGTTCCTGTCAGCTGTCCCGGAGAACACGGCGAACTGTTCCTCAGTCAGATTCGCCACAGTGAGGCGGCGCGCTGAGATGGTAGGGTTAGATATGTAATGTTGATGCAGCTGTTAGTATGCTATATTCTGACAGCTTCACAGGAGCTAATTAAATGTTTAATGCTGAGAAGCAGCAAAGCATTTGATGGGACGACTTTGTGGGTGATTACTTGCTTGCTCTGCAAGAAAGCTTATTTGCATCTTAATTTGAGTACCTTCATGTCATTGCACTACTTGTGACTGTGCACTATTAGTTATTTTAAATGACACCGGAGCCCATAGGAATCCTCTTCAGTAACGGATGCCTGTGTTTCCTGCGTGGACGGGACGCCCTCCTTCTCAGGTCTCTCCAGCGTGGCAGTGGCACCATTTACTGCATGAGTTCTTAAACCCTCTCATTGGGCTCTCGGTCTCCTGGACACCAAATATTTGAACGCTTCAGAAACGAATCCGAAGCTTAGGATCGGGACTTTGTCAGGGCAAATAATCCAAAGCGTGCAGCAGGATATTAGCCTCATGCTGTGGATGGATCATCATCGTTATTTAGTAAAAGAACACATTCACGATTCTTTCTGTTCTCTGTTCAGATTTTTTTCATATGGTTTATTGTGCTAATTGAGAGAATCTGAAAAGACGTTTCCACAGGTGTCCATCAGGCTGCTGTGGCTAATGTGTCAGCAAAGTGGGAGGAGCCTCTGGTTTTGGTCTCCATCAGCAGCTCGGTGGGTGCTGGCTGCTAACATTACCTGCCTTCCTTCGGTTACAGCGAGGTCGCGTCACGAGCGCCGCATTTGTTTACAACCAAAGCGATTTAAAAAGCTCACGGGCTGCCAGAGTGGGAGTCCTTTCCCGTGGATCTGTCACTAACAGGCATGACATCATTTATTAGTGCAGCTTTAAGCACACCTCTGCCCACCTGTGAGTCACCATCATTCCAATATGTGTTCCCTACGTTTGTACTTTTCCTTCAGCCAGCATGGAAACACAGGGAGACTCCAATTCCAGAATCCGCTTTCCCAAAGAGGAAACGGTGGAAGGGTCTTCGTCTCTGTGCTCTTCGATGATGAATATGTGCCTACTTCTGAAATGCAAATTGGAGTTCTCTCGCTGTGCTTTCACGCCCGCTGCCTGTTCAGTGGAAAATAATTGAATCCCGCTCTGATTGTCTGTACTTGTGTAGACCCGAGATGAAACAAAGCCAAACACAAGAAGGTAGAAATAAAGAGCAGTCGTGCATGAGAAGATTATTTGATGCAGCGTCTGTGGTTCTTTTATCTCTGCTGCGAAGCTTGAACATTTAAAAATCTGCTTTTTATGCTGAGTTATTTGATCTGCAGTGTTCTTTGTGACTTTCTCACCTCTGTGCTCCTGTATCCGCCTGTCCTCTGATCAGTGAAGACAGCACTGTCATGTGTCTGCTGGAACTGGCTCCTGGATTCATTTATCTAACGCCTCGGCTGTATTTTCTCCAACTAGGCTCCACACATCTCGGGGATCCGCGGGCCACGTCGAACCCCAGCTCGCCCTCCTCCTCTCCACACACCCCCAGCGCCCTGGGAAGTGGCATCTCTGATCCAGTCCTGAACGGAGGCCTGTGCTCAGCCGCTTACTGCAGCTCAGCAGGGGGTGAGTACACCCAGATAGGAAACTGCTACTGTAGAAGTAGACAATCAATCACTCTGCAGGGGCCTCAGGGGAAGCCATTATGGGATAGTGAGCAGATGTCATCCTGCAGTAGTTTAGAACAATGGCCAGCACTTCGTGGTCCCACTGCTGCTGCAGCAGGAAAACATGTTATGTCACGTAGGATAGTTGCTGTAAATGGGACCGCGGGCCTCTGCGCAGCACCTTCAGGAAGTACTGGCACACCATGATTTTAGACCAAGTAATTTAGCTTGTGTGATCCATATATCTTAGAATGCTGGCAGGCCATGCTTCATCGGGCTCCTCGGCTCCTTTCTTCAGCAAGGAAAGCCAACTCTTGGATCAGGGTGATAGTAGAAGAGCTGAAAGCCAGGCGGCACAAATTATCCACTGGACTAAATGGTGGAATGACAAATTGAACCCAGCACACAGCAGTGACTGAGGCTAGCAGAACAGCAATCACATGTGTCTGCTAACCCAACATGAGCAGCAGCTATGAAGGGTTCTGCCCCCCCGTCCCTCAGCTCAGCCACAGCAGGCCGTCAGAGGTGCTTCCTGCATGCTTTTCTATGTAAAAATGATTAGCAGCTGCTAGCTAGCTACACATCATCGACCTTTTTCCCTCATTAGATTGGTTCTTCTAAGCTGATGTCATGCACCATAAAGCTGCATGACATCAGCTTATTTGAGGTTTTGGGGCATTTGGGTACCTCCACCTGTTCAGCACTGTCTCTGTTTTTGCACCAGGAACCACCCCAAATTCTCCAGTCAGCCTCCCCAAGTCACCTACGTTCCCATCAGGCCGTGGGCCTTGGTCCGACGAGTGCTCTATCTGCTATGAGAACACAGTGGACACGGTCATCTACGCCTGCGGACACATGTGTTTGTGCTACACCTGCGGCCTCAAACTCAAGAAGATGTCCAACGCCTGCTGCCCCATCTGCAGGAGGCAGATCAAAGACATTATCAAGACCTACCGCAGCACGTAAGGAAGCGGCACAACCCAGGGTTACACAAAGAAACGTTGAGGTTCAGGGAACATGAACTCTGGTACTTTGATTTGGTATTTTCATACAGATATTGTTGGCTGGTTCTCTCGTGACCTTTTGCAAAGCTAATACCTCTTCATGGGGAAGCTCTCTCTCTTTAGAGTCACGGCCTCTGGCGTGAAGTTCGACCAAAAACTCTCCAGAAGTGTTTGCTTTCTGCGGGACTCGTCGAAGACTTTGAAAGAAGAGCGAAGAACTGAACTAGTTACAAAATTCTTTGATTTGTTGAACCACGCCGTAAGATTTAGGGACTACTGCCCATTTGCACCAAAGCAAATGAGTCCCTTTGGGTCTGAATGTCTCAATTGATCTTTTAGAGGGTGACTGAAGCTCTGAAATATGCCATCAACAGGATTCATGGCTTCAATAGTCAAAAAAAAAAGCACACCCACTGCAGGTAATCATCTCAGTATGTCACAACTTGTGTCTGTGTGTTACTGAGACCTGGAGGCTCAGTCTGGCATCGCAGTGCTGAAGTGATGGACCTCTGTTATTGTTGTGGTGATTATCAGTGAGTGATGTTCTAGCGACGCGAGGTGCTGCCGAGTATTTTAAGTAGGATCGTAACACCTCTTGTACTCATATAATCTAATGTACCTTTCTGGTAGTTTTATTGCAATGTTGGTGGTAGCTATCTTGTTGTTCTAGCTTGCTCTGCAGTGTGGTATGTTGCACTGAAATCTGCATCATCCTCTCAGAAAAGCCCTGATACCGACAGAGAGGATACAGGCACTCATTGGCTAAAACAATCTACAAACATAGACTGTATATAAACGAGGGCTGTAGCCAGCTCAATGTGTAAAGTTTCATTTTGAAGCGTCAGCTCGAACGTGTTCGCCATCACCATCTCATTTCATTTTCAAACTGAACGAAAGACCCCGCACGCTCATACGCTGATGATGTCACTCACAAAGAGGCCCCGCCCTAGTTTACACTCTGCTTTATCATTTCACCTCAAATGGCATCTTAATTGACAAAACGAGTGCCTGTCTGTACTGACATAAACTAATGACCGAGGCCAGTAATTCATCACGATTCTACACAGGAGTCGCCCCCTGCTGTCCACTGGGGGGAAATGCAGCCTTCACAGCCGGAGGCTACGTCCATCTTTATATACAGTCTATGCTACTAAGCTGCATCCAGCAGACTCTGCAGCTCTGACTTTGTGAAAGGAAACAGGAAGTGGGGGGAAACAAAGTAATCTGGATACTCCTCAGGGCCTCCAATCTTTTTTAAGAACTACGCTCCCAAACTGTACCTGTGTAACCATACCTGACATACCCGACACACTGTGAGTGCTCGTGACAAATTGGCCAGTCCTCAAAAATGGCTCCCATAACAACACGTAAAATCAAAGGATTGTTGTCATGGTTTCCTGCCTTATCTCACAGAAGGTTCATTCATGGATGGACCACGCTCTGTGCTCTCAACACCCCTCGTGATGATCTACCAAATAATGCTGCTGTGTGGCACAGACTGAAAGCACACAAATTCAAAGCTATTTTTCTAACAGAAATCCACAGCATTACCGATATTTAACTATCCAAATGTATATTTGTGACTTTCACCAGCAGCAGAGGCATTTTACAGAAATCAGTTCAGGGGGAGAACAAAAGCTCAGATTGTGATTATTTGTATGATTCCTGTGCCCTAATTCATAAAGGTCCCTTCAGATCTAAGCCATAGCTCGTTCTCACAGGAAGCTGAGAGGCTGCATCTTTAAAGTCATCGCTCTTCATTTTGTAGATAATCAGCGAATGGGGCTCAGACCTGTGCTGCTATGGTGATACTTCTCACATCCTTCCTCCCACGTTAGTTTGATTACGCTACTGCTTGAAGTGTTAATTCACATTTGAATGTTAACTTATGTATTTAGAGATTTTTATTGATGTGCTTGAACTGAAACTTTTTTCTGTTCTGTTAAAGTTTGTTTGGATTGATAATCATGCTTTTTTTTTTTTCCCCCAGAACTACGAGAATCTAAATGTGTCCGATAGCGAGCGCGTAGAGTTTCCTGCACCTTGCAGCAAAGATATTGCAGTACACAATCAGAACCTAATCGCTTCGAGGTGCCAGATATCGCCTCCTGGTTTTATTACTATCCCTGAATGTCAGCTGTTCTTTTGTGTGATTTATCTTCCTGTGTGCGCCCCTGTTTGGAGCTCCTGCAGCCCCTTTCTGTATTTTTAGCTCTTTAAAGGGTCTCAAAGCCGTCGCTGTGCTGATGAGAAATGTCACTTTATGAAGCTACTGATTGTAATCTTGTCTGTTTAAGCCAGCGTTGCATTCGGAGATTCACCCACAGCGTGATGGTTTCTTTCTGTGTGCAGAGACTTTGACCAAATCCAGAAATGATTGCTCATCTATTTTTTTAATATATATAATGTATAAATGCACCCCCCCCCCCCCCATATCAAGTCATGGATTTTTTTGGACCACATTAATTGATTAAAAACCACAAAAATAATTTTATGCACCTTTTAATGACACCCCTCCCCCCGATGTATTATTTATCCGCCCCGCGCTGATGTGGACTCTTTCCTGCTTTTCCTGTGTGTTTGCTTCCTCCTGCATTGCTGCTGCACTGATGCAGCTCCTCGCTTTTCTTTCTGTAAATCTTTTTATCATGCATGAGTTTTCTGTTCACCCAGCGTGAGCATCGGGACCAACAGCACACGAACGTCGGAGCGGAACGCTGTTAGTGTCGGTGCAGGCTGGAAAAACGCTCCGTGTGGCTGTTATTGTGACACAGCAGCTGAACAAACCTGCGCTTTCCTTTCTTTTCATCTGAAGTGTGTTGGTCTGTGAGCTCTGTCCAGTGCGAGTCGGATGATTGTGGTTAATAAACTTTCCAGATGTGTGAGCAGAAATTGATCTCATCTTTATTTGCTTCACTATTTGCACAGAAGCCATATAACATGATTTTTCTTCAATGAAAGCACAAAATAAGATGGTGTGAGGAGCTGTACCCTAAAGCTGGATTCATCTAACCCTTTAAGCTGTTTGCACGCAGCCCGTCAGACTAGTTAAATGGACTAGTTCTTATATAGCGCTTTTCTACTCAGTCTTGAGCACTCAAAGCACTTACACAACATGTTTACATTCACCCATTCACTTCCATGGGTAAGTGCTTATTGTCTAACATTCACACATATTCATACTCAGAGAGCAATTTGGGGTTAAGAGCAATTTGGGGTTGGCATGCAGCCCAGAGCAGCCAGGAATCGAACCACCAACCTTCCAATCAGTAGGTGACCTGCTCTACCTCCTGAGCTACAGCCACCCTGTAGACTTGTCAGTGTTTAATAAAGTTACAATATACTGACAGCCCAAATGGGGCTGTGAGTGGATCACATGCTCACACTCGCCATGAAGCTCCCGGCATGTTAATGGTGAAGCCCTTAAATACATTTGGTTGTGTACTTTGAGTGTGTAGCAGTGCAGGAAATGTAAATGTATTCTCTCCCGGTGCTGCATAGATATCTTTATATTCTTTTTGGGTCATCATTTTCAGTCTGTTCGGTTTTCTCTCTTACATGTGACATTTTCTACAGTGTGACGTCACTGTATTTGCTCCGGAACGGCTAAATAAGGACACGGACATCCGGCTAACCAATCTCGTGAATCCGCCATTTTTTTTCTCGCAGCGATTTTGTAGTCCAGTTAGTTATGCCGAATTTGCACGTTGGTCAGTTTGGAGCTCCACTGGTGAACAGGGAGACACTCTCCACACACTAACCCGGGGAAGAGGCACTCTGGCCCAGCTAAAATTCATGACAGCGCTCCTCTGGAGATCCTCCAGTGGACAGTAGGACACTCTCTGGGAAATGTACCTATAAAAGATTTTACCAGTAATATAATATTATTTAAGACAAAGTCCTCCTTCTTATTCTCACTGCCAAAATGCCAAATTTAATAACCTGTATATTCAGAACCAAAAGGATTAAATTCTTGGAAAGGAGCCAGCTCTGCAAATCCCCCCACAATAAATGAACAGTCGTACAGTAAAAGAAAAGATGTTCTAAAGATTCAGACTCATCACCACAAAAACCACACTTCTCTACTTCAAACCCAAATTTCGCTCTTAAGAATTCTTTTGTTGGATAAATTTCATTCAAAATTTTGAAGTTAGTTTCTTTAACCTTGGGTGCAAGAGGGAAGGATAAGTAACTTTTCCTAATTTTTTAAACTTTATCCAACTCAAAGTCCTTCAGATTATATTGTCTTCTTACCGGGTTCAGGGAATAAATGTTTATTAGAAGATTTCTTATGGCTTTATTAGAACATTTGTAATCACAGAACTCTATACCATTAATGCAGAGCTGCCTCAATTTAGGGGAGATCTTTGCATATACAGTAGTCTCTTTTATCATCAATTTTAAAGCTGCCGTATAGCATTTATCACTCTAACATTTCACTGAGCACTTAAGATGAAATTTATCACAGAAATCTTCATATTTTAGCACATTACCTTCCTCATCCATAAAATGAGCAATAGCCCATATTCCGTTATCATTCCATTCTTCTATATACAGTGATTTTCTATTACACAAGATATATTTATTATTCCAAATTGGGCTGTTATGAGGAGTGAAATTATGGCAATAGATTAATTTCCAATAAAGAAGGACCTGTTGATGAAAATTAGAGAGCTTGACAGGTAATGATTTACATTCAAAATCACATTTCAACAAAAATTCTATACCATCTAATTTTTGGAAAACCATGTTGGGGACAACAAACCAAAAAGAATTCTTATTGTTAATGTAAGATTTTAGCCATTTCAGCTTTAAAGCCCCATTCATAATATCGAAGTCAATCGCAAAAATACCTCCCTCCTCATAATTCTTTACCATATCAGCTTTCCTAATATACTGACATTTGTTCCTCAAAATAAATTTAAAGTTTATATTGTTTATCATTTTTATTAATTTTTGTGGAGATAGGTAAAGAAGAGGCTGGGTAAATAAGTCTGGACAGACTATCCATTTTAGAGAGTAACACTCTACCAAAAATAGTAATATCCCTTTGTAACCATTTGTTTAGAATCAATTTACATTTCCCTATATTATTGGCCACATTTTTCCTGTCAGATATTGCTTTATCTTTAGAAATCATAATGCCCAAATATTTTACCTCTCTCTTGACCTTTACATTGCAAATTGTTGGTTGAGGAGAATCATGCAGTGTTAAAATTTCACACTTCTCTAAATTCAACTGTAACCCAGAAGCCTTTGAAAACATCTTGACCGCCTCTAGAGCTAATGGAACTTGATCTTCATTTTTAAAAAATAAAGTCGTGTCATCTGCCAATTGACTAATACAGTGGTACCTTGAGATACGAGTGTCCCAACTAACGAGTTTTTTGAGATACGAGCGGCCAGTTGGTTGAAATATTTCTTTATGTTGCGAGCAGATATTTGAGTTACGAGTGAGTGAAAATACATCATCCGAGTGTCGCATTCGTTTTTTTTCCCCCTCTCGCCAGAGGCGTGGTGGCCAGCGGGAGGTTTGGAAGGTTTCCCGAACGGCCTGTCGTTTCCAGGCCGAAACCGGACAGTGACCAGAATTGTGCTTTTTTTATTTTTTATTTTTTATTTATACCCAATTAAGCACAGAAGCGCTCGCGTCCCCTCCAAACCAAGCTCATGGGCTGAATTTCAACCCCGGACCACCCCTGTATCTCACTGTGCACTCAATTTTGTCGGATGTTGTTGTTGTGTTTGTTTATTTTCCGCATTTATTTTGGAACATTTCCTTTTTTTTTTTTTAAACCACGGATCCATAGAAAGTGAATGCCATGGATACAAAGCATCAAATTATCGAAAAACATGAGCGAGGTGTGCGTGTTGACGCTACTTATGAGTGTGCCAAAAAAGGCAAAAGAAGGAGA
>JAVDPK010000083.1:0-19078 GCA_034780415.1 Cichlasoma orientale
ATTCTGATTGGCCGGTAACTTTAGAGAGTTACCAGCCACATTGGCTGGTGATCAAAAAAGTTAATTTAGAACCCTGGCTGCACCACGCAAAATCCAGCCCTTGTGGACTGTACAAATTTACACTTCATTAGACTTCATGTAGTCAATAGATACGAGGCATCGCCAGCATCAGGATCATAGGCAATCTATGCGAGCACAACTTACAGTACCAGTAACACTTCTCCCAATAGCTCTACCAATCAATTAAAGCTCTTAAGGTAATAATGAAGAGCAGTACAGAAACAGTCTGCTGGAATTTTTGTTTCCTCCGCAGGTTCGTTAAACCCAGTGGCAAGCAGAGGGCATGTTGCATGAAAGCCTCTTTACTTTGTGGAGTTTGCACTGGACCTCGTTTTGTTTAATCTTTGGAATGAGTTCCACACAGAATTTCTGCTGGCTGTAGCAGTCTTTAGGTTTGCATGTTTCTCCTGTTTGTGCACAAGCATCTAATCTCACAGCACTATACACTCGTTTCTCTTAATTTTTGCTTTATAGTGGTGGCTGGCAAACAATAAATACAGCCACCTTCTGGTGATTGGAACATGTTACAGTCTTTAAGATGTCAATAAAAACAGGGGAAAATACATCCACTGACCAATTTGTTTGGTGCACCTTTTCAAGAGGTGGTTAATATAAATATCTCATCAGCCAATCCCATGGCAGCAACTCAGTATATTTAGGCATGTAGACATGGTCAGCATCACCTACTGAAGTTCAAACCAAGCATCAGAATGAGGGAAAAAAGGGTGATTTAAGTGACTTTGAACATGGCACAGTTGTTGGTGCCAGAGGATCTACTGGGATCTCCCCACATAACAAACTTTAAGAATTCCACAGAATGATTTTTAAAAAATCCAGTGAGCAGCAATTCTCTGGGTGAAAATCCCTCGGTGATGTCAGAAGCAAAAGGAGAGCGGGCACACTGCTTCTAGCTGAAAGGAAGGCAGCACTAACCCAAATAACCACTCATTACAACCAAGGCACACAGAAGAGCAGCTCTGAACTATAACATGTCAAACCTTGAAGCAGATGGGCTATAGTAGCAGAAGGTCAAACTGGGTGCCACTGTTGTCAGCTAAGACCAAGAAACTGAGGCTACAATTCACACAGAGATTGGACAGTAGAAGAAAGAAAAGAGAGAGAAACATTGTGTGGTCACATCGGCTCACATCTGGATTGTAGGGTCACAATTTGGCATAAACAACATGAAACCATGGGTCTAGTCTGCCATGCATGAACAGGTCAGGATGTTGGTGGTAGTGTTGTAATGGTGTGGGAGATATTTTCTTGGTATACTTTGGACTCCTTAGTACCAACTGAGCATCATTAAATGCCACAGCCTACCTGAGTATTTTTGCTGACCATGTCCATCCCTTTGTGACCACCGTGTACCCATCCTTTGATGGGTGTTTCCGTCAGAATAACGTGCCGTGTCACAAAGCTCAGATCATCTCAAACTGGCAATGACAGTGAGTTCACTGCACTCAAATGGCACCTGCAATCACCAGATCTCAATCAAATAGAGAACCTTTGGGATGTGGTGGAGCAGGAGATTCCCATGCCACCTCCCTTGTTCTCAGGTTGAGATGTCAGCTGGTTCTCCTTTGCAAGTAACTCTGCCTGCTTCCCCCAGGCCTACTCTTCACACCTGTGTTACTTTTTCTAATCGCCTGTGGATATTTCAGAACCGGCTGGTGCTTCTGCTCTCTTCCAGACTGGTGTCACCACTTTGGTGGTAATTAGGTCTTCCATGCTCTTTCTTAGTGTTCGTGCTTTTTGCTCACTTAAATCTTGTTCTCTTCTGCTCTCTAGTTACCTGCCTGAAGCCCATTTGACTTCCACCTGTACCTTGACTCATATGTATTTTCTCAAGGAGACTCCTGAGCCCACCCGTTGGTTTTCCTGAAACTAACTGCCAGTCAAGAAATCTGGAAAAGGGGAATCTTACCTGCTACTTACCTGCCTGCCCGCTCTCCACTGCCTGTCTGGCAGCCCCTCCAAATCAGCAGTTTTAAGAAATATCAAGTAAGCCACTGTTTCTCTGTGCTACGCTCTTTGGATTATTTTCAGTCCCACCTTGGGTACTATTAACTCCTGCCCAGCTCCTGCAGTGAACTCACCCTTGTCTCGACTCATTAACCAGTTTGTTTGTTTTTAAGCCACATTCTGTTCAATAACTCTCGTCAGTAGTCTGAGTCTGTTTAAATATGACAGAGCTATCTGGCCAGCCTCTGGACTCAGCTGCTGTTTGAGCTGCTGTCTACCATCAAGGTATTTTATTAGGTCATCATGACCAAATTTTGACTTCCCTGGTTGAACAGATGTGCTCCACTTACCAAAGCTAGACCAAATGTATCACACACTTCAAGCCATAAATGCTAAGTTCCCTCAACTGCCCTCCTTTGAGTCACAAGTCCAGACCATGTTCTTTTTCGAGGGTGAGTTGGGTCACTGCAGAGGTTTTCTCTTGCAGTGCTTTCTATTAATCAGCTGCTTTTCCTAATGATCATTCCAAGCTTTCATATATCATTGGGTTATTAACGGATAGGGCTCTCTGGTATACTGAGGCACATTTTTTAACTAACCCCACTAAAATCTTACCTATGCTTTTTTCATTGAAGACTTTAAGATGGTCATTGATCATCCCCTCTGTGAGGGGGTAACAAGTCCGTAGCAGAGTTTTCTGTTGAATTCTCTATTGGCTGTAGAAACTGGCTGGGAGAAAAGGCTCTGAAAGGGCCATTCTATCACTCTTTAAACAATAAAATGAAAGATGAAGTGGCTTCCCGAGACAGGCCCACGACATTTGAGGAGGTGATACTTTGGCTCTTTGAACATGCCAAAGAAAGAGACTACAGGCAATGGGGATACAGTATGTGTCACTTCCAGGTGGAGGATCTGGTTCACCAGACTCAATTAATCAAGTTTGATCCCAGCACTGGCCCCCTTAACCATCTGTAAGTCCCATCTGCTGGGCATTCATAGCTTCTCTCCCGGGTCTACACACCTAAGTTTTCCTGCCACCACGGGGTAAGTCAAGCCATATCACTCTTTATCATTAGATAAAGATGCTTGAGATGTCTTAGCCTGTACAACCTGTACCCAAAGCACAAGCAATTTACAACCTGGTTGGGAACTGCTTTTGGTCTGGTCCACTGCAACCGTTGCCTGTCCCAGGTTGCCCCTGGAGCTTTAGATTATGTAACCAGTCTGTCTGCATCTGAAAGTAATATAGCCGTCGTCAGCAGATTCTCAAAAACTGCTCATTTTATTGCTACATCTAAATTTCCCACTGCCAGCAAAACAACTGAGCTCCTAATCCAGCGTGTGTTCTATCTCCATGGTAAACCAAATGACAACGGCAAGTTTGGAAATCATTCTGCAAAGCATTAGGAGTCAAAGTTAATTTAACTTCTGCCTACCACCCACAATCTAATGGGCAGATTGAAAGAGCTAATCAAAAGCTTGAGGAGCCACCGCGCTGTCTGGTTGTTTCAAATCTTGCCTTAGGGAACTCCCACTTGGCCGGAGTTGAATATGTTCACATACTAACTTCCTCTGCAAATGGTCTATCACCCTTTGAAGACTCACTAGGTTATCGGCCTCCGCTATTCCCCGTCCAAGAAAGCGAAATCTCCGTCCCATCTGTTCAGCACCATCACAGCTGCCGCCATATCTGAAGACAAGCCAGAGCAATTCTTCTCAGAACTGCGGAGCACAACTGTTGTCTGGCTGACAGGAAGAGGACCCCGGTGCCCCGAGATGAGCCAGGTGACAAAGTTTGGCTTTCTTCCAAAGATATCCCTCTGAAGTGTACGTCTAAGAAATTACCCCTAAATTAATTGGACTACTTGAGATTGACAGAATAATTAAGCAGTCCACAGTTTGTCTAAAACTCCCAGCCTTCATTAAAATCCATTCTACCTCTTCCAGTCTCTTCCAGACCCCCCTGTCCAGCTCGTGCTAAAATATGACACCATTATTAATATAAATGAATTTGGTACAAAAGCTGCGCAGTTTTAAAAATGACTGCCATTGTTTAAAGAATCAATTTGGCCTGTTGCTATGAAACTGAATGTGAACTCAGTGTCTTGTGTTAAAGTTACACATTTCGATGACCCAACCAGCCTGACTGGAACTGTACATTGTTCCTTGGCTTTTTCTGTCACACTGCTTCTATTGCAATCCATTATTCCTTCATGTAATGTGTGTCAATTTGCTGAGAGAACAGTGCGGTACACACAAATGTGAATTTTTGGTAAAGCATCAGCAGAAATAGATCACCTCATTAAAAAAGTATGTAATATGAGGTTTCAAGAACCAGCCAACTTCACTCACTTCATCATATCAAAACCTCACATTGCCTGCATTCTCACTGAAGCGTTTCTTGTCAGGGAAAGTTCTCAAGGTCACCACAAGTGTTCCACTGCCTGCACCTGTAATTCCTGATAAATAAAAAGAAATGAATTGTGGATGTGTGGGGTTATTTTGTTTGTGTTTGCCAAACAGAAAATGTGAGATTAGCTGAATTAAGAGATGCAAGCAGACTGTTGCACAGTCAAGTTACAATAAGGACAGCCCTGCCTCACATCTGTAGCCCCTGAATCTTCTTTTAGCTCTGAGTTCCATTTTTCTTGAGGGCAAGGCAGACGGTATGCAAAGAGGGAGCGTGAGCTAGAAGCAGGGCAGCCTGAATGAGAAAGGTAGATGCAAACTGGGTATGTAATCTATCTCATAAGTAAGTCTTTGTCTGTCTGCCCTGACTATAATTCTCCCTGTGACACTAGCAGCAGAGGATGTAGTTCCATACATTGCATGAATGGTTATACCATTTTTTTTGTCTCCTCATGAGTGTGTTCCCTGATGGAACTGAGCAGCCGTGCAGGATTCAGCAAGAAGCACAGCAAAGAAGCCCCTGAGGCTAGAAAGAACAGAAGCCAACAGACACACACATACCAAATGAGCAAGGTTAGAGATTCGATCGCCAAGTATGGTAATGAGAAAGCCGAAAGTAGAGAGTCTGGAGCCACCCCTCATTCCTTTATATTTTGCAAGGAAAATGGGGAACAGGTGCAGAGATTTATTGAAATCATAGCTGTAAATACAGTATATAAGGCAAAAACAGGGTTTGTACAATTCTAGCAAGCTTGAAATTCAATATTTGGTATGACCACCTTTATTATTTAACACAGCCTGAACTCTCTCAGGAAGCTTTTTTTGCTCCAGATGGTACTGCATGGTGGTTCAAACTCTGAAGATCTCCAACACCACTGGCTGAAATGCAGCAGCCCCAAACCATGACAGAGCCTTTTACAGGTGGCTGCAGACATTCACAGTTGTATCTCTCTCCTGATCTCCTCTGTACATGTAGACCATTTGAACCAAGGTCTTCATATTTGCATTCCTCACTCCGTAAGAGGTGCTGCCAGCAATTAATGACAATCAGACATTGATTTTGAATTGTGATTCGTCAGAATTATTTAAAAAAGAAAAAAAAAAAGAAACTGGTGTGGACAAAAATAATGGTACCCCTAGAAAAGATTGAAAATAAGTTGACCATTGGGACATGTTAAACCAAGGTGTGTCCTGTAATTAGCATCACAGGTGTCTTCTAACTTGTAATCTGTCAGTCTGCCTATTTAAAGGCTGAAAAAAAGGCACTGTGCTGTTTTCGTGGTGTGTACCACATTGAACATGGACCACGGAAAGCTAAAGAGAGCTTTCAGTAACACCAAAGCAGCTGAAACTGATTAACAGCCCCCTCTGCTACTTACAGTAGCTCACCAGACAAATATCCAGATTTGTGAGGAAAATGCATTTGTGGGTTGAGCAGCAGAGTTGAGTATGCGGGGTGCACCCATGAAAAAACTCTTCTCTGCCAGGGCCAAACAGCTTATTCCACTGTTGACTCTTGTTTGATGTTGTTTATTGGATGACTGAAGTCTGAAAACAAGACTTATTGGCAATTTAACAGTTATTCATTTAACAAACAGGGGCCTCAGCAGCATGTGGAAGAACCATACACAGACACAACAGCCTGGCACCTCCTTACGCTGGTCACCAGCTTGGCATGGCCGGATGTTTTGGCGTGGCTGGTGGCCCACTGCCTTGGTGCTTTTGGTGTGGGGCAGTTCTCAGGCATCTCTGGGACCTCGGGGTAATGTTCTTGGCTTGTGCCAGGGTGGCCGGGCTATGGCAGGGCTTTTTTGCCTCTGGTTCCTTAGGACTCTTACCCTTTGGCTCGGAGGGATCCCTTCAAGGCTTCCCTCCTTCCTAATATGGGGCACCCACGCAGCTGCCATCAGGATGTGTGGCCTTCAGGTCTTCTTTGAGTGTCTGAGTATTTTCACGTGCATGTCTATATATATATTTATATAGGGCAATAGCAACATCAGTCTTGTTGAAAGTGGGTGCTGTCTGACTGTGTTCTTGATATCTATGCAGTCGCACAGTTCCTACAAGTCTTTTGCTAATACCATCTGTTCCAGGTCAGCTGACCACCTTGACACTATTGCAGCTTGCTCAGATTGATCTGCAGCCTGAAGGGTGTAAACAGCATCCAGAGCCAACACTAACAAAAGTCAAAACATCTTTTCTTCTCTTCTTTTCTTTTCTTTCTTTTCCTTTTTTTTTTTGCTCAGAATATCAGTTATGGTGTGCAGCTCCAAGTTCTGGCTGAATTATTTATTGCTCTTTCCTTTGTTGTGATTTGTTGTTCTGTGTGTTGCCCACAATGTCCCAACTGAACTGATGCAGAGGCAAAATATGCCAACTGCCGCAGGTTTGTGGTCCATGGTAAATCCCACTATAAACAGATTAGATCAGCTCAGCATCTCTGGATAAAAGTGATTTTAATATAATCTTTCCTTCTTCATCGGAGAGATGGTTCTTACCTCTCTGTGTTTATTGTGGCCCTCTAATATTCAGACACCTGTGTTAAAAAAAAGTTCTGTTCTTTATTACAGCCGTGATAGGTTTTAATAACAAAGCATCTAAGATAAATAAGAGGTGCTGCCTATACTCAGATTCACATCTACAATTCTCTGTTTACCTTCCTAATACTCAGTCACACACATCCTTTTTACAGAGGAGACTCAGAGGCCAACCTATCTCCTGAAAACTACTAATCAACGATGAGTCACCCAACATCTTATCAGATAGCTATTGCTGCATCGCTCTTCAATCTTTTTTCTTCTTTTTTTTTTTTACCTCCAGCTTCCAGCGCTGTGCTGCCTAAGAGTAATTTCAGTGATAAAACATCACAGGGGAGACGAGTGTTAACAAAGGTGGCTCGTGCTTCTGCAACCTTTGGGGCAAATCATAATTTCAAAACTCATTTGAAAGGGTAGTTCACAAATTTTCTTCATTTTAAATGCACTCTGTGAGCTGTCTTTGAAGTCTCCCATATCTGTGTCTATGCACAAACAACTGTAGCCTCTCCAGTGATAAATGCAGCCAGGTGAGTTTGCAAGATGTTCTGAAAATGTTGGGCCGCAGTGTGTGAAGTGCAAATAAAAACAGAATACAGTGATTTGCAAATGTCATAAATTCATATTTTATTCACAATAGAACATAGAAAACTTATCAAATGTTTAAACTGTGAAAAAGTACCATTTTAAGAAAAATATTGGCTCATTTTGAATCTGACTCTCCAAAAAGCTGGGACAGAGCCGTGTTTGCTGCTGTGTAGCGGTTTAACAAAAGTCTGTAAATGTCTGAGAACTGAAGAGACCAGTTGCTGGACTTTTGGGAAAGAAATGTCCCATTCTTGTCTGATACGGGATTCTGGCTGCTCAGCAGTCCTGGATCACTGTCATATTTTTCATTTCGTGATGCACCAAATGTTTTCAGCTGGGAAAAGGTCTGGACTGCAGGCAGGCAGGTTTCGCTGGACTGATCTACCATGAAGCCATGCTGTTGTAATAGATGCTGTATGTAGTTTGTTGAAATGGACTGGTTCTTATACAGAACTTTTCTACTCTACTCAAAGTGTTCCTTACAACATGTCTTCATTCAAACATTCACACCAGCACTTTTTTCTACACCTACTGTAAGTGCTTCTATCTAACATTCACAGTCCAATGAACACACAGAGCCACTTGGGGTTCAGTATCTTGCCCAAGAATACTTTGGCATGCAGACCAGAGCAGCCAGGGATTGAACCACCAACCTTCGGATTAGCAGATGACCTGCTTGACCTCCTGAGCTACAGCCACTCCAAGGCACAGCATGTGAAGGCCTTCCCTGAAAAAGACGCTGTCTGGATGGACGCATGTGCATAAAACCTGTATATAACTTTCAGTACTGATGGTGCCTTTCCAGATGTGCAAGCTCCATGGGGACTAATGCACCCCCATACCATCAGAGATGTAGGCTTTTGAACTAAGCACTGATAACAAGCCGGATGGTGTCTCTCGTCTCTAGCCTGGAGGATGCAGTATCCGGGTTTTCCGAAAAGAATTTCAAATTTTAATTTGTCTGATGACAAGGTTTTCCACTTTACCTCAGTCCATTTTAAATGAGCTTTGGCTCAGAGAAGACAGTGGCATTTCTGGATCAAGTTCACATATGGCTTCTTCTTTGAATGGCTTCAGCTTCAGCCTGCATTTGTGGATGGCATGGCGAACTGTGTTCACAGGCAGTGATTTCTGGAAGTATTCCAGTGATTTCCATGACAGAATCATATCTGTTTAAATGCAGTGCCACCTGAGGGGCTGAAGTTCACAGGCATCCAATATTGACTGGCCTTGGCTGTTGCACACAGAGGTTTCTGCAGATTCTCTGAATCTTTTATTATGTATTGATGAGATATTCTGAGAAGCCTGCGTAATTTTATTTGAGAAACATTATTCTGAAACTGTATCACAATTTGTAGACGCAGTCTTTGGGGGGAACTATAAAAAAAAAAAAAGCCAAACTTTTTTTTTTTTTTTTTTTTTTTTTACCAGGCCATAAACATGATTTTAGTGCTGTTTAGTTGGGGATTTTAAAAGTCTATGAGAATTGACTCAATTTTGGAGACAGCCTCAAATGACCATCAGAGGAACTGCAGTTTTTGGCACTTTTGTGATGGCGATTTGCATTAAAATCTGAATTAATGAGTATTTTAATCCTAACAGAGCTGAAACAAAGCTCAGATTTGGCTTTCCTTTTTTTGACTTTGCTGAGTACTCTATTGTTTTCTTGTAACAAGAGACTAGACCTGAAACCAGTCAAAAGTGAGACAATAGTGTTGGGAAGTGTGTGAAATCGACTAATATAAAGTTATATAGACTTATACTGTTTGCAAATGCTGATTAAGTGTTCTGCGTGGTGGAACTAAACTGGTGGCAGAGAGTCACCGTTCTGCAGTACTGCTGATTTCTGAGAAAAACCTGATATCTATAAATCTTTTCATGCATACAGTTTCGCAATTTGCAGTCATTTCCTGGACTATTAGTACCAAAATCTATTGGAGTGTATCCCTGCTGCCAGAGGGCAAGAGGCAGGGTACACCCTCAACAGATCACAGGTCTAAGACAGAGAGACAGACAACCATTCACACCCTGGCCAGCTGGTGGATTCAAATCCAGGAGCTTCTTGCTGTGAGGCAACAGTGCTAACCACCACATTTCTCCAAAATATGAGGCTGAGTAGGGTTAGGGGTATCACTTATGATGACCTCAGAGGGTTCAACTAGAAAGTAAGTAACAAATACCCAAAAAGAAAATATGGGAGAAGAAAGAAGCTGGCAGCCAGCAGGAAGACAGCAGGTGTTCTAAGTAAAAGAAGAAAAGTATGAGCCAATTAAGATTAGCATAGAAAAGGCTTAAGAAATTGGACACCTAGGATCGCTCCCTGCGTGCAACCAAACCTGTTTCAGTTTTAGGCAAAGTAACTTGGACTGCTATTTTAACCCATGCTCTGAAAACACTTAAATAAAAAAAGAAAGAAAGCTTGCGCTGTTGACTGCAGAACAACTTTTACATTTAAGCATTTAACTGAGGTGTCTTTTAACCTCTATCTATCCTACCTCTCAGTGTCAAACCACTCAGAGGTAGGGTTAGGGTAAGGTTGCTTTTTAGCCATATGCTAAACAAGTAAAGGTTCAGGAACTATAAGATGTTACCTTTCAGGTCTCTTAGATGCATTTTGGCCTTACACTTCTTCTGGTTTAAGATTTCCATTTGGGTATCCCAAAGAGTTTAAAATTGCAGAGGGTAGATGTGAACCCAACCCCAGACAGGCTGACTTGAAGCATTTTAAAGGTTTGGGTTAGAGACTGCCTGGGTCACGGTGAGGGCAAAGACAGATTTCAGCTAAAATATTCCTTTCAGACTGTGGTCTCAAGAACACAACAGTAAAGCACACAAAGGTATTACAACTGTCTGCTCAACCCAGTACTGAGGAAAGCCTGTTTATTTATTCACTGCACTGGCTGCATTAAATACTACATGCCATGGAGTGACAAATTGGTAGGCAGATTTGTTGAATGAGTGTGGAGGCTTTAGGTGTTTTGTGCAGGAGCTGCTCGTTGACTGCGCTTCCATGGGAAAGATACTGAAGACCAAAGCTGTGACACAGGCTGGTTGCTTTGGGGTTTGTTTGTTTTTTCAAGAACAGCAGATTGTCTCATTAAAAACAACAGTAACGCTATGGAAATAATATATAGATTTTAATAAACCAGAATTCACGTAGGTTGCAACACTGATCATGTACTCTGAGGCCTTCATCTCAGCATCACTCTAACTCAGCATATTAGCTTCTTAAATTACATTACAGGTTAGTTTGACGGTGCAAACAAAAACAATAGCTATTTCCAGATACAGATACTCAAACGTCACCAATATTTCACCAATAAACAATCGAGGAAAATGCCAATGGACCGTCAATAAAGTAAAAGCCAGTAATTAGTGCTGTGCGGGGAGGCTTTCTTGCTCTCAGCTGACAATTACTGGCAACAGCCATATGGATTTTGGGCTTCATCACTCAAGACTGTGGCTCTGCACTGTGCTATAGCGCAGCTGTTTCACTGTCACAAAATAGTGCTGTTTAGTACAGGTTGTATATAGTAAAAGAATTATGAAGAATGCTTCAAGGGAGTGTAATTTAAAATTAGATATGCATTTGGAAAGCAAATTGGCCAATATCCAATTTTGCAATTAAGTTGCTATTCTCGTTCTCATAAAAATACATGTAATGTATTCTATTACGTTACTAATGAACATAGTATTAGACTCTTAGTTGTCAAATCTAAAAAAAAAATTTTAAAAATGGAACCAGTTATAAACAACATAGTTGCCGATTTTCACCTCCTGCGGAAACATTGCTATAATTAGTTTGTCACCTATCCAGTTGTGTGTGAAGCTACATGAATGTAAATCCAGTAGTCACTTCCATTTATATAAATTTTCGGTCTCTTCCACATCCTGAGAAAATAATCCAGCTCTTACTAAATCTTCCATTTTTATCCTTTAGCGTGGGGCTAACTTTGCTTGTTTGATGGTGGACGAGCATTCCCAGTTAGCTACTCAACCATGCTGGAAATAAAGCTAATGACGGCCACGAGAGAGAACTGAAATGCAAACTGAAATGACTTTAAAAAATAACACGGTGTTGGTCAAAATGCGAGCTTTCCTGCTTCAGAATGCAGAGTCCAGAAACCAGTACTTCCATCTTTTATATACAGTCTATGGTGTTAATTTATTTCTTGTGTTTTTTCCCCATAGTAACGCTAGGAGCAGGTTCTCCTAGCACTGCATCCTGCCACAACCAAAACTCCTCAGGAATGGCTCAAGGAACATAACACACTCCACTCGCCCCACAATCTACAGGACCCAAAGGATCTGCTGCTTGTTTTTGGGGAGGAGGGGGACCTGCACAGTATTAGGCAGACATGGTGGGGTGATCAGTGGTTTTCTCTTTTTCTTAAACTGTCTCGTTACTTTACATTTTACATGTTTTAGACCCCAACAAATTAAAATGTAAAAATGAGGGGGGGGGGGTTCTCTGACACTTTCATCCAGATACAAACTCAAAATTTGCTTTAGGCAAGATTAATTGTAATGTTACGTTCTATAGGCTGAACAAGAGAACTAAGAGAAACCTGGAGCACAGTAGCAGCATCAGCTCTGCTCACTGTTGATAACTGTCATTAACTTCAAACCATAATCTCCCTGTGCTTCCTACAAAATGCCAATTAATCCTCTGTAGAGAACATTTTGCTGGATGCATTCTACAGCAGCCACAGCGCAGCGTGGTCATCATAATCCTCCCAGTGCAGAATTAGCACAAATTCCTCATGTCGCATTCACATCCTGTAGTCTGCCCCCAGGCAGGACTCTGAGCTGTCCCAGGTGTCACTGTATATGCCCCTGTTAGGCTGCACCTAATGACGCTCATTGCCCAGCATCGGGAAATATGGTCATTAAGTGCTGCTAAGCAACAGGCGTTCACACTGTTCTCACCAAAATCACCTCCCCAGCGAAATGGACACCACTTGGCTGGGTGGGCCACTGTTGCGTTTCTGTCTCGTAGATTTGACTTTCTCTAGTTAGAGGGTTATCTCACACTGAGGTCTCAGTTGTTTTTTGCAAGTCGGAAACATGGGACGTTCATCCCGGTGGGTCTGTGATAATGTGGAACCACAGCAGCCAGGCAGCCTTCACTAATGGTCAGCCAGTCGCCTCTTGGCTCCACATTACAGCTTATCTGTCACTTGAGTGAAAAATGTCTGCAACTGAAAAGTGGCCTTGCTGTTTTCCACCTTCACGTCTGTCTGATACGCTGTTCATAGATTTGTCAGGATTTTTATGGTAACTGACTTCAGCAGAGCTCCACTTTTAGCACAACAATAATAACTTAAAACTAATCAGGCCTTTTATTAACATATTCAACACATTTGACTAAGCATTTTGTAGCTACTTACATAATTTGAACTCCTTTATTCATCAGAAATTGAAATCCATAAGAAAGAATCGAGAATTCCAGATTAGATCCCAGTGATTGGATCCTCTAAACTGAGTGACAGGTGGAATATATCTTATTTAAACCTCTGACACCAAGGACCTGGTGTTCTCTTTGCTGCTGAAGTGTGGTACGGTCATGTTAAGACTTTAAAGAAGGTCTTCAGAAGAAAAAAAAAGTGGATTCCTGTGAGCCAGGAAGGGAATTTAAAAAGATCTCCAAAGTAACATAAATCATTTCACTGTAACAAAAATCATCTTTAAGCTGTATCGATTTCAAATGACCAGTGACCCGAACTGTGAAGTAAAGAACAGACCGTTCGAGATGGAACGAAGTCTCCGTTCAGCTCAAAATATCTGCAGGTAATTGTTGCAGCTGTTGGTTTAAAAGAACATTTATCTACAATCAGAGTTTTCACAATGAACATATAGTCAAAGAGCAAGAAACGAGGGATAGCATGCTCTGGGCAGACAGGAGATAGAGTTGTCTGGCCACATTTACCGTAAAAAGGTTTTATGCAAATTTTTAGGAGAAGAAATTCTCACCAATTCAGACGTGTGGTGTTACTGTTTGGGTTTGCTTTTCTCCGTTTAGGACTGGGCTGCTTGCATGCATGAGTCATATAACAGTTCTGTGTCGTATCAAATGGTGCTCGGAGATAAGGTGGGGCCAAAAGTCAACAGGATAATGATCTTATGCACACTAACAAATGGTTCAAAAAGTAGAAATTGAGGCTTGAGCACTGGTCTAAATAAAGGGGACTTTTTTCCTGTCATACTGAATCTCTGCTCTAAAAATTTATAGGAACATTTTGAAAATGCATCAGATCTCAATGGGAAAAATAAATCATGCTGGATATCTTTACTGATATGGTAATGTGTTAGGAATGAAAGGATGCCACATCATTTAATGGAAATGAGAACTATCAACCTACAGAGGGCTGAATTCAAAGACACCCCGAAAATCAACATGGTGCAGCAGGCCAGTCCATTGTGCTGAAATGTCATTGCAGCAACTCAAAATGGTACTCAGTAGTTTGTACAACCCCCACGTGCTTGTATGCATGCCTGACAGTGTCGGAGGATGCTCCTAATGAGACGACGGCTGGTGTCCTGGGAGGTCTCCTCCCAGATCTGGACCGTCATTGAGCTCCTGGACAGTCTGAGGTGCAACCTGGCAGTGTCGGAGGGACCGAAACATAACGTCCCAGAGGTGTTTCATTGGATTTAGGTCAGGCGAGCGTGGGGGCCAGTCAATGGTATCAATTCCTTCATCCTCCAGGAACTGCCTGCATACTCTCACCATATGAGGCCGGGCATTGTTGTGCACCAGGAGGAACCCAGGATCCACTGCAGCAGTGTAGGGTCTGAAAATGGTTGAATGATGGGCTACAGCAGCAGACGACCACATCAGGTGCCACTGAGGCTACAAGTCACATGGGCTCACCAAAATTGAACAATAGAGAACTGCCTGGTCTGATGAATCTCGATTCCTGCTGTGACGAAGAGAGCTAAGATGTCTTGTTACAGACAGAGGATGAACTGAGGGGGCTGCACCAAGGCCCGGTAAAAGGCAAACAATGATTTTTTTTTTAAACTGTGAGTCATACAGAGTCCAAGAATAAAAAATATGGAGCGGGGATGAGCATAATAGGTCCCTTTAGGAAGTAAAGTCCAGATTGCATATTGAAATGTGTGGATGGATTTTAAACAGACTTTATTCAATTGACTTTTTAACAAGAGAACGGTCGAAAATTGCAATGTAAGAAACAAACACCCACAAGAAGTTTTTTTTCTGCTAAATGGGCCAAAACTAGGTTCTGATGCCAAGATTGTATTTTATTTTTCCACAAAACAATATTACATATTTTGCCATTTGTGAGGAATGATAGAAAAAGACATTTTTCCCTGTGATGTTATTCAAATGCGCCACCTTTATGTGTAGGTGCTCTCGTCCAAAAAGCCAGCAGTTTCCATGGGATGCACTCACTCTTTTACATGACGGACTGGACTGAAAGCCGGCCACCTGCATGCGTGATGTTTCAGCGTGCTCTAAAAGCGCATGCTGCATATTTTGCATTACAATAACAATGCGGCACCATGTTAACTCCTTTTCATTGTTAAATGAAAGGAATATGACCTTATTAATCTTACTATTCGTAACAAACTAAGTTCACGTGCACCCACACTTTTTACAGTTTATAATGCAGGTGGTACTGTGAGACTTATAGCCCACATCACGCTGCTTTATTTGTTTTGGGGTTTTTTTTTTCCAACCTATGTAACTCTACTGTCACTGTGCTTTTACACTGTATTTGTATTCCACCCTCCGGGGGTCCCGCATTTAGTATCAGAGACACTACTCGTGTATCAAAAACACTAGCGGACCACACACTGTGCGCAAGCCGCCGACGCTGATTTCATGCTGCTGTTCCGCGGCAATAACTCATACAGGAGACCACACACTCCCACTCTTTCTGCAGATGGAATAAAGTGGTTGTGATAAGACCGTGTGGGAGTGTATTATAGTGCAGAACTCCATAGTGAAGATGACTGTCAGGGTCCAGCAGGAGAGAATCAGCAGCAGGTGGAGTAGCATTGGTCATCGGCACTCTTAATGTATGTGCTGAGAAATTACATAAAATACCCCTGCAGTATTATACGCAGGTTCTTTAAAGGAATTACATGTCAGAGACTTCAGGAACACGGTGTATGAACATAACAATAAGATGAAAAGCAAATGCTCTTTGTGCCTGAGCTGCAAGCAGAAACACCCAGCAGTTTGGCAGCTGTATAGTGTGCCGTGCTGACTCACAGCCTGGGGCGACCATAGTGGATCAAAATGCAACCAGCAGCCAAAGGATGACGTGAGCTAAATGTCAGATCTTTGTTGCACAGTCCACTTTAATCCCAGACTGCTGGGAGAGATGACTTGGATTCAGGTGATGAAGCTCACAGGAGCCTCACAATGTAGGACACTTCAGCAAGGGTTTTATACAACATTTTCTTTTTTTGTCAGTAAATCCAATAAATACCCCAAAGCAACAACGTTCCCCCACCCACCCACCCACCTGCCGACCCACCCTCAGGCTCCTCCATCCGAGCCCATTTGTTGCTACTGACACGCTTAGATGACGCTCTCATATCCGCCTGTTAAGTATGAAGGAAGAATCGGACAGGAGTAAAAAGTCTATGTGCATTCATGTGGTGCCGCAGAAATCAGAAAAACACATTTCCGACTTGAAAACAACTTGGAAGTTTGGACAGAATTTGTAACACGGCATTAAGCTGTAACTGCTAGTTGCTGTGCATGTAGAGCAACCTAGATTAGTTTGAAGGGTTACTTATTAGCAGTAGGTATCATGTAATTATGTTAATTAGCTGGAATACATAAAGGATGGACATAGCCACTGTGACATCATGGGGCAGATGTTGGCTGCTGCCATGTTGGATTTTTGAAGCCAGAAGAAGTGATTATAATTGGAAAGAGGCCCGTACTGTTTTTGTACAGGTTGATGCTGGAATGTCGGGAATTGTAACATTACAGGGATTCACTTGCTTCAAGTGGCCATTAGAGAAACTACAACTGCTCAGTGGCACAGTGGCGTCCTTGAGTCTCACTGTCACCTCACTGACTGTTGACAGACAACTATCAAACTTTAGATGTTTACTTCTGCTTACAGACATGAAGCTACTGTGAGGAGAAAATAAAGGCTGTGTTTGTTAAACTTTATATATCATTTATCCCTTAATTTATAAGGATGACCTCAGTTACAGTTTCCCACATTCTCCCATTTTCATTCAACATGGCTTCTCTCTGTAAGCCACCTAAGAAGGACACCACCTGGACTCAGCCCCCCTGCTACAAAGAGGCACTATGGTTCATCAAGCAGCAGCTCACCGAACCGCACTCAAGTCTGGGTGAGGCGCTGTGCTTGTTGCTGCATTCTGCTTCGTCAGTGCTGGAGTGGAACATCCAGTCACCACAACACCAAGAAACTATGAGCGGAAGGCCCCCTCCCTGGGGGAGTATAGGTTTCTGTCTTTGCACAGATGAGGACAAACTTATAAAATGCTGGCCACATGCACTGATGGCGTTGTGATGGTATAATGCAGAGAAGCAGTACCACCAACACTGAAGGTGAGCAGGAAGAGCAGCACAGGCGAGTGAAGCTTGAAATAGAATCTGTTCGGCCTGCTTTTCTCAGACTCCCTACATTCGTAGTTTCTTCTTCTTCTTCTTCTTATCCTGTAGCTGGATGCTGCTTACCTCAGCCTCAGGCTTATTGCTCTTGCGAGGTAGATACCTCTTTGAGAGGACTAAAAGCACCAAGGCAGGAATTAGAGCATCTTCTCGCATGTTTTTTTCTTCTGTAGGAGTAAGATACTGAACCATCAGGATTCATATTAACATATTTTTGTTGCTTTTTTAACCTGGAAACACAACGTCGGCTTACTACCGCTGTTCACCTCAGCAAAACAGCCTCTGTTGAGCAAGAGGACAACAACGTCCTAACTGTGCTCTGGGCACCATTTCAGGAAATACAAGGTGGCCCACCCAGGCATCCACCAAGTCCGTGAGAGGGGCTAAAAGCAGAGATATCTTCGCTTTTATCTTCAGTGCAGGTATTGATGACATCATCGGGTTATTTTCTCAGACACTGGAAGATCTCTGCTCAATGATTGTAAATTCAGCTGTATTCACGGGCTGAGCAGTACTTCTTACAAATAAGCAGACTGGGTATACTACGGTCCGTTCTTTCTTTCTTTGGAACTAATAATACCTTGTGTTTTTGTTTTTTTTTTAGGATAAAGCTACACAGCCAAACTGTGCTGCACAGAGGGACCTCATGCACACAGTTCACCCTCTGAGCACTGAAAACAGACCAGCCGGCTCCGGAGCCAGCGACTCCCACAGTGAGCATCAGCACCGCAGAAACACATTCCCATCGATCTGTGTGGAGACCTCCATCAAGCTCCCAGTAGGACACTCCAGCAAGGTGAAAATAATCTACTTGCTACAAAGTGCAACTAGGGTGAACGGCTGAAATAATTTTTCAATGAGAAGTCAGACAGTATATTAACAACTTTCTTGTTTTCAGAAGAGCGGCAAGTACAAATTCTGCCAACATAATGAGGAATTACAGCTACCGGCTGCCAAAAAGATTGGCTTTAATTCACAGCACCGATTTCATCGTACAAACTGGGGACACGGAAATAAAGTATCAAGTGAGAAAACCACAGAGGACATTAATCATTGATAGAACCTGCTGGATGCACCCAGGTAACAGAACACTGTAGCCAAGGGGATAACAACAGAAGAATCATCACTTATTTAGCAATAACCTTACTTGTTCTTTAAACTGGTGTCACTTAATTAAATTACTATAAATAAAACAGCAAAGAAAAAAAATCAAAACACTATTATTTCATGTTCCAGATGCAAATACTACATTATTTCATACAAATATGAAAGGAGTATGGATCCTGTCATCTGTTCACTCATCCATCCAAATCATTGAATTCGGGTGTTCCAGTCACGTCCATGGCCACAGGTGTATAAACCAAGCACCCAGGCATGCAGACTGCTTCTACAAACATTTGTGAAAGAATGGGTCGCTCTCAGTGTGGCACCGTGATAGGATGCCACCTGTGCAACAAGTCCAGTCATGAAATTTCCGAAATACACAATATTCCAACTGTTAGTGGTAATATAACAAAGTGGAAGTGATTGGGAATGACAGCAACTCAGCCACAAAGTGGTAGGCCACATAAAATCACAGAGGGGAGTCAGCGGATGCTGAGGTGAATAGTGTGCAAAGGTCTCAAACTTTCTGCAGAGTCAATCACTACAGACCTCCAAACTTCATGTGACCTTCAGATTAGCTCATGAACAGTGTGTAGAGATTCATGGAATGGGTTTCCATGGCTGAGCAGCTGTATCCAAGCCTTACGTCACCAAGCACAATGCGTCACATTGGATCCAGTGACGTAAAACACGCTGCCACTGGACTCTAGAGCAGTGGAGACGTGTTCTCTGGAGTGATGAATCACGCTTCTCCATCTGGCAATCTGATGGATGAGTCTGGGTTTGG
>JAVDPK010000083.1:19147-55293 GCA_034780415.1 Cichlasoma orientale
ACAATTTCATGCTCCCAACTTTGTGGGAACAGTTTGGGGATGGCCCCTTCCTGTTCCAACATGACTGCACAGCAGTGGACAAAGCAGCTCCATAAAGACATGGATGAGTGAGTTTGGTGTGGAAGAACTTGACTGGCCTGCACAGAGTCCTGAACTCATCCCGACAGAACACCTTTGGGGTGAATTAGAGCAGAGACTGTGAGCCCGGCCTTCATCAGTGTCTGACCTCACAAATGCGCTTCCTGAAGAAGGACCACATGGTATGGACCAAAATCGCTGAGGATTGTTTCCAGCACATTGCTGAATCTATGCCACAAAGAATTAAGGCAGTTCTGAAAGCAAAATTGGGTCCAACCTGGTACCAGCAAGGTGTACCTGATAAAGTCTCCATAGACAGAAACAAGATGTGAGGTTGGGGAACCCTCCATTGCCCCCTTTATTAATGCTTTGGAACATTTTTGCTTTAGTAGGTCTGATTTTTATCAAGTTCATCACATCAGTTTAATGGGTTAACATGCTAGCATTTGCTAAATAGCACAAAACACAAAGTACAGCTAAGACTGAGGTATGTGGTGCTAAACAAAAGTACAGGGAAAAAAGCAGACCTGGTGATAGCGCTAGCTGAAAATTTCATCCAATAATTGTTGCAAGCTTTCACTCAAAAAGTTAAATGTCAACTCGGTGGTGCTCGGGGAAATGTCAGGGAATCAAAACAGGTAGCGATCATTTGCACAATATTTTGTGCCAGTGCATTCAGCAGTTGTTGAGATATTTCAGTCTGATTTCTGAAAATGAAACAGACTGAAAGTATACACTTCAGTGGTGGCGAACCTCATGGTTTGGAATAAACAATCAGAAATAAAAAAAAAAAGGTCTCAGAAATATCCCAAAAAAATCCACTAAGAGGCTTCACAATGATTCTTTATAGGCCTGTAAAGATTTAGTACACTTTCACAGAATAGAAGGAAGATATTTTTGTTCCATTGCCTCTTAAATGATCTGAGAAGTGAGCTTTCGGCAACAAAAATAAATAAATAAATTTGAATTAGTTAGTTGCTTGGAAGGATGACAACTAAAGTCTAGCCAAGTCAGTGAAAACCCCCACCATGGCATTTACAATTTAATCCTTTATTCATATCATCCTTAATTGTACCACAAAAAGCTGTTAATCATTATAAACATGCTACTCAGTGTCATGTATTATTAATGAGCAAATCACCTGGATTTAAAATGCACTGTATGCGCCATCATTCGCTACGTGAGAGAGGAACTCATGAAATCCTATGCCCTTGATTTATGTGTCCATAAAAAAATCATGTGGAAGTCGTGTTTTTACAGCTCGTATAGCATCAAGAAGATTCACATAAGTCAGCATGTTTATTGACCCGACTCCCGGCTGTGCCTTTTGATACTCGAGTGGAAGAATGAACAAATGGCACAAACACAGCTGGAGGTAACCGCTGCACTGCTGCCAGCCAGGAAAAGCAAAGTGGAAAAAATAGCTCTCCTATCGGTCCTTGTCAAGATGCAGCATAGGTGGACAATATGTATGTGCCTCTTACCGGATCGACCCTCCAGCCCACCTCACACACACACACACACACACACGTGTAAACACACAACAATGACCGCATGCTTCACTTTGCCGGGATTCTACCTAACAATTCCTGTCAAGATTACTGTGTTTATTATCAAACCAGAGGATGGCAGCTGAGCAGCGGCGAAGTGCCGCTTTTAGCAGCTTGTGGCCGGTGTGGAGTACCAGACAAATCACAGAGAGCGTGTGTTGTATGTAAATGGATCCTAAAACACACACAGCACTATAGACTCCATGTTATGTCCCTGCATATAGCATTTCAATTACATATAATATGCCTTTCTTGGGTAAGCAGGTGCCATCTATAAAAATCGTGCACAGCATAACCAATAACACCTCAGTTTTAAGTAAAAACAAGCAGCATCTGATACCTCTCTCCAAGTATGACTTATACTGACGATTAGTTATTATTTACTCACCGCTGTTCTACCATTAGATCATTTATAGACATCATAAAAAAATCTTACACTCCACAAAGACTCATTTTAAACAGGTCGGTTCATAAAGCACTCTCTTTGAGCGGACTGCCACATAAACTGGCTTCAGTGAGTGAATGCAGGTTCACAAAGCCCGCTAGAAGACGTGTGGTGGAAGTGCCAGTTGCTGTGCTGTGTAATGGAAACTGTGACTGGCACAATAGCTCCAACAGAGACCTGACTCATCTTCGCAAAGCGCTTTCATTAGAAAGGACGGGTCATGAATTTATCTACGAGAACACAACGCACTTGTGGAACACTACAAAATAAAGGCGTTTGACTCGGCTTTTCTGAAAATAGGCTTTCACTGTTTTCGAGCTGTTGAATCGTGTTAAGTTAGAGTTACGCTGCCGTTGGATTTATTTACCTGTGGTTTCCTTCGGTCCCTCTGTGGACAATAACATGAAGACAGTGTTGTATGACCAGTGTTTTGAGGTAATGTGTCACTACAGAGTACTTTAAAGCTGCAACATTTTTACATTACTGGTGCTTCAGATAACTGAACTTAAGGTGAAAGGGTTGGCTCTGGAGACAAACCCACAAATAGCAGTCAGATGTTTCTAAAGGGAAACTGAGAAACACTGACTTCCTGCCAGGTAGCAAACAGCAGTGTTTGAGAGCAGCTAGTTAATGAAGCTTTTTGTAAGCAGGGTTTTTGCCTGCTGCGACAGGCCGGCGACCTGTCCAGGGTGTACCCTGCCTGAAGCTCCCCCCACCCGTGACCCTGAGCTGGATAAGTGGAAGATAATAGATGGATGGTTAAAAAAAAAATCTAAAGACACAATGAAGAACCAGAAAATATTCTAATTTAATGCTGTTTCACCTTTTGAAAGGTACTTTGGTACCCACAGGGAGGACATGCAAACACCAGACAGGAAGGTCCGAGCCAAGGTGGATTCAAAACCAGGACCTTCCTGCTGTGAGGCAACATTGCTAACCATCATACCACCATGCTGCCCTGTATGTCCACTCATGTTTCCTAATTATAGATTTCAGTAGGCTAGATCATTCTTTGTTTTATAGTAGGTTTATTTTCAGAGATTTCCATTCTCGGTTCCTTTGTTTTCGTGTGAACAAAGAAAGCAAAGGTGTGCCAAAGGTCGGCGTCTTCGTCTCTTTTTGTGACATCCAGTCGTGCGCCGTGTTATTGTTTGAATGAGGCAGTTGTCTGCATTGGTGGATGTGGTTGTGTGATTGTATTGCCACATGTTCCTTTGATATGCTCTAGCCAGTGATTGGTATCACATTTTGCACTGAATTTTTAAACTTGTTTTTCAAATCAGTGCTCATGTAGACGAGATTGAGAAACACTGCTGCAGAGCCTTGTGAGCATTGCTCTTCCCTGAGCTCAATTTTTAGCTCATGCTAATCAAATACTGCCATGCTAAGTGCTAATGTAATACTCTGATTTCATCATTATTTGACTAATACTGACTAAATATAATGGTTGATGGTTCCAACTACATAAGACCAGGGTGTAAAATTTCTATTTTGAATTATAAGACTTTACTTTGGTTTTGATTATTCTCATATATGTTATTGATTAATGAGCGTGATGTTTTTGTCTGAAATCTAAAGAAAATTTAAAGTGCAGCTCACACTGATAAAGCTTTATCAGACTGGGTGTCAGGGTAATAGATTGGTGCATCATAACAGGACACGATAAATAATTACAGCCTGTGCGGCACGTTAATATTGACAAGACTTTTGGTACAGTTTGAACCGTTCGTATCCACTGTACAGACAAATGTTTTTATTTCCAGACGTTCAGCGGAGATGACTTTCACCTTTTAAGCTGTCTTTAGTCTCCTGGCAACGCGACTCAACAAGGTGAGAAAGGCAGGTGTATGCTCGCCATGGCACGCTGTTGTTGCTTTACTCCCTCTGAGCCGAGTTTCAGCGAGAACACCTCGCGCTCGACACATGCTGTCATCACAATTGGAGAAATTAATCATGAGAAATAAATAGAGTCAACTTGCAGGCGAGTCTGAATGGAGGGGTGCTGGGGAGAGTGCTTACAGCTTCATCCTGGCAGCCGAGACGGGCCCCTCAAGACAGCTGGTCTGACAGTCAAGTCAATTCAGTTTTATTTATAAGGCTGCAAATCACGACACAAGTCATCTCGGGGCCTTTATACATAGTAAGGTTGAGCCCTGCGCTAACATCATCACAGCTGGGCTCCAGTTTCAGTCCTCTGGCCGTTTCGCACATGGTCGTGAGTGTGATGGTAACGAGGATTAGCTTCTGATCACTGTCTCCCACAATTACTTGTCACTGGTTTTACTTTGTCCTGTTATCAGTAAGGCTCACCCAGGTGAGGCCTCCAGCTGTAGATGGCAGATTTTTTTTGTAATCCTCTGAGTGTACAACCTCAGATCCTTAATGTAAAGTGTAGCCCTGAGATTCAGGAGTATTCATCCTACAGCTACCCCTGCTACCCCTGTAGTAAGTCTCCAATTTTAAAGAATCTTCTCCAAGCTAAAGTAGCCAAACCAGATAAAACTGCTTTTGTATATATGTACATGCACAGATCTTTGCACATTTTGTATTTAAATAATAATAATAAGAAGAAGAAGATGATGAGGTAACACTTTATAAAAACGGATTTGGTGATCTGTGTAGAAAAGTGAGACGTATAATTTTGTACTAGACGAATTAGAATGATTCAGGAGGCAGACGAGCAAAGGCTTTGTTGAGAGAGAGAGAGAGAGAGAGAGATGAAGAATCCTGAGCTGAAGTCAAAGGCAAAGATAGTGGTAGAAGTATCATTTTCAAGGGTAAGAAAAAAATTAATAAAAACTTTAAAACCACATTTTGGGTAAACATTTGGGAATCAAATTTGAAAGGTGTTTCTAAAAGAGGTTTCTATGTGCTGGTGACCACTGAAATCAGCGTAGATAATGATTCCAGATAATTGGCCAAATAACTGTACATGGTTGAGTGGCGCAGCATGGCGGTGTGGTGGTTAGCACTGCTGCCTCACAGCAAGGAGGTCCTGGGTTTGAATCCACCATCTGACTGTGTTTGTGTGGGTTTTTTCCAGGTGCTCCAGTTTCCTCCCAAAGACATGCAGTTACTGAGGTTAGGTTAATTGGTGATTCTAAATTGACCATAGCTGTGAATGGTCGTCTGTCTCTCTGTGTTGGCCCTGCGGCAGGCTGGTGACCTGTACAGGATATGCACTGCCTCTTGCCCTGTGAAAGCTCGGATAGGCTCTTGATCAACAGTTAACTGATCCGGGAAGATTTTCTCCCATGGCAAACAATCAAGTTATCTTATCTTAACCCTTTATATGGCACTCATTGAAATACTTTGAAATTTTACTTTGAAACTTACTTTCAAAATTTCAACCTTACACAGTTTTAGTGGACATAAAAACCCTTAATTACTTTTGTGACTTTTTCAAAAAATGTCATTTTCATATTTAAAATCAAGGTCAGTGAAGTTACCATGTCTGGTTTCTTGCCCATAAGTGAGATATGTGGTAACATATATATGGTGAAGGAACATCTATTTTAGGACATCATAACAGATTGATTGCATCATCACTTTTTAGAACATTACAACATACACATTATAACTTTAAACAACATTAGGCCATTTCTTTGTGACCACATTCTTCTTCATATTGATGATCATATTACTGGTAAGCCAGTAATATGATATGAGTGTGTGTGTGTGTGTGTGTGTGTGTGTGTGTGTGTGTGTGTGTGTGTGTGTGTGTGTGTGTGTGTGTGTGTGTCACCCTGTTTCACAGATTCTAAAGGGGGGGAGACTTCTGACATGTTACTGCAGACTCTCTTACGTCTGGTTTAGCTTCATGTTCATTAAAGTGCTCTTACTTTGTTCAGTCCTCGATATCAGAGGAATCTTGGGGATTTATTTATTTTTAGTATAAAATCCAAACAAAGTGAAAAGGTTTATAGCTGTGGTCTCTTTGCACCGCCCTTCCTAGAGCTTGTTTGTACAGGCAGGGTACACCTTGTACAGGTTGCCAGCCTGTCGCAGAGAGACTGCTTGTCTTTAGACTGTGGGGGAAACCGGAGTAGTAATTCCATATTTTTTATATTTTTTTTGGAACAGAAAATTTCCTTTTTTTAAGGAATTTTTCTGGCGCCCCAGCTGCCGGAATATTTATGCAATTTTTTTTTTAACAGTGTACATAAACAAGAAAAATAACGTGTAGTGCCACATATCTTAATAGAGATCTTTGTACCTCACTTGCACAGTCTCTCATGTTCACACTGAATTTAATTAGCTTCCACAAATATCTCATAGTTGACACAGCCCAAATTGTTCCCTTATCTTTGCAGCCGAGGTTCATTTCACACAAAACCACCTCCACTTTTAGCGGCTGAAATAATGAATGAAAAAACAAAACAAAAACAATTATTATTTCTGAGACATCAACAGGTAAGAATTAAAGTTCCCACTGTCAGGTGAATGTTAGGTTTGAGTGTGCTTTCCAATCACTGAGCGAACTCATCAAATCAAAGAGAAGAAAAATCAAAGCCTAAAGTCACGGACGGCTGAGTCAAACACTACCCACAAGTAAGATTTAACCTACTTGGAGTGTCAGATGAAATGAGTCTACCTTTATGAAGTCTGAAGTGGCAAATCACCAAAAAAAATATCAAACTGACATCAAGACACTTTCCTGTGATTGCCTTAACTTTCCAGCTGTATGGTGTCCCTGAGGCAGCAAGAAAATACCATCTGTCCAGAGCCTACTGTAATATCACTGAGGGTATTGAACACATCACACTCACTGAACTTCACTATGATCAGGTGACTGTGCTGTTTCATCTAATAAAAATTGTCTTTGTCAATTTTTTCCAAATCTATGCTTCATTTTTTCTTAGAGAAGACAAAAAAAATCAGAGTTTAAGCATCTTGCTGGCATGCGCTCTAAAATGCAGAGCTGTCTGTTGCTTTCAAATACGGGTTTCCTGTGCACATGTGCATTTTAGGCTCTTTAGATCACTGGATGTATCGTTTATTTTCAACATAAACTAAATGATCTCTTAACACAGCAAAGAACTGTAGGCTTCAGTAAATCAGGTGGAAATTGTATATTTGTTGGGGACTATTTTTACCTGTGGATTGAGACAAATTTGATGGAAAAGTGAGCACTGACTGTGTGATTGGCTCAAAATAAGCCAGAGTGGATGTGTAATGAAGGAGCATGTCAACCGCACAAAGGAGCTCTGTGGACTGGCAGTGTTTTTGGGATCACTGTCATGCTGAAAACTGAAGCTGGCGTCGATCAGATGTTGGTGGATCAAACTCTGACTTCATAATTCCATCAACCTGTGACAGAGGGGCTGAAATGCAGCCAAAAACCATGACAGAGCCTCCACCATGTTTTACAGACACTGTAGACACGGTTGTGCCACTCTCCTGACCTCCACCGTACATACTGATGAGGATTTGAATCAAAAATTTCAAATCTGGATTCATCGCTCCATCAGACCTGTTGCTGCTGATTTTCAGTCTAGTTTTTGTTTCTTGACAGTCACCCTTCCACTGAGACCATTTCTGATGAGGCTTCAGTGAAGAGTAGATGGAAGTGAACTGAAGGGCCAGAGGCATCCCTCAGGTCCTGCGTCAGGTCTTTGCTGGATTTTTTTTTCTATTTCTTAAGTACGTGACTTTCAGTTCATCTGCTGCAGATAGATTTTAGGTCTGACACTTGTTCAGTTTCCTCACATTTTGTAAGAACACACTGCACAGTATGCCAAGTTTTTGGGAATCAACTTGTTGGTGCAAAAATCAAACTGTGTTTTCTTTGGCATTTTTCATAGATTCAACTGTGCTTTTGCAACAGGCTGCCAGTAAAAATGTTGCTGATTGATTCCAAAGTGCCTAAAAATACAATTTAAAATTGGTTCTTTGGTTAAGTTGTCTGTTATGTGTAGACACAACACCGGTTCATCACAATGTCCAAAGAAGATCTTTGACAGACCTTCAGAATGCCTGGGAAACTATTGCTGAAGACCACTTTTAAGTTCAAGAAATTCTGGCCCTTGGAAGCAAAGTATAAAGCACTGAGGGGTGGCTCCAGACTTTTACACAGTACTGCATATATTTATATATCCCATCTAAGTGCATATTAAACAAATCCAATGTGATTTCAGGAAGCACTCCTATTCAAATATTGATAAGACATTATTGTTGTTTTCGGGTTTACCGTGGTGACAACAAATCCATCACAAGACTAATCCTTTAGAAAAGGAGTAAATAAGATTTTCTGATCAAGCAAAAAAGAAATTTTCTCAGTATTCCTTTTTTTTTTCTTTACCTGTTAACTAATAATCAAACTGATCTCCAGCGAAATGCACTGTTCTATGATGCTTTACATCAGAGCACTGGAATTATAAGTCAACACTGATTTTAAAGACAGTTTACAGAACAGCCTGACTGCGTCAGCTCCGTCTTTGAGGTGCGTTTGTAAAATGAATTAAAGCCAAACCTAAAGCGATGAAATGAAGCTCTTGCAGTCGATGACGTTTTTAGCCAATGTTCTTCCTTTTTTTTTTTTTTTTTTACTGCAGGTTGCACAGTAATATCATTGCTACCCTGCACCGAGTGGAATCAAAACAAGTGCGTACCTAATCCCCGTCCTGTTCCTAAGTTTAACGCGTCACATCAGGAAGTCAACTAAAGGTCAGGAATTCACATGTTGCAGAAACGAAGTTGCGCTGTCGCCTGAACTGTTGGAACTTACGAGTATGATAACGCATAAAGAGCGCTGTGCTTCCCACAGACTAGATTCGACCCGCTGCAGTAAATGTGGACACTTCACACGACATGAATATTACAGTGGCTCTCCTTGCTGTAGCCTGGAAACAGGAGTGGATCCACCTTCACGGACCCTGTGCATTTGCCCCCTCCCCATAAAAAGGGTTTAAAAAAGTGCTCATCTGAAATAACACTATGTGACTCCTGTAATGGTGAAAGCCAGTCTCAGTGACCTCTGCGTAAAGAGAAGTTCATTTTTGAATTTCGGGCCTTTTATAAATCCAAGCTGGGCTGTACTGAGTTCATTTAAATGGATCAAATTAACCACAACTCGCTCCGTTTGGCATTATGATGACTGAAATGCTAAAACCCATTGTGGTCTGACGGTGGAGCGTAAACAAAGACAAACTCAGTTTACCCCTCCTTCCCAGCTTGAAATAAGCCTTTATGACGCACATGCGTCAGAGCCAGGGGCATCAAACTGATGTGATGTATGTTGCATTTTAGGAGACTCATAAAAATAAATGTATGGAAGGAAAATCGGATGATTTGTGCCCACAGGCGGGCTGTGTAGCTGTCTTAATTTGCAGCCAAGTTTGAGTAAAGTGTTCGTTGTCTTTTTTGTGGCAAAGCTTTAAAACCATTAAACCTAATATAATGTTGCTAAACTCTCGTCCTGCCTGCGACTGGACTCAGAGGAGCTGTCCCTTTCAGCACCACCACACCGCCTGCTGCTCTTCTTCCAGCCACATTTTGTCTCTCCGGCCCCTTAAAAATCAATCTCGGGATGTCTCACACCCTAGCTCGTTCTGCTCTGTCAGACTTTGCTGGTGACGCACTGTTAAAAGTTAAAATTCTGCAGCTGCACCAAAGGAAATTATGTGTTTCCACAGTGCACTCGAGCGTATCACGCTACGTCATTCTTCCGCGTAATTTATCCTACAGGTGATGCTCAGGAGCATAAATCTCATGTGGTTGGTGGTACACAAAGCTCCATGCAGTTCCTTTTGGAACAGGGAGTGAGTGCTGCAACATGTTGCTTAAAACTTTACGTACAGACTTGTACTGTATGTATGTTGCTGCTCTACCCTAATTGCTGCTTACAACCCTTTTTATTACCTTGAAAATGTAACTGTCCACATGACAGATCACGTCCTGTTACGCAACAGTGAACCTGTAAAGATCACAAAGGCTACACATGTTAGAGGCTCAGGCTTACCTATCGTGGTTATAACCGTGATGGCAAAGTAAAATGAACCTGCGAATTTCCACTGCACCCCGGCTCTGTGGGGCTCAGCCTCCATGATGATGCTCTCCAGTTTGCGGTAATCATCCTCGCTGATGTTATATTTCCCCTGGAGACGCTTCTCCTCGGCTTCCAGCTGCTCCTTTTCGCGCATCTCGAAGTCGGACTCCAGGGCGTCAAAGACAGCGGCCCCGACAAGCAGGTATGTAAACGTGCAAATGATCAGGGACAGGGTCCGCACGTTTTGCCGCTTCATGGCCAACAGGAACCGGCGACCGAGGGGCTCATGTCCCCTCGGATTCTCCGGGAAGACGCAGCAAGCGTGGGGATAGCCGTGTGGACAGCGCCTGGAGGCGGATGCGCGGAAAGGTGCGCTCCGGTGAACGCCGGAGTTGGAGCCCCCTGCCTTGTGGTGATCCCGGTGGCAAAACCCCAAATCCTGCTCCTGGTTCGTAGAGAGACACAAGAGACTGCTCGAGCGCCTGGACCAGGAACCTTGCAGCCGAGAGACCCTGCGCAAGACCTGCCCAAACCAAGTCCTCCCGGTGCGCAGTGCCATCAACAAGCTGCTTCCAAGATCGTCTGTTGCTTTCTGCTCTCCTTAGGCGAACAACACAGACCTGAATAAATGCTTCCAGTCAAATAATCAGGGTTGAGATATCCTCTTTTTTTCTTTGTTGCTCCACTTCAACTTTCTGTGAGGAGAATTAAAATGTCCTTCAGTCGAGCATCTTTCCGCAGGTCTCTAAGTTTCAGCTAAACAACCTGTTCATCATAACCTCATCAGGATATTTTTAGCAGCCATTCTCCACACACAGGAAAGAGAGAGAAAAAAAAATCAATTTACTGTCCGCGAAATCCTCAGATCTTCCTCGCAAGCAGCGGGCATCCTCAGCACAAATGTGCTGAGTCGTCCCTAAGATGGGAGGGTCACGGAGTAAGGGAGAGCAGCGGAGAGTTGGGAATTGTTACTCACACAATGCGCATGAAAGATTCACAGCTTTATCCCTCGTATCTGTTGCTTCATTCCTGCCTCAGCTCACCACTTGTTGTTGTAGGATGAAAAAATATTCCAGGCGGTAAGCAAATAAATTTCAAACTGTTTCCATCGTGATTAGACGTTTTTAGAAACTGGAGCTGGAGAAAAAGATACTTTATTAATGGAATAAACACAACTGATCAAAGCGCTCGCAGCGCGCTCCGTGTCCGCAATGACACTCATGCTCTGTTGCGCACACCACGCTCCAAAGCTCCTTTCCCGAGCTGTCTGCTGATCACTTATTTTGGGGGAGGAAAGAAAAAACTGACACGTGTGTTTTTACTCCTTCTGCGAGGGTTTCTCAGTTCACATGTGTGTCACGAGCTGCTTGTATTTTGAAGGCTCCACATTTTAAGTCACCACTCACTCTAGACTCTAATCGGTGGGCGTTGCTCCTCCTTTCTCGGTGTTTTTCTCTTTTTCCAAGTGTCACGATTCAGCCGAGCTCTGGCCTGAGTCTGCCTACTATTGGAAGCTTTCTCTCCGAAAGAAAATCATCCCGGTGTGCAACAGATCGAGCCCCCCGCCCGCCCGCCTCCCCTCCTGTACTCACCATTAACCGCGACCCCTCCCACAGTGACCACTCCTACTCTTTAGATGGAGAGAGAGAGTTCACTTTAATGCTCACAACAGGGCTTTTTTTTTCACATTCTGACAGCAGCGGGAACCAGCTCTCCAGACCGGACTCAGCTGCGCATGTTAGCGCGCTCTCCATGGTGCTGAGGACAGACAGTGCTCTGCTATGCGCCATAAAGCCAAGGTTTATACACAGACTTTCAGCAGTCACAGAAAGCGTGACATCCAACAAGGAGAGAATTTTAAAGGGAAAAACGAGACTATGTTACCACCTGGGAAAAGCAATAATAATAAGAATTATTATTAGAATAGAATAGAATAGTATAGAATAGAATAGAACTTTAATGTCATTGACATACAACGAAATTAATCATTATACATACAACGAAATTCCGTTCAGAACAGCCATCAAAGAGGACATACAAGCTAACATACAGGGGAGATGGATGTCTGCAGCCGCTGCCGTTCGGCGCCGCCGGCATAATCTTATCCCAGGAAAAGAAAATGATCAACAGAAGGAAAGTTAGGTTTAAAAAATTCTCCTCGTACTGTTCTCCCATGGAGTACCGTACCAGGATCCAAAAGCCACCTTAGCAAAAGCATATAGCACATTCAAAGCCAGGACAGCGACTAGGTTGGGTAAGGTCGGGGAGCAACGTAGACGAGAGGGGTCAGGGCATTCCAGGAGCCAGAGCCTAGCTCCCAGCCAAAAACTGATTTAATCAGCCAAACAGCTGATTAAATGACTACGGTTTAGGATACTTTCAAAGCACTGTCAACTCAGGATGCACTGTATTAACAATGAAATTGCTCCCAAATGCTCTTTTTTTTTTTTTTAAAGAACACAGGTAAAATTACAAAATGGTATATCTATCTATCTACATTAAAACAAGGCAAAGCATGATGCGTGATGATGGAGTCATATCACAGAACAGTGTTTCTGGGTTTCAGTAAAGCTGCTTGCCACTAAGCAGTTTGACTCAATACTTTATTAAATTTGTAAACCAACAATTTCACAAACACAGACTTGTGTTAAATAAACTATGCAAATATAAATTAAGACAAGTAAACATTCAGATTTGTGAAAATCTGATTGATGATTTCTGCTTAGAAACGCGAGTTTGTGTCTTTTTTCTATTTTTTTTACATTGCATGTAAAGCTGGAATATTGTGGAGTTCTATTGTGGGCAGACAGAAAGGCCAAAGCTTTTTAAAAAAAAATGATTGTTATCATGGCACAGAGACAATACAAAACAGTTGGAAAAATGGGGATCAAGGGTTAGGAGGCGCCCACAGCCTCATTGAACCTGAGACCTAAAATATAAGAAAAAGAATGGACTATTGTGAAATACAGTATGAAGAGTCCATCCCACAACAGATTTAAAAGTTCAAAGTGATCCTGAGCAAGGCAGTTAATCCCTTGCTGCAGCAGGAACAGTCTTCCATAACAGACTCGTGATTCTGACAGCTGCATTTTTCTCCATACATCAACAAAGGACAGAAACTTTCAGTAAAGACATGAAGAGGCATGTTTTTTTTTGCTGAACCTAAAGGTTACTAGTACAGTCCTTTATTATTATTATTATTATTATTATTATTATTAATAAACATTCCAATATGAACTGGCATTATGATCTGAGTGTGAAAAAGTAAATATTTGAACATGTCAGACATCTGTGTTGCAGCAATATCGGCTGAAGGTAGGCCGCTAACTTTTTAAGATGTGGTTGTGAGTCACTGCAGCGAGCAGTCTGCCCTCAGCCTGACATGAAAAGAAGAAGCAGAGCTGTCTAGAGATGGTATTTTTCTTTTGCACAGTCTATGATCCTGACCTTGTGTCAGTCATGTTGTAGGACACACAGTCACTGAATAAAACAGTAAAGGCAACAATGAAGCATTTGGCACACAACCGCTAGAGAGCAGGATTACAGAGAACAACAACAAAAACAAACAACAAAGCAACAAAAATAGCACCAGGCAGAATCAGAAATAATGGGGACCCTCCTACAGAACGGTAATAAAACTTATTTTAAGAAAATGCACCTTGATACAATTTTTAAAAAATCTGCTAATTAGGCTTTAACGATTGATTGTGCGCTTTGCTCATTCCTCTCCCAGGTTACTTCTGAATGGTTTAGTGACATCACCCGCTGGTTTCTGGAATTTGCAATTTAGAAGCCTCAGTGTTAACGGGTTGGAGTCCACCGTGCCAGTTTTACAGATCCAGGAGTCGATGAGCTAAAACCAAAGTCCTTGTAGGGGCAAGTTTTGCCACTCAGTAGCCATCTTGGCAACACCTCTTGATTTAAATAATGACCTCTTAAATCATTATCAAAATTAACTTTAATTTATGTGGTCACTGGGACACAAAACAGCATGTATAGAAACATGAGTCAAGTCCAGTAAAAGATGCTTTAAAGTTTTGCAGACTTTGCCCTACAATAAAGTTTTATAATGTTTGCAAACTAGCAAGCGCTTGCAAGTTTGGTTAGCAACCTGCGTCCGTGCAATGCAGAGACACAGGTACATGCTAACTGGAGCTAAGTAACAGAGTAACAATTGGACTCCAAAACTGAAGCACAAACTTCTCTGAAATGTTGTAGTACAGGACAGGCTGTAGAATCATCATTCTATTCAAATGCTCCAAAGGGCACCAACAGCAGAAACATTACTAAGAGATCCAGTTCAATGTTTTGAGCAAGTGGAGGTGAGGCCAAGCAGGCTGCTAACAGCCACAGCTGCCTATATCAGCACACCTGTCAATCAAAAGTGACCACACACCCTATTTTTAAGCCTCAACAGTATCCTAATGGGTGATATAAAAAATAATAATAATAATAATAACTGATACCTGTAAGCATGCTTTTTAATGATGATAAGCTGGGCGTTTTATTGGGAGTCACTGGCGATTGACTCACTTTTGGATGCAGCCTTAAGTGGTCACTCTAGGAAGTGCAGGGTTTTTTTTGCATTTTGTGTTGCCTTCGTTTTTTTAAACTTACTTACTGTTTAAACTTGCTTACTGTTTTTTGGGGGATTTTGTGGGAAATCAGTCAAATTTTGTTGCTTTTATTTTGAAAGCGACTGCTTTTTTTGTTTGTTTGTTTTTATTGACAGGCATGCAAGCAATGCAGCTTCATTGTAAATGTGTTCGAACCAAGATTTATGAGAGATGTGAGTTTGCTAGTAAAAGATGTCAAATTACATAAAAACAGAAAGACTGATGCAGAATTTTAAGCTTTTAACAAATCTTGGATTTCTAAGTATTTATGTATTGAAGTCAGAGGTAAAGCCGAGTGTTTAGTTTGTGGAGAGCAGATTCTTGCGTTTAAGGATTACAGTTTGAATGGTCATTTTGAGATTAAACAGAGAAATACAAGAACTTGACTGATGCAGAGCAAGAACGGACATCTGACCCTTTGCTAGCAAAGCTGCAAATGCAACAAGGCATTTTTACCAAGCTTTCCTCATCCAGTGATGGAGCAGTCAAGACCTTTGTGATTTCCAACAAAAATCAGTGAAGTAAGCCAAAATAAGCATTTGTTTTTGCACATGGGATAAAGAGTTTGAGATTGCAGAGTGGCTGGTTGTGCTGTACAGGGAGGTAACTGCATGCTTGAATAGGCTTGTTGGACCCTTGAAGCAGATGCAAGATAAAGTGACTGCAATGAATCCAGACCTGAAATTGGTGTTTTTGCATTGTATAATTATACACCAGGAGATGTTTTGTACATCAGTGCTAAAAATGAACCCTGATAATGTTGTAACTAAAATAGTTGCATGAGACTGAACATCGTGACATAGGGTACCACACAGCTGTCAGTTGGCTCAGCCTGGGGTCTGTACATGACCTGAGTATGGGAGTATGTGAGAAGAATTTTGCTCATAAATGTTTTGGGGGATGTTGATTAAATAGTGATAAAATGTTGAAATTTTGGCTATTGCATATTTTCGTTGCCTAACTGTAACATCTAACTCTTACCAGTAGCAGTTTATCAGGAGATCAATTTAATATTGCATAGAATAGAGTTCAGCTTATTTTTACGGCCCTCCACAACAGTCCCAGTTTGTGTCGTGGCCCTTTGGGAAAATTAATTGCCCACCCCTGCCCTAACATCTGTGTGCAGTTGCCTCTCAGTGTATGCTGTTTACTGTAGTGTGAGGAGAGGTTTTAACAATGTAGGGAGCACATTGTACAGTACATTAGAGGCAAACCTTTAAGAGTAGATCAGGAGCACTGATAGAATATTTCTTCCTTCTCCACAGCCCCCAAGCTCAAGCTGGCCTCTGCCAAAAACTCACCCTGATTAGAGACATATGAGGATAAACCTGGAACGAGATGAGAAAAACATCCGGAATGGAAGTGGAGACGATGTACTCCTAATTAGAAAGCAGCCCGCAGCACAAGAACAGGGTCAAGGTGGACTGCCATTAAAAACTGAAAATCCTAAACAGTACATATTTAATGGCAGCGACTGCTCTCAATGGTCCTTTGCTCATGCAAATGTTTTCCTCATTTTTGCTGAGTTAATAAGAGAATAAATCCATAAAATCTGATCCTGGGCTGCTCCACTACCCTAATGTACCATCATAATTTAGTGTTTTTAAATGCATTATTCATCTTGTTTATTTGAGGATTGTACATTTCATGCATCTACATTGTTGGCTGGAACTCATTTTATATTGACTGCGTTACTTAAATGTACAGTAAGTCATTTTTTGAGGTTATTTAATAGCAAAGAAAAGGCTATACTATGCCAGCTAATGTTAGGCTCATGTCTCCTAAGAATCACACTTTCCCTCTGATGAACAGTTTGATTAGATTCTCACATCATATGAGCATTTATTCACTAAATGTCTGAGTCCAACAATCTTAGATCCTCTTCAAAGAAACTTTCACTAACGCTGGCTAACAGCAGCAAAAACAGCAGCACTTACTGACAGGAAAGTTTCAGATATCCTCAACAGCTCACCTCAGCATCTCTGTCATCGGTCAAAGTTGTTTGTACTTCAGTGGCCACCGTAGCTAGGTTTATGAACTTTAATCAGACAGACAAACAGGTTTTAAAAAAAAACAGAACTCACGTCACAGCCATGTGCAGTGCAGTGCAGTGAGATTTTATACCCTGTACCATTAAGTGAGGTTTAATTAGTTCTTGCTCGTTTTCTGTTATTGTTTCTGGTAACGTTCCATTTTTAAAACCTGAAATGCAAGAAAAGCAGGAGGAAGGCAGCAAACTGTTTATCTAATATAAAAGCTTTTTTTCTATGAAATTATGAATCTCTAATGTATTGTTATACGCACTGATGTCATTTCATGTTCTTTGAGGCTTTTTTTTATTTTATTTTAATTTTTAAATAACGTTTCCTGTCCGGCAGCTTAAGCAAGCAAAATTATAGTCTGCATGCTGTGTTGAGCCAGACACATTTGCTTTGCCAAGAGAAGCTTTAAAAAGGCTCCTGGTGTTAGTTTTTTTTCTCCCTTACTTTATTTATTTACTTATTTATTGATATTGGTATAATACAGGTTAACTATGCTGGAGCTGAAAGGTGGAAAAGAAGTGATAGAAGAAGGAAAAAAGGGAACAGAAAGAGAAAGGATATAAGGGGGGGGGGGGTAAGAGAAAAGACATCTGTACTGTTGCATCTGTAACAAAGCACAAAAAAAAAAAAACAAACAGCACCTGAAAGAGAGAAAAGCAATTTTCAACCACAGTCCCTCAGCAAGCTGTGAATTGCCAACCTATAGAAAAACATACAAGGTTAAAATTTCATATGTATTCCTTATCTGGGACATACAAAGGATGTAGCACATAAAAGCATGTACTGTAGCAGACAGACAATCAATACAATCATGCAACAATAAATCAGACAACAGTAGGCATGCTACCAGAAGATACGATTAGACAAACAGGTTTTAAAAAGCCTTGAACACACAATAAGGTAAGCAGCACTAGGTCTTAGAGGCAGGTGAGAAGCAGGTTAGGTGAACAGAACATAAGCACAGAAAGCCAGTAGACAAGCTATTGGAAGGAGAGATTGATATTATTGATCACACTTGATCTTCTAATAAACATAATTTCAGGGTGTGTTTAAAGCTCTGTGTGTTTCACTATTACAAATATGACATCCACATGCCCACCCCAGCAGAAGGAAGGGGCACGCACTGAAGAGACCCAAGCCACCCTGGACCGCAACCACCAAGGGAGCAGTTCAACAACCGCGGCAAAACATCTGGCCATGCAACCCCGAAACCACAAAGCACCCATGCCCCAGGGATGCAGTAGCAATGACCAGTGGGGAGCAGCACCCCGCCCCCACTCATCAGTGTGAAGGTGATGTGCTGGGTGCATGTGTTGGTGTATGTGAGTGTAGGAGGTGTAAAGGATGTGCTATTAAAACTGAGGGGACAGGTGCAACATGAGCACCTGACTGCTGGTCAGCAGTACTCGTCCACACCTGACCAATGTTTAAGGTCTGAGGCTTTTAAAGGTTTGCCACAAAAAGACTCAAGGATGACACTAATTTTAGGTTCTGAAGGAAACCCAGCAGGTTGTCTATCTTCTTTTTGAAACACACAACAACAAGCTCATCTTGACCCAGGTAAGAAGTTGAGTGTGTTTGTAAGCCAGTGTTTCATGAATGCAGCCATTTAAGAATCTAAACAGTTCCACTAATCAGTGGCGTCTGTATTTGTTGTTGCTGCTCCATATTTAGCTCATAGCTGAAGTCTCTGCTCAGCCCACCTACAAAACTCTTAATGCATTTCTGGAGACGCTCCGAGAGGAAAGTTTAATAATGGCAACTGCTCAGATTAGTCTCCATGGTAATGACACCAAATTTACTGTGCGGTCGCTCTTCTCATCATGCCTCCACAGACACTGAGACATATTTCTGAAGGCTGCAGGAAGGCAGAATTTCTGTGCATATGATTTGAACCAACAGAAAAGACTGGAGCCTATCCCAGCACCATAGGGCAAAAGATGGGGTTACACCCTGGGCAGGTTGCCAGTCTATTGCACGGTGCACTAGAAGTATTTGTGCTAATTATATTCACAAACAATACAATTTTAAAGTTTTAGATCCTCCCATCTGTACTACCCCTCACTGTAGTTTGGTCCCCTGTCTACCATCCTCAAACTTCCACAATAGCCTATACATATTTCTCTATCTATACTTTAACACAGTACATTTTAATACATTTCCAATAATCTCTGCTTATGAGTTGCCTTAAAATGAATGTTCAGTGTGTTGTAATCAAATCTTCAACAGTGTATTTATTTTAGATAAAAAATTTCAAATATCCCATGAAATCAGAAAATTATTAAGATAAATTACCTTAAACAACTGATAATATTTTAGAGAAATAGTATCTAAAATAATACATATTATGGTTCTTCTTGTGTTACCCCTTTCAAAAAAAATAAAAATCAGAGAAAGGCTCCTGGTTGCAACAAGTTGCAAGTACCTCAGATGCCTCAGAGTAAAATATCATTTCCTTGGCTCACACATTTGTATTAACTAACAGAAAATAAGCAACTTTCTGTACCTACTGGGAAACCAAACTGAACTACACAGAACTGAATACGACTGATGAGACGGCCAAGACCGAACAAATGCGCGATGAAAACTGAGAAAAAATAGTACTGATACACAAATGTTACTGTGTGGGTTTGGTCTAGTAGATGAGTGGTAGTGTGATGCTGTCTTCATGTTTTGAGATGTAAATTCCATGTTTTTTGTTTTACCAGACCTTTTGTGTTACATTGGAATTTGACTGATAAATTGTGTGTTTTGATTTAACCACTGAGACCACGTATCTCCATTTTTAGGTCCGCTAAATACATCTATATCTGCATTTCACATATGTAAGCTGAAACATTAAAAACTTATGAAAGAGGGGTTTTTTTTCCGCCCTGAGTTTATCCATTTCAGTCTTCCTTCTTCAGACAACATGATGTGAGGTCTGACGTGGAAGAGGCATCGTGACAGAAAACAGGTGAGACAGTCGTGTCATAAAAGCAGTCACATACAGTCACAGCACTCATAGATTAAGTTTGCGGGATTGGAAAGTGAAGCCAATGAAGAAGTGCCTTAAACCTGCATTCTGTCTAATACCCAGCAGAGGGCAACTCCTTGTTGCACAAAGTAGTCCATTTAAGATAAAGACTTTTTCTATTGTATAGGAATAAAACCAGAATACAACCAGTTGGCGAAAAGCTGAGTTGAGTCCCGGAGTGCTACATGTAAGAGACGCACCGCAGATGAGTTGCGCGCACTGGTGCAGGCAATCTATTTGCCAACACTTTGCCAACACAGACAGCAATTATTTGTAAATCAATATGTCTGAGAGTGATTGCAGTCAGTTACAGTCAGAATACAATTGTTTGGAGACAGGTTGCCTCCCACCAGGCTACCTGTACAACTGCTGTTGTACAGGTAGCCTGCAGTCTGCAGTCTGCAATGAAAATAAAATTCATCGCAATCACTGGTCAACCACAAATTCTTCTCTAGTCATGAGGAGGTTGCCATCCTATTTTTACTCTAGATGACTGAGCAATTATAGGGAAGTCTAGGGGAAAATCACCCTTGGCTCCCTTTATCTATGACCTTGATGATGACCTTATGGTCTTAAGCTCGTTTCAGGTCTTTCATTTTGTGGATTATGGTCTCCAGTGCCTACCTTGTTATTGACAAGTTGCTCCCACATGAGCGTGCAGGCTCACTCGGTGTCTTAGTCAGATCCATCCTTCTTTTGTCATGTCAGGTTTTAAAAGATCAACGTACTGACTGTGAAAAGGCTCAAATTAAAGCTTCACATTTAGATTTCACCAACCAGTGGATGATGTCAAGGTAGCTTTGTCCATCTTTTACATATATAGTCTACAGCTGTGTTTCATTACAGCAGTGCCTGTGGTTAAAAAACTGAGGTGGAAGGGGTTGTGGAAGTTAGATGGGTGAACACATCACTTGACTTTAATACTGGAGCTGTGAATGAGAGAGTGCTATGGTGAGTTAGCAACAAACATCTAGTCTGTCATGTGCTGATTCTCAGTCAATTTAGGGTAACGTTTTTTAATCATATAATCAGACCAATAAGGTGTTGTCTCTTCAGTGGACTGTATTTGTTCAGTTATCAAGTGAGCTCATACCAGTCACCTAGTTTGGTTATCCATGTGAATATATGGAAAGTTACTGAACATTTCCATTTTATGGGGACTTTAACTGCATAAGCAGCAGCACTCGTCTACACTGTAGAGTTCAGGTTAGGTATTTTTCATATTTACCAGCTTGTATGCTGCAGAAGATAGCGTATTAAGTCAGAAAGTCACAGTGGCTCAGTAAATATTGAGCGGATGAGGATTCCTGTGCCACGTGTTTCCTCTCTGCAGTGCTACAGGCACGAGAGTGAAGGAGCAGAGCAGGCGTAAAAGAAGCAACATGCCTTAATCCCCCCTACTACTCCCTCCCCACTTAATTTACATATCAAGGTTGTAGATATATGTGAATGGACGTGACTTGCCAGTTAGTACTGAAAGAGAGGAGGAAGCGGATTTAATTGAAATCTGGCTTCTCTGAGAGTCGTTTTCATCGGTTTCCACAGCTTCAGCTGAGCTCTCGGAATGTCTTTGCCACCAACTCTTATTTATTCTCAAACAAAAAAGATTTTCCTCACATTTTGAAACAATCTCATATCAGGCAGGGAGGAAGTGCATCAGTGCAGATTGATGGATGATTACAATCAGAATTACAGGTTTGCTGCAAGGTAATGAAGCTTGGTGGCTAATAATGCAGCCCTGATGTGTGATAAGAAACCTCATTTAAATTGAAAGATGAGATGCTTAAAAGTCTGTTCTCAGTGATCTCACTCCTGGGAAGGTCGGCACACTGTGTGGGACAAGGATGTGATTAAAATGTTTAAAAAAAAGGATAAATATTTAATCAAACGAGTTTAAGTGCTTGAATTCATATAGTATTTCCATAACATGTAAAGACTGACCTGAATAAGGTCTAAGAACCACCGTGTGCGCCATGGAAAGCAACAGGTGAGTCAGTCATTAATGTTTTTGCTTCCTTCCCCCTCCCTTACGGCCACCACCTTCCTAATTGGCTGCCACGTGCAAGCAAATGATTTGAAGAGCAGGTGGGTGGAGCTTCTGCACTCACAGCCAGAGCTGTGTGCCTGACCATACTAAGGATATGCACTCTGATTAATGTCATGCAGAGCTGTGAGTAGACAAAAACTGAAGCCTGAACCTTTGGCTCACAGAGGTTACTTGTGCAAGCACTAACCTGGCTGAAGCTTTGGCTATAACTAATATGAGCATCAAACTTCAATGGGTAAATGTGCATGTCTTCTTAGGGAGCAGTCATTGTTGCCATCACACCTAAAAGATGCCTGTAGCTGCCAGTATGCCAGTAGTTCCTCATAGGATGCTGACTGGTTTGACCAACTGTGGATCACTCAGAAGAGTCCAGTCTGAAGTCCAGCAAGAGGACCTCAGATGTTGCAGGAATCCAGCTGCCCTGTAAAGTAATCAGCCTCAGAGTTGGAGCTTTGAGATTCTACAGCTCAGCAGCTTGGCCTTTACATATGCTCTAAAGTTGCTAAAGTCAACATCATGTTTTCTAACGCACACGTGTGTGACCTGTCCACCTACACTAAGAGTAGCGAATACCAACAGACTTAAACTGATGTGCAAGCTTGACTCTGGCAAATAGCATCCAAGTTACGGTCAGTATTGGACAATCCTTCACATTCTCCATCTCGTGCTGGGCTACCACAGGAGCACATTCAGCAAAAGACTCATTCTGCCACTTACAGGGTCCTGGGGGTTTAATTTTATATATACAATATACACAGTATATATATATATATATATATATATATATATATATATAGCTTTAACACACTTGTGGATTATTAAGTGTACCCAATGGTTTGCAGTGTTTCCAATGGAATTAGAGTGCATCTGTAGTATCTGCAGCAGTGAAGCGGGGGCACCAATGCTTTCTTAAAGTAACTAAGACATAAAATATACACAGTATATTGAAAAACATCATCAGCTGCCTCTTCTAAGGGTCTCTACCCCTGTGAATGAACTCCAACGGCAGCTGGCGATGGTTATTTTAGTTCTACTTTGCAACCCTTTTGGGCTTTAGCAAAGCTGCACCAGCTCTCCGCATGATTCAGGTTCCAGTTTGAATTGCTCCTCCTGCTTGCAGCAGATTTCCACACACTGAAACCATCATTGCCCTCTGCAGTCCAACAAGATGGAGATGGAGTTCACCCGATGGCAGGAAGAGAGACCTGAGACAGCTGGATGGCTCAAAGAATGACAGAAACGGTGACCCGAACAGGAAGGGCGGGAAGTAGCTGGTTAAATTGACTGAATTTTCAAAATAAAAGTGTGTGGATCGGCCAGAGTGTGTGGGACACATGAAAAAAGACATTGAAAAATATACGTGACAGCATGACACTGTTACTACATTTGACCTTAGCTGACCTATGGTGAGTTGCTCTTTAAAGAAGTTTCAACAACAAAGTTGAACCAACTCCTTTCTGAAGTAAGATCCTTTCACTCGAGGGTTTATACTTTAAGATCGGTTTAGTAAGTCCCGGTGCTTACACCTTAGTCTGTGCAAGCAGACGAGATATCACATGTTGGTGAATCCAATTTACTGCACACAGAATGCCCACTTGCTGATTAAGGCTGATGTTTTTTTGCTTTTCACTTTCACTTCTTCTTCTGGGCACTGAAAGGCATCCATGGTGAATAAATGGAATCTAAGACAGGACAGTTTTAATTGCCACCTTTGCTATGTAATTTAGGCTGATGAGGTGGGGGTACCAACTGAAAAAAGGTATGCAAGAGGTTCAACAAATAACAGGAAAGTTTAAAGTGAGACTGCTCTGCACTCTTTGTTGGGTCCACACTTTCATACCAGCAACAGTATTTAAGAGAAGACACAGTTTTCTTCATACATGCAGGAGGCTTCCCACCCAGAGCTACGGTTACTTCTGAAATTAGTTTCAGAATGAACCACTACACGCTCATGCACACAATCCATTATTAGTCAAATAAATAAATACATAGATAAGCTAATAAGTGTGGGACTTCAAATGTGACCTTAATGAGTAAACATCACAGCATTAAAACAAAAAGAAATAGACCTACAAATACGGCTTTTTTACTGTTTTCTACTTTATATAAATAAATACATTCATGGTGTGTAGTTTCAATGCCGGGCAGTGTGAGATCTTGCTATTAGCCTTGTTTTAGATTCTGCTGGGAACTGTGGTAACCTATTACTGGAAAGCACTTTCTAAATGGACTCTGTTAGTAATGCTGCGTGTTCTGGGTGCATCAGTGAGCATTAAAACCAACAGAAATGTACACAGTGGTGAGGTAATAGTGTCAGTGCAACTGCTACTCAATCACAGGCTATAAATATACCGTGCATGTCTCAAGCTGTACCAACAACCTGCAAGCTATCACTGCCCGACAACATGGCGTTTGGCCACTTTTCCCAGCATAAATTCAACGTTAAAAATGATTATTACTCAGTAATGTTTTTCTCTGTAATTGCAGTTTATGGATTTTGAAGAATGGAAATGTCAGACTTGAGCATCCCAAAAAGCTGGGATGGTAAAGGTCACCTCGGTGGGCACAATAAATGAAGATCAACACAAATATTTAATGGCTTGGATAGACAAATGAAAACAACTGTAAGAATGTCAAAATGAACAATAGTTGCCTTCTTTTAACATTTATTTACAGCAATCATATGTCACACACAATGGGTCTAATCTAAGACACTCAAATACATCCATCATTCAGAATGGCAGAAGCTGAGGTAAGTCCATACAGCAGGGGAAACTATTTCAGTGTGCACTGTTGGCTAAACCCAAAGTTTGGCACTGTAATAAAAAAAAAAAAAAAAGTGTTGCTTTGCACGTCCTTGTTGAATCTTGCTCTACCCTATTGCGACTAATCCAGCTGTTAACAGGCAGCTGCTGAGCAGCCAGTATATGAGGTGTGAGCAAAGAGTGTTTTCAGCCCATGAAAATCAAAAACTAACTTAAATCTGGCTAATTCAAGGTCACCTTCTCTGGCAGCTTCTGGCATGGCTCCTATTTTCAGATCACCCTGCGTTTGTTCTGTTCTGACCACTTACGCCGTGCTCCCTGCGATTTCACACTGGTCCTCAACCTTCACAAACCAGAGAACAGATTTCAACTCAGGAGTCACGCCGACTTTTTCTTTTAGGGGCAAAGATTCTGTGATCACAGCATGCAGTCTTCCCAGCTACTGGGGTGGCGGCAGTTTAGGTTGCATGCAGGTAAACAGTTCAGGTGAAGAGAAACAGATGGATCTTGAAACCACCGGCAATGGCCGGACAACGTTTTAGTCTTTTTTTAATCTACCAGTATTTGTTCGAAACAGGAAGTGTTTGCCCAAATATCCCCCTGTTGCCCGCTTGGGCTAAATCAGCAGACCAGCTTAACCAGCTTGATTCATTGCTCTCTGGAAAATAAAAAAAACCCCAGTATATTCAAAGGAACACACTTATATGCCACACCCTGCCTTACAACTGACTATCAGGCACACATCATCTCTATTACAGAGCAGTCTACAATCTCACAGATCAGGGTTACACTAATAAGATGTCTTCCTCCACTTTAGGCTCTCCAGCTTGCTTCCTCGCTGATCAGCATGTTTAGCATGTGTTGCTGCTGGTTAATAGTGTGAATTGGTGTGCTGTCTGAACCAGAAAACATGAACCAATTTACTTTGTCTCCATGAGCGAGCGCTGATTGCTGTGATTGCGCTGAAATGACCTTATTTTGTTGTTGTGAATGTTGGTGAGCTCTGAAGATGCGCTCAGAAAGGATGCAGACGCTGATTCTGCCTCACGTTACCCGTGCAAATTTGCAGGTCTGTATTTACTCAGCCTTAAGCAGAGACAGTGTGTTAGCTATAAAAATGCAGCAACATTTACCAAAATGATATTTGCATGGAATTTCATTATAAGGCCAGTTTATTTACATATAACAGCAACAAAATGCTCTCTTCTCCAGTTAGACCTATGACCTCGATGACCCTAGGCCCCGGCCTGCAGTGGAGTGTCAAGAGCTCTGATGTGGACACTCGGCAGAGTGAACCAGGCCAAAGGAAGCTCTCGTCCAGCACTGTCATCTTGGAATTTGATATTAAGGTAGAAATCTCCGGTGTAAAGGAAAACCAGGGCACCTTCACAGACGGTACTTTCTTTGGGTTTAACCTGGTGAAAGAAAAGAGACACAGCAGTAGGAACTGTTAGCAGTCACCTCTCAGTGAAAGTTCTGCACTGTGAAGCCGGCAGCAGGAAGCTCGGCTCTGATGACAAAGTGCAGGCAAGTTCTCCTTCAGTTGAGAACGATACCCAGAATTAAGCAGTTTTGCACATTCATGAAAACGATGAATTCATGCATTCTTTCATCTGCTTCTTAAACTGCAAACTCTTTGTTCTGGCACCAGCCAAGTCTTGTTTAACTGCCTGCAGCTTGTTTAACATCAGAAAGAAGAAGCTGTTATAGACAAATACTGACTTCGGGGATCTTTCTGGAGCCAAAAGTCTCTTTAATAGAAATATTTTTACGATCAGACTTAAAGAACCATGCCATCTTTTTACGAGTTAGGCTCATTTTGCTAAGAAAAGTAAAACTTTCTAATGTGTTTTTCTTGCCTGTGATGTAGCCACTCTATCCTATTTAAAATCACCGACAGTAACTTATTTACTTTAGTGTGGTATAAACCATTCATTAAAATCTATTTAAAGTGTATCAATACTAATCGGGGGAAATAAAGTAATTTGGTACCATTACTGCTTCTACTGTTGTCTAAGTCGGTGCTTCTTAGCCCCCAAGGAGTGCAACAACTTCTGAGGGTAACAATATTTTAGACCCCTTTTTTATTTTCTTCTATCACCCTTTGAATGACCCCCAGATTAAAGAGGCAGTTCACTCCCAAATCAAATTCAAGTATTTTTACTCTGGCTTGTAGTGCTATTTTGTCACATGGATTGCTTTGGGCCTCTCGCCCTTTGACAGCTGGGATGGGCTCCAGCCCCTGAAAAGGATAAGAGGAAGAAGATAGATGGATGGATGCACGGATGGACGGACTGCTTTGGTGTGATTTGCCCCATTTTGTATATACAGCATCAGTGGTAGCAACATCTGCCTTCTGCTGAATAAAATTAAACTACTGAAAAGGCTAAAAAATGTCTCTTTCCAGAAATCATGACCTAAAAAAAAATCCAGAAAGTTTTTTGTGAGCAGTATTGTCCACATCTGCCACCCAAAAGAAGCACATAGCACACTGTCACAGTTACACGGACACCTTCTTTTTCAGAGTGATACAATTGCTTGATGCAGTTCGGAAACGGACAACATTTCTACACAACATTGTTCACATCAGGATCTGTGTGGGTTTTTCTTTTTTAATGAGTAATCTGGTCATAATTTGTGGAAAGAAACAGTACAAGGTCACTCAAGGTCAATCAAGAGAAGGCAGACACCTCTACTGCAGGCAGCTCCAAATCTGGGCAGGTTCCACCAAAGCAATCTAGATGGATAGCACTAAAGGCCAGAGTAAGCAATCAAACATCTGATCTCACTGCCAACTCACATCTCGGAGTCTCACATAGGATCCGCTATTTAAGCTGCTTTAATCTCTACAGCTGCTGTGCATCTGCAAGCCAATTTGCAACCCACCTCCACCTCAGCACACAGCAATGCATATCTTTGCTGTTTGCTCGGAAACAACATGAATACAATACCCCACTTTTGACTGACCGTATCAATGTAGAAGGTGTTGGAGCCGATGAAGGTGACCCCGTCCTCCAGGTCATAGTTCTGGACTCCGTTCTGATAGTCCTGATATGGCACCACATTCAAAGCCAGGGGACCCACCGAATTCTTGCTCAGATTGGTCAGTTTTACCTGCAGGGTCACAGCATCACCAACTTTACAGTCAGCGATGATGTCGCAGTCACATGGCTTTTTATTCACCAACACATCTTGAAACAAAAAAAAAAAGGGAAGGAAAGGATCAGTGCTGGTAGGATAAGAGAGGACATTGCTTTTGTCAGTTTGTCCCCCCAAAAAACAGGGGGAGGATTCTGAAGAATGTGGCAGGCAAGAATAATAATAATAATAAAAAACTTTAGAACCAACATTCAAATCTAGCATGTAGTCATTGCAGTCATGTCCCTCTTTCCCACACCCACCCACCCCACCCTCTCGTGTCACAACTATGAAAAAAAAAATTTAATCCCCCCCCCCCAAGAATCAAAAAACACACTGAGTGAGTTCAGTTCAGTTCCACTAAAGGGTGGCCCCTATTTGGTTAAGGTGCAGAGGGAGACACAACGATTTGTTTTGAACAATGAGCTCAGTGAACTGAGCGCCTACACGCTCCAGGCGGGCTAAGAAGAAGACCGACTACAAACGCGGGGAGTTCAGGGGGTCCTGAAAAGATCACCTGAGTAATGACTCCTCTGAGACTAACAACGGCACACACACACACACACACACAAATACACATGCGTGCAAGCCAGTTGTCATATACTTTCTAGTGTCACGCCTGCGGCTGTGATAAACACTGAGTCAGAGCTGCTCAGTCTGTGCGAGAGGCAGATGAAAGAGCCGAGCTGAGTTTGGTGCCGATCCGCTGTGTACAGTGAGGGGTGGGGTGGGGGGGGGGGGCGAGTGGGGAAGTATTAAGATAGACAATCCAGCAGGAAGGCGGGGTGTGGGCAGCTGAGGCTGTGCTGTCACAGCCAGTGAGAGAGAGAGCCCCGGGGAGGCTGGAGCTACAGGAGGGTGACATTCAGATCCACGTCTGTATTAAAAAACACACTTCACTCAACACAGAGTACCACAAGCACACACTGAGGGGATCACAAGAGGTTTTTTCTTCTTCTTCTTCTTTTTAATGTCTGTCTAGATTTCACAGGCTGCGAGTTTTTCTATCTAAAAAGTAAAGCTAACGTACAAGTGCCTTAAACCCACATTTTTTTCTAATGGCCAGCACGGTGCGACTTCTCTGGTTGCAAAAAGAAGTCCTTTTCTAATCAGTGAGAAAACAGCCCTCGTCTTCCTTGGATCTATGAGCTGATTAGACACTTCTCTGTTTCTCATTTAGTTCATGTCTGGCTACGTCTGTCTTTAATATTCAAAGACTTTGACATTTGGGTTCAATATATGTTTGCATGGTTACAAACTGAAGCTCTTGTTTTTGCAGTTTCTCTTAATTTAAAAGGAATGGGCTGCATATTAAATTTCATTCTCAACGTTCTCATAATTTTAAAAGTCCTTTGCAAGAGTCCTGAAAGTGAGGCTGAAAATAATGAATAATGCCATCAATTGTTTTCAGTCGTTTTTTCGAGGCACTGAGAAAAGCCACTCAATAACCATTTTCACTAAATTTTGCCTACTTTTGTTTTTCAGAATATTGCTGATTTTTGAGTTCTTACTGGATTTTGCTTAACGCATTTTCCACACTACTGTACTTTTATATTCTTTGCTGTGGTTCATTCACATAAATATATTTCTTTAACACAAAATGACAAGAACAAGTGAAAGCACTTATGAAGGAAGAAGCACAGAAAGTACCCGGATACGAGGCTGATAGTTGGGCCTTAAGATGCACAATGAAAGTTTTTTTTTTTTTTTTGCCAGGTTTCCTTGAGAAGAGCTGGTTTTAGTCTAGGGCTCAAGAGATGTTGTCGACTTCTTCAACACCAGAGAGTGGATCCATTCTTGCTGCAAACCCGGACCACTTTGTGGCTGGTTGTGCAACTGAACTTCAACTGCGTGCACTTAACCTCATTGCATGCACTTTTCCACTAAGATTAATTTGATAGCTACATGTACAAATATTGTTTGCTGCTATGAGTCAAGTCCATAAACTACTTTGCCTTTTCCAGTACATGAACTCACTTGGCAGGAACTGCAGCTCCGTGATACACTCATCATCTGTATACAGGCCTCTTCCTGCAAATACTTATTGCATTGTGTCGAAACTAAGTTGGTTTAGTCATGTGGACGTGCACATGATCAAGTTTTCCTACACCGTATAGTAGAGATCTAGTTGAATTACCATTTTTCTGCTGTTGTTCAAACACTGTAATCATCTCACACTGCTGTGAAGTGCATATGGAAAATTATGGATTTCTGTTCTTACTGAAAGACCTCTGGTGATGGTGTATTCACACACCCATGCTCGCGCGCACACACACACTCACACACACACACACACACACATACATACACTAACCCTTTCATAGCCAGTAGTGCTCAGCCTATAGTGACACCTTTGCAAGTAGTTATATTTAGTTTGTTCAAAGTCTTGTTGCTAGGAGATGTGCAAATTATAGGTAGCCTACATTGGCTCTAAAACTGGAAACAAATTCTTTCACATTAAAAAGGGAACAAAAGAGGATGGTTAGTCTGTAATGAGCTGATGAACTCCCACACACACGCGCAGCTCTGTCACACACACCCACAGCCTGAACACTTGCTGCAGAGTTTCTCTGCTCTGCCGTCCTCGATTGCATATCAGCGCAATCTTCTGGCTTAGATAACCAACATGTACGCAGAAAAACACAAAGTAGGAAGAAATAGAGGGCCACTGTAGAGAGAAAAAATCCCCAAGGGTTAAAAATACATGCGATTACTTACATTATATAAAAAAGGATTTCATTGAATTTGTAAATTAGCACAAATGAGAAAAGATAGCGTTCATTGCATAACCTTCAAAATATAAAAGCCAGCCAAGACGGGAGAGATCAAGGTCTGTGACTGGCTGCGGCTCAATGGGGGATATCTGCAAACGTCTATGAATCCCCCCAGCTTTTGAAAAGCATCTGCTGTGTGCTGCTTCTCGTGCAGAACTGAGAGTAACCATGGTCTGTAGTTTATCTCCAAAGCCTTCTGTTAAGTACTGTGTCAAGGAATGCAGCGTGTCTGAAGGATGAATAAGTATGGGTTTCATCCCACAGGCTTAGAAGGGGACATATTTAAGGCAGAACAATTCAAGGAAAATATATGAATGAAAATGTGATCTAAATTGATTTTTTTTCCCCCAATGAGGTTTTTGTGCATCCACGCAGTAATTCAGTTAAAAAAAGTCAACTCTAAGTAAACTATTTGTGTAAATAAAATATTTTTTGTCATCATTTACTAATATTTATTACTGTATTTGATAAAAATTTAACACATTTTAAGAAGAAATGTAATTTATTGACTTGTATAGCAGGCCTGCTCTGGTTATAATGCTGGTGTAAAATCTAATGCTATGTTTTTAGCGCTGCACTGTAGCTGCTTAAGCTAACGTTAAGTTAGGGTTAGTCCCAAATCCTGGAGGTCTCATTTCTCATATTTTAAGTAAATATGCAAAGTAAATTGAAAATTTACTGGTTCTTATATAGAGCTTGTCTACTCTACTTGAGCACTCTAAGCGCTTTATACAACATGCCTCATTCACCCATTCATGCAAGCACTTTTTTCACACACTGATGAACACATCAGAGAGCAACTTGGGGTTCAGTATTTTGCCCAAGGATACTTTGGAATGCAGACTGAAGCAGCCAGGGATCAAACCGCCGATTAGTAGGTGACCTGTTCTACCTCCTGAGCCACGGGGCTCGTGCTTCTACAAAACCTGCTTTTATTAACTATGAAACTTAAAACAATGTTTGCAGGAAAATGAAAACAGCAGTCTAAGAACAAACTATTGCTCAGCTCTCTAAATCCTAGCTGCATGTGTCTCAGAGAAATGTGGCTCGCAGAGGATTTAGCAAAGACATGAAATAAACTCCCTTGTCTGAAGTTTATTTCAGACGAGGCAGGAGGAAGAGTGTCGGAGAGCAGAACAGAAAAGGCAGCGGTAAATGAGCCATACAGCAGTTTGGCTAGTTGGAGGAATTACACAAGTAAGAGAGGCCACAAAACACAGATTAGGCAAAAGTCAGCATGAAGGAGGATTAAATATCCAAATGCTGCTCCAACAAGTGCTGCATGAGCAACAGGTATATCACAGGGTGAGCGTGTGAGTAAAGGAGTGTGTGTAAAAGCACTGTTTGCTGTTTGCTGACTCGGGACTGCACCCAGCTCATTTTTAACGTATTGATCTTTTGGGTTGTGACAGGTTCATTAATAAACTCCGAGGAATGAGAGAAATTGATCTATTTATTCATTTGGTGCCTGTGCTAACTTGGAGCTCGTTACATAATATGTGTAACTGTGTTCACATTTTATGTTAGCGCACACACGCACACACACTTCTGCCCAGATGCTGCTGCTTCTGCTGGAGTTGGCAGAAGTGAAGCGCTGCAGTAGGCGTCGCCACAGCAACCAGGAGGGAAACAGAGAGAGAGCGAGAGAGAGAGAAAGAGAGAGAGAGAGAGAGAGATGACACTTCCCTCCTGTGTGAGTATGAAAGCCACCGATCAAAACAAACCTCAGAGATTAAACAAGCCTCTCCGCCCCTCGCAGTATCTCTGTCACCCTTGAAGTAGGAGCGCAGGTGAAGATAAGGATGACGGCCGACACCGGGTGATTTGCCAGTGTTTACAAGACTATACCGTGCGTCACCGCGGGTGTCAATTCAACTCATTAAGATTCACTCGCAAATATTGTGCAGCAACAGAGGGAAAGGGATGAATTAGAGCCAAACAAATATAGATGTCATGTTTATCGCACTTCATGTAAAATTGCATTTCTTAAGGAAATGTTCATTAAACAAAGGGGGAGGTACCTCTGCAGAAAACTGATTACATCAGCTAAATGCTTTCAGTGTGTGTGTGTGTGTGCGCGCGCGCGCGTGCACGTGCGTGTGTTTATAGTGAAGGAAAAGCAACGGTATAAAGAGAAGACGTTAAGTAATCTTAGCAATTATTAAACCTAAATGTATATTTGAATAATGAATAGTATAGAACTAATAAATAAAACCAAGAATTGCTTTAAAGTGATTTCTTGGACTAAAAAAAACTTAAAGTAAAAGTACAAACGAATAAAAATGCACAGTTTAAGCAGAACTCCAGGTGAAGCTTACTACACTGACAGTGATTTATCCTTTGGGATGAACATTAACAAAGAGTTGTGCTCTGGCCCAGATGACCAGGTCAGCAGAGTTTAACAGCTCATCCTGGCCAGTGGCTGCTAGCAAGGCAGGGGCATTGATGAATGCTCCAGCGGAGGCAGAGGATGTGCTTTGAAAGGTTGAGGTGTGCTGCAGTAAGTCTAAAAATAACCCACCAGCCTCTGATATTCCCCCAAGCCATCTGCCCCTTTTAGAAATATCCCCATAACAACCACTCATTTGATATCTATTGTTTTTTCCTCCAAAGATTCCATGTGCTCCAATGAAAAGACGATAGGAACGTGTTTGGAAATTGTCCTGCCTACTTCAGGTGACAAAACATTTCCACATTAATCAGTGTGGAGCAGGAGGCCAGTACATCTAGAACTCTGCTGATTCCGGGCTACCCTGTAGCAACATATGCAATCTAATAGGTATTAAGTTGGTGAAGGCAAATTTACTCAACTATAAATTTGCAGATCAAACTCCTCTCATTGCAGCATGTTTCTATAAGGTCTGAGTAATCACTGTCCATCTGTCCCCTCTCTTTAAAATCCAACACTGTATGTAATTATCTAACAGTTAGCAGGAACATATTTAAGAAGCTTCACCCCAAACAAGCAGACTTGCTCAAGTGAGCAGCAGCAGCAGCCTGTGGCAGGAAGATGGGGGGTTATGTTGCAGCAACAGTTTATAAGCTTGGTGGAATAATATTGGCTCGTCTCCACTCGGGACACCTTACCGAGAGCTGCTTCCAGCCTGTACACATTCATCGCTGAGCCCCGTGACCACGGGAGCAGCAGCATTACTCATCCAAAACATTTGCTTTAATTCCTGACTGGTGGCTACGTGACTTATGTTTACCAAAATAATACTTCTCTCCCTTTTCACCCTTGATTCAATCTCTGCATTTTCCTCTTCAACAATATCACTGCACTCTTGTGGCTCACTGTTTGCGTAGCAGCACCCAAGGTTACCACTGTTTAGCATTCTTATTCTTCATTTTCAGCTGCACTCAAAAGGAGGATGCACAGGTTAAGATACTCACTCAAACTTATTGAGACATTTAACAATGCAACTTATTGCTCTAAGTCAGAATACGAGTGGGAATAAGAGCGTGCTCTTTAGTGCTTCAAAAAAGTATCACATTCGATTTGAAGAGACTCTTGTATTAGAGAGATGCTGTGAATGAATACAAAAACAAAAACTAGGCCAACACCATGACTAGATCATATTCATAGACTGGCTATTAGCTCTTGAATTGTTTCATTTCAACTAAAAGTGTCAAATCTGTACACACAAGGCAGAGATCATCCAAAGTCCTCACACTGTAGAGGCCAAACGCAGCCATCCATTTGTCACCGATACTGTTCTAACATGCATCCTAACATGCTCCCACTGACACAGCTAAGTACCAGTGATCATAGCATGTTAAGCAATATTTCAAACATGCATATTGTACAGACTAATACTGTGCATACAGTACCTCAGTGTATCATGCCGTTTATTAAGTACCAATATAAATAAAGTCATAAACCGCAATCCATTGCTTTCTATTTTCATTTGACTTCCTGCCTGTATTAGAATAACCAATGCATGATATAGCGCAGCATCGCTTAGGCACACGGTTCACACTTTACCAGATATTTGGATTAACAATTTAGTTTCCACTAAACTGTGAGTGTGATTGGGAGGAAAAAAAAAAACAAAAAACAACGATTTAGCTCTACTATCTCTGCTATACAATGTCCCAAAATAAAACAGATCAATAGTGTGGGAGAGGAATAGTGAGATGGCTGTGTGCCATTACACTTTAGTAGTTGTTGTGGCTTGAGCTTTTTGTAAAAAGCTCTTGACTTCCTGCCAGATCTAACTGTGGCTAAAGCAGAATGACGAAACGACCCACAACCCCGTTTTGTGCCCTTCACAGTGCATCCAGACACTGAGGAAAAAGTGAAATTGGACAGCTGCGGGATTCCTCAGAGGATTCTCCAGCAGTTTAGCTAAACACTATTTGGAACAAGGCTCAGGCTTTACGCAAGTGCTCAGTACAATTTCTATGTGTGTTCTTCTTGAGGCGACTGTCATCATCTAACAGGCTGACTGCCAAGCATCCAGTAACAGGGTCAGAAAGGGTGAAAGAATATAAATCTATTTTTCCCCCCCAAAATGTGAGTGTAAAAATGTGACGTGATCATTTTATCCTTTAAAAGAGCAGCTGATTTACACATGAACATCTATAATATTGTCAGACCCATGATTGATAGTTTATCAAACTTGGTACAATTTCCTCAACCGTACAGATTCGGTTGTTATGCAAATACTTTCTAATGTAGGTTAGAGCTCCTAGCCTCAGGAAGAGTTGAGGAGAAGTTTGGTAAGCTTACATTTTTCTAACTTCACATGCGCAGACTTTAATTTTCATACTTCAGTTCCAGCCAATGCTGTGTCAAGTCACATCATAAATCATACAGTTCCCTCTGGAACCACAAAAGTCAAAAGTCAAGTTCTATACGTGTTATAGTACCCTGCAGGGCCTCAAGCAGCATTTGACATGGTGTTCTATTAAGAATAATGTGTGCTTACCTTGTAATTTGAACAAAAATTACAATTGGTTCGTGAGGGTCCAAATTCAGCTTTCACCTTAATGCCGTCCGCTTGCTTGACTGAGGAAAAGATTTTTAAATGTGCAGGGTTCATGTCAATTTTTGTACCCGTGTAGCAGCATTTAGGTGGAAACTCACCAACCAAGCAACTCATAATTCTCTTAAAAGCCTGGTTGAATTGATGCAGCCCATTAGCTCTGCAGGGGTGGATTTGTTTTTAACTGCTGTTTTGTTTTTGTTTTTTTTTCAGTGCTGTTACCTGAATAATTTTTCCACTAGCGGTTTTTAATGCTTTGAAACCAGATCTCATCAGCACAATCTGCAGCACCACACATTATAGTTAATTCACAGTTCATATTTATATTAGACATACCAAGTTGGGGGCAGTTATTAGCTACTCCAAAGGAAACCACAGTCCTACTATAACACCATCTTTTCAAAACCTTCATTCATTCGTTTCCGCTTATCCTTTTCAGGGTCGCGGGGGGGCTGGAGCCTATCCCAACTGACATAGGGCGAGAGGCAGGGTACACCCTGGACAGGCCGCCAGTCTGTCACAGGGCTAACACAGAGACACAGACAAGCATTCACACTTACATTCATACTCTCATTCACACCTATGGGCAATTTAGATTTGCCAATTAACCTAACCCCAGTAAGTGGACTGTGGGAGGAAACCGGAGTGCCCGGAGGAAACCCACGCAGACACGGGGAGAACATGCAAACTCCACACAGAG
>JAVDPK010000083.1:55393-78801 GCA_034780415.1 Cichlasoma orientale
CACCGTGCTGCCCAAAACCTAAAAGATAAAATCTAACATCATGAAGAAACCAAAAGCTAACTTTAGCTTGGAATTATTGCTCAAGAACATACGATTTTATAATCAAATAGAAAAATGATTGCAGCTGTTCTGTGAGCTATATGGAAATAAACACTTCTTGGGCTTTTGGAGTAACTAGAAGACATGTAGTGTGCTACAAGAGAAAAGTGTGATGAATTAAAAATATTTGTTCTTAAATTGGAGGAAAAATAGAAGTCACTCGTAAGCTCTGACATTTTAATGTTGATAACACTTGTATGAGAATGTTTTATCTATGTTTTATAGAATCTGTTTTAACTGAAATCTGAGTGCACGAATCAGTCCTCGGTAACATCCTAGCAAAATGCACTTATGCATGGAAAATCAGTTAAAATCGCTATTCTTGTCCCATTAAATCCGTTTTCACTGTAGGCTTAGCTGTTACTACTGAGCTGTGCTTTTCTGGGTTCTTCTCTTCAGTGTTGTTCAAAATATCTCCCTCTGGCATACTGATGTGTCACTTCTTGTGAGAGCATCCATACCCAGCTCCCTAAAATGTCACACAGGACTGTGAAAAAGTTTGAGGTACTTAGGTTCCCTTGGATACTTCATGCAGTACGACCACAGAAGTGTCAGACTGACCCAAATTAAATTGGCCGAATGACAATGAGCCCAAACATACAGCTGGAGTCGTAAAGAATAATCTACAGCCGCAGGAGCAACATTGAGTTTAGCAGCAGATGGTCTGCTCCCCACATGTCACGAAGTCAGACTTGGATACACGAAAAAACAAAATGCTCAACATCATTGTGACACTAGAACAAGTGTCATGAAGCACTGAAGTCATTACACTTCATCCTCTCAGGACTACGAATGTCTAAATTCAACAGTAATCTATTAAGCAGCTGTAACAGCATTTCAGTGTGTACCAAAGATACTGATAAACACTGGCAGCCACTGGGAAAGCCACCAAACCTCATCCAGCAGGAAAGGAAGGCCTTCCTGTAGCCCTACACTGAGAGTTTTTGGCTGTAGATATTTTTATCTATCCTTCTGCAGCTTTAACTTTGAGGATTTATTGTGCTATGGAGAACTACTACTTTTTGAACTCATATTCCTCCACTCTGCATATCTTCCCTGGAAACATCACTACACACTAGCAGGATATGAGCTTTGGGCTTTCTTTCCTATCTGCCTTCCCTCCCACATATGTACCTGTAACCAAACAGCAATAAAACTGTCAGGATCCAATTTTTAAATTTTCCAAAAGTAATTTAGTGGCAATTGGCCTCAATTAGGCAAAAAACACTTGATTGCAGACTACATTTGGGACTGATATCAGAAAACTCTGAATTAATTAAGGCCAATCAAGTACACAGCTCAGAGATGCACTAGCCTGATTGAGATATAACACTTCCATGATTGCGGCACATATAAGACGACACTGGCCATGACAAAATGTACATGATAAATTAACTCTAGATGCCTTTAACCTACTCCACATTACTCAAGAAGCACATGAGAAGAAATGGAAAATTGCGGAGGAAAAGTGAGATTTTTGTAATTTCATACTCTCATATGTCCACTGAGGCTTGGAGCACAATCAGGGATGAGCTCACAGAGTATGTCTGAAGCTACCGGTCCATGTCTGAGGCAAGCTGGACGGGAGATAAGTGTTCAACAGGCCCGCGTACTTAAAGTTTAAAGGCAAATCTCTGTTAATCACATATGGACAAGAAATAATTGGGGCTATCTTCCCCCAGCAGGCATCGATGGCTTGAGTGTGAAACAGGAAAAAGCAGCTGCTTCAATAAATCTGATAATCCAGAGCCCTGATTTTAACACAACCAGAATGGCTTTTCTTACTGTCGGCAATTATATATTTATCAGATGATTTCCACTTATGAATTATTATTTTTTAAAAAGTCAAAAGTTTTTATGTTTCCTGTTCTCAAATTACCGTATTTGATTATGCTAAAAAAAGTATAAGTACAAAAAAAAAGAAAATCAAGGTGATTTCCAAACACAAAGGGCCTCATTATCCGCTTTAAACCAAATTACTCTGACACCTTTAAGATCCAACAGCTTAGCTGCAGAGAAACAAACAAAAATTCAATTACAAAGTTCTGCTCTTATTCATTCTGGCCACTGTTACAATCTATAAAGTCCCTCAACTGTGTACTGTCAATAAAGTGACTTCAGTGAGTGTCTGCTGATTTTCTGCCTTAGATGATTGATTTGTTGCTTTGGGGTTTGCGGAGATGGCCAACCCTGTATGTTATAAACAAAACATCCACTTTCTCACTCATGTACAGAGCAGTTTTACAGTGTGGGTGGGCGAGTTGTGTGAGTGTTAAATCAGAGGCTAGAATTAGCAGCTGGTTAAGTTTACATAAACACTTCTAACAGCAGGAAACAGCTATCTTGGTACCAACTTTTATTTTGAATCTCACTTAACAACACATATATAATGCCAGATTTACTCAACACAATCCACAAATAGTGCTAGGTGTGGTCAGTTTTGCAGGTGATTTAGAAAGATTGCGGAGTTTTCTAATCACAAGCGCAATATTACAATCTGACAAGAGCCGCACAATTTAGCACAAGGTCGCAAACTAAGAGATGATATTTAGCTGCAGATAATTTACTAACAGGATAGGCGAAGTTTGTTAACTGTAATCAGAAAAGCATATAGGTCATACACATGTACATTAAATGTAGGCCCGTGGTGGCAGTCTGGCAGACAGAATCATTATAATGGAAACAGGTATCAGTAATTAACAGGCTCCAATGTGGGACGGTAAATTGTGCGACAATATGTTTACATCGCATTCTGCAGCACTCTTATATTAAGACAACTTACGACACTTCGAGGGATAAAACAAACCAGAAATGCCTGATTGACAAAAGTTTATTTCTATACTCTTCAACAGAACCACCACAATTTTTCTGTGGTGGATCTGCGTAGTGAAAACAATGGATTTGCAGATATCATGGGGCAGTTGTGTGTGCGTGTGCGTGCACGCGTGCGTGTGTGTGTGAGATCTCACCTATCAAAGGACTGAATTTGTGTAGTCCACCACTAAAAACAGTGATGTGTTACAGCACAGCTCACGAGATCACTGTGAAAACCTCGTGCGCTGTCTATGGTCCTGAAATTACAACAGTTTGAGTGTAATAAAACTTTATTAAGGAAAATAAACGTTTATTAACATAAATGCATTGCTCGGATGTACGTCCATCCAAAGCCTGATTATCATCGTCATCCCTCCATTCTCGATGTTCTTCAGTCATTTCACTTTGAGCCCCAGAAATTCCTGCCACAGAAGCCACAGTATGTTGAAAAGTATCCAACGCCAAAAACTGAAGAGTTGGAAGAAGGTGTGTTGCTGCTGGTATTGTGTGACTCCTTTAGGCTGGAGGTTCCAGATCATCTCTGAATTTACTGAGCAAATTTAGAAGTAGGTGACTTGTTAATCTACACGTTTTTATCACATCTTCGTGTGGCATTCCAAATAAATTAACACGAGTGGAGAAATGTCTCAGTCTTCTAGCACGCACTCTTAAATCTCTGCAATGTCTCCTTCATGCAGCAAAAACTGCCACAATATCAAGTGCAAAAAATAAGGCATGCTTTTTTTTGGCATTAAATATCGGGGCAATTAGCTGCAAATGTTAGTAAATCAGTTTGAGCACTTGATTTAATTATTCTCCTCCTTATATTCTGTGCCTTGAGAAAGGAACTCCCAGACATGCATATGCAAGAGGGTCAGTAGCAAAAATCTTTGAGTTCCCACCTCTTTTAAACCGCAGTTTAAACACTGCTTCGTGCGTAATGAACATTTACATCTGCAATGTACCTCTGGCAGATGAAGTTCGAGACTCAGCAGCACAGGTGAGAAAGTAGAGGTCCTGATGTTCTGTGCTGCCACTTGATATTTTTGGACACTCACTGTCTACCAATTGTAGAGCTACTTTTTTGTAGCCTGTGTTGGCACTACTGATGCAACTAGTTGTCAATGTTGCTGTGTCCTTGTTGTGTGTTTCCCCTTACCTGAACTTAATATGTTTCTCCTGAGATGCTTAAGCTGAGGTGGTTGTGGCTCAGAAGGTAGATATATGAATATATATGAAAAGTCATCTACTAATCCAAGCGTTCATTGGAATATGATTGTGTGTGTGTGAATGTTAGATAGATGGCACTTAGATGTAGAAAGTGCTTGTATGAATGTGTGTATGAGGCATACTGTATAAAGCGCTCCAAGTGCTCATGTCGAGTAGAAAAGTGCTATGAGAACCAGGCCATTTATCCCAACCTTACCGTGTTGTGTCTGCCACACATAACTGTAGCCTGAACATCCACAACATCAAAGGGGATGCTACAGGAAGCTTTTGTTATGGGCACGACTCAACGGAGAAACAAAACTCTGTTTCTGACTGCATTAATATTAATAGGAGTCACGTTAGCCAGCAAGAAGTGGCTGGTTTTTATTGACAGTGTTACATACAAATTTATAAAAGACATATGTTCATCTAAGCCAGATAAGGCTAATGAAAATCATTACCTGGAGTAACCCCTCCTTCATTATGTTAATCTGGTATTGAGAGAGCCCGTTGCTTCAAGGACTTTGATTCATTTCTTTGCACTCATTTTGTGTAGCACTTCAGCTCAACACACTTTGTGACATACGGCAACATGGTCTTTAGTCATATCTGTTGTCACAACTCTGTGAACATAATGTCCGATTAAATTTGGATTGCTTTCTTCTTGAATGTATAATTGTAACTGCATGCTATCTTTCTCACTTTTCTAAGAACAGACTGATATTCCTGCAGTGTGTGGAAGCTCATTTGGTTTGATGACTATAGCAAATGGTCTAAGAAACACTCTTCAAGGAGCTTTACAACACATAAAGATAATAAAGTGAAGCTAATTAAAGGAAAATAATATTTACTGATATAAACAAGTGATCTGATAATTTGATAACCACAATTTTTCATACCACGATATACTGTGGAAACCGGTGCAGTGCATGTGCACTGCTATCATAGATTATAAAGGTAGATTGAGTGCCATATACGAACAATACGGTGATGTCTGCAAACAAAGACAAGCACAACAGCAAACTAAGACACTGTAAATGTGAGAACTGTATTGCCTGACAATGAGGTTCATAGTCTCTGTCACTATCAAATATTTGCTAACGGGGATGGAACAGCACATGTAATTGCAGGGGATGTGCAGCATCGTAAAGTATCCGCCTACTCTTCCACCAGCATAATCTCCAAGACTGGAAAACCAAACAAGGGCACTGTACAATTGCCTGCTGTGCCAATTCCACACTCAGCACTGGAGCAACAACATCAGCAGGCGGTTGAGGTGTTTGTTTGAGGAGGACAGATTGAGAGTTGGGGAGTGGGAGAAGGCGGAGGCAACAACTGTTTTGACTCATCTCCAGACAAATCAAAGTCATTAGTAAGCCTCCCCTTAGAGATTCACTGCGTTCAGATCTAAACATGGCTGGTGTCATATGCCGCACTGCACTCTTACTCCCATTTTCTTGGCTCATTACTCTACTGTGTCTCTCCTCTTAATATGTTCCAGCCCTAATTATGCAAATGAATCCACTTTTTCTTCTTGGAAATACCTTCAGGCACGGTGACGGGATTCCTGTCTGAGTCCTAACCTTACAGCCAATTAAAACCAATTCACACACGATACCAGTGCAGTTGTTTGGCTGACATCCACATTGATCTTTGTTTAATAAGGTGACCCACCCCCACCCTACTGACATGAGAATGATCTTGAAAATCAGGACATCCCTTTAAATGATTTAAGATTCTAATTCCACAGACTTGTACTGTAAAATGTATTATGATGGTAGAGAATGAACAGAAAAGTTCGTCTCTGGACGTGAAGTAAAGATTACACTTGAAAGAAACGTTTAAAACAAAAAAATCCTTCAAGATGCTAAAGATGACAGACAAGGCTTTAAAGGAATGCAGGGGAAGCACCTCTGTTTTCCAGAGCGCCTCGCTTTGTCTTTCAAGCTTGCCATCATGTGGGAGGTTGAAAGTGGTAAAAATTGCTCCTGATGACGCAGATACAGCAGTGACTGAAGAGGATTTCCCAGGCAAGAACCAAAAGGTTGACAGTAAAGGGAATGCTTTTTTCTTATGTATTTAAAAAAAAAAAGGGGGGGGGGGCAAATCCCTGCCCGCTCACCCACACACAATCTGTTGCTGCATGATGTCCCTCTTGCTGCTTTTTTGTTTCTTGAGCAGATAAGACTCCAAACAGAAACACTGTGGGGTACAGTACTTTCATGTAGCAATTTTGTCATGGACAAAATGTACATGCACTCTATTTAGGCTCTAAAAAATTGTCTAAGCAGGAAAACATGCAGTCTGGAGTATGGAAACAAAAAAAATCCTATCCTTAAGGTAGCAAGGATAGGTTATGTTTACTGTACATTATAATCCATCATATCAGGGCCACATTCAATTTACTGTTTCCAAGTAGCAGGTGAGTTTTAAAATGATATGTACTGACCAAAATGACCAGTACTAAGCTCTCACAACCAACGGTTCTCTTTGTAACCTCCATTAAACCAGTGATATTAATCACACCTGAAACAATGATCAGACATACAAAAAAATGTCAAGCATTGATATTTCGCACTATTGTATGTAATTGATGTCAAGCATTTTTGTTGTATAGCAACTGACAGTCATTAACCTGAAACCTACTGGGTCTCTTCTGAGATGCTTAACCTGACCCAACCTTACCCTGTTATCGCTGCCACACATAACTGCAACGTCAAACACCATCCCTTATGACATGAACTGTGCTACAACTAACTGTTAAAGTTTACAAATCATGCTGCATCATTGCTCTATTTTGGACTCTTCAGTCCTCCATTTCTTTAATAGTCAATACTTTCAACTCAATTTAACCCAGTCAAGCCTGAACCAGGAAAAAACTGCCAGAAAATTCAATTTTCTGGAGTGTTTATTGAACCTTCTGACACCTTAAAAAAAAGAAATGTAATGCCAATTTGCATATATTGGTTTTAATTTGTATCATACGGACAAAGAACTCTATATGAATGCATAATCAGGTTAACTTCATCTTAGCGAGATGATCTACAGACTCTGGCATTTCCTGTGGAACGTCTGCTCTTAAAAATGCTGGTGTGACCTGGCTTTCAGCTGTCTCCTCACTGAAAATAGCAGGAAAAGGCAAAATTAAGTCTTCATTAGAAATCAAAATCATCCACATAAATGAAGCACACTTTTCAAAGGGAAAAACCAAGGGGTGACATGCATGGCTTTCTGGGTGAATTATCAGTGTGAAGCAGGAATTCTAAGGTAATGAGCTGTCAGTACCTCACTGGGGGGCAAATCACTATAGACAGCAGAGCTACCTGCAAGGTTATTATTTCCTCCACAGAAAGCGTGGCAATCAATGTCTTAGAAAAGTTAGTTCAGTCACCTGCAGAGAGTAAATGCAATTGCAAATCTCACTCAAAACTTGCTCCACCATCCACCTTATAAACAAACTCAAATCCACAGAAATTCTCATTTTGTAATCAAAACAGCCTTCAACATGATAAATACTGTTCAATATTCAAGTTTAAAGTTCTAGTTTGGCCAAAGCACTTGTCTCTGTTGAGATCTGTTAAGCTTCATTGCAAGTCTTGTAATGATTGCACTGTATTCCAACACATTTTAATTACCACCCTTCTCACCACACTGGCGATGAACGCACTTAATTTCAGATGTGAGACTGTGAGCCAGCATGCAAACAATGCTTATCAGCATCATGTGTGACTAAAGCTGAAGAGAATGTAGATCTTATAAGAAAGTAACAAAAACTGTTACTTTTATCACTATACGACTTCAGATGATTATGAATGTGCACCATAAATTGTGAGGATTTTGAAAATGGCCATGTGTACTTTTCTAAGAGGTTGGGGCCCAGATGCACCCAAAGTGCAATGTGATTCAAACTATTAGACATACTGTATCACTCATTTGGTTTCCATCCTTTTGAAGAAAATCCCAATCCTGGAATATTAGTACTAGAAAGTAGTCCCCCTTCCATCACTGGTAAAGCCCCATTCATGAAAGCCTAGAGTCTGGTCACTAGTAGTTTCTTTTATATTCCAAGTAGTATTTTTTATGGATGGATATACGAAAAGCAGGTATAGCAGGCTAAGGCCTGATTTAGACTTCTGCATCAGGCCTTTCTGGGGCCTACGTACATAACTGGAAATCCCCTCTGAACTCGGCACGATAATCACAATCCTTGTGGGTTGTGTCGACCTGACGTGTAGTTACATTCCTTGAGAAGTGCACGTCCGGTTACATCTTTGGTTACCACTCCTGGGTCACCGCGTAAGGTTCAGAGGTGATTTCCGGTTATGTACGTAGACCCCTTAAGGACCTGATGAAGAAGAATAATTCAGGCCTTACTAGCATAGCTAGCAAGGTGCATCTGAAACTTTCTGAAATATTAAATTGAACTCTAATTTTGTCTCCCAAAAAAACAGTATAAAGCAAAAACATTCTTAAGGGAAAAAATGACCAGCTGACTCCTCAGGCACCCACCTGTTATTCAGAGCAAAGCAGCCATGCCTAGCCTCTAAATTAAATCTCAGTGGACAACATTACATCTCTAAACCATCCACCATCAATCAACCTCCTAAAGCAGGTACCCAAACGGATTTGCTCCATCAGTCTAAGCTACCCTTCTTCTCCCAGATCACTGTCAGCCTGTGAAACTCTATGCATCCTCCAAACTCTTACACTGACTGCACTCCATCTCCATCTCCTCCTCTGTCACTTCTCAACTCCATCATTCCCCCTCATTAAGTGATGTGGGATGTGCTTGCCATATCTATCTCCACAAGTCCAAGTTGATTCCTTCTTCCCACTCTTTTACATTCATTTGTATCCCCAGCCTTGCAGCCCTTTCTCCCTCCATCCTCTATCTCAGATTTCCCATCAGTCTTCCTTCATTAGCACTGCTGACTTAGTCACCGTGATCTTTCATTTTAATTTCCATTAGTCGTATCTTCTCCTCTAAATATGACCACACACTTTCTGAGTAGTTAGACCAAATCTGAGTATGTATGCATTACAAAAACATAGGCAAAGGTTTGAGGAACAGAACAGTACAGTAGCTTGAGGTGACCACTAGACTGAGCAAATCTGATCTGATCTGTGAGGTGCAGTGAGCTGTGAAATGTATTCTCAAACAGCTCTGGTGCAAAGTGCTCACTGCGGTAAAATGTTTATACTGCACACCCCCAACAATGCACTGCGGCTGCTGAAAAATTAAAACACATTACTTCCCCAACACTTGATTTTGCCAAGGCAAAAAACAAAAAACAAAAGAAAAAAAAAAGATAAAAGAAAGAGGTTAAATTATTATTGTTTTATGCAACTATAAAGTAATAAAGCAGTCAGGTTATTTACATTGACAAAACTTGTGCATTTAATCAGATTTGAATATAGAAAAAAATTAATGAGTACTGGGGGCTATCAATTATCTCTATAGTAGATAAGTGAAGTAAACTAGCTTTACAGTCCATCAAGAAGGCCATCGAGAGGGAGCCAGGGGTGTATTGGACAGCTTTTGATGATAAAGCTTCAGACTAAGACACACAGTGTTGTTACCTCATGCATGATTAGATACTTGCAGATCACAGATAAAAGAGAATTCTGTAATCTGAAGGCAGTTTGTATAAAACAAAACAGGCCATTCAAAAATGAGCTGGAAATAAAACCGGGACTTGTAAAATCTTGCCGCACCATGAATGGACCCCCGCAGGCATCATAATGATAAGTAGTGAGCCTTTCAGCTTTCAGTAATTAGTAATGAAAGGCTTTCAAGTTTTAGCTGTGAAAATAAAGACTTTCAAGAAATAAACCTTGATTTTGATACAAATATTGCATTATTTCAGCAATAACCTCTTTATGTACTTACATTTCTGTTAATACTTCTCTAGGTGTTAGTTTTCATTTTCATTGGTGAGGTCTGCCAGGACACAAAGAGGTGACCAAAACTAGGTATTTAAAGAAAATAATGCCACATTAAACTCAGCAATATGGTTTCATTTTAACTTAGTGACAGCATCCACATTTTTCACTCATTGTTCAGTGTATATAAAAGATTTGCCACTGTGACAGCAGGAATTGCTTTCTGGTCATCGGATCCAAAGCCTGAACTTCAGCATTTTGGTTGCCAACATACTGTTTTGTTTTGTTTTTCTTTTGAAGCCAGGAGTGATCAAGTACTAACTAATGATACCTGCATTCATAAACTGTAGGGGTGTTACACACACATACACACTAATTAGTGCTAAGTAACTGACTAATTGGACAGTCTGTACCACACAACCGCCAACCATATCATTTGTCAGGTAACTAAAAATGCAAAAGGAACCAACAGCAACAACATGGTCAGGCAGACAGCAGACAGTGCCGGCACAGCTGTCTATCAAAGTGCAACATTGTCCTATTGCCACTGAATCTGGTCAAAATTCCATGCGCTGCCCTTGGCTGGATGATGAAAAACTGATGATAAATGAAAAAACAAACCCAAGATTAATATGAACATGCATTATACAGTAATGCAGCCTACCCCTGTGCCCTTGATTTTAACACTTCAATATACCCCTTTGTAGACCGGCTTGGATAAATGCAAAATTGCACTCCTACAAGGTCTCAGAGCCCACAGAACAGAAGCTACATAAATCTCCTTCCACTGTCAAGTACCACTCAACATCTGGCTATTTATTTGCCATCTGTTCGTGGACCAAATGGCTGTTGCAGCAAATGGGAGCTTGTTATGGCTATTGCTGAACACCTGTACAATTGAATGCAATCCAATCCAATGGCCCTGGAATAACTGTGACATTCATAAAGCTTATTATGCTCATTTTTTAAGGTTTGTGACAGAAGTTCTATTGTGTGTTTGCGCTGGCATCTTATTTTACTTCTGGTGTAAAATCTGTCAAATCAAACATGCAGATGCATTCGCTACTGTGACATCTGGGATATAAGAGAGCCGCCAAAAGTGTGAATGCAGTATAACTGTAATGAAGTACAATACTTAATTGTATTCCAGCCCTGGTGAAAGATCAAAACCTCATTTTAAAACCTCATTTTAACAGAATTTGAATGTTTATTGTAAAGACATTTATTTAAAACTCTAATCTAAAAGAAAAAGAAATCAAAAAAGAAAAAAAAATTTTGGTAATTGATTGTTTTTGATGAGCGTTTTGTGGATTCAAAATGTTTTTGTCTGAGTTGCTCTTTGGAAGGGAAGCATACACATCTCTTAATCTTTGAATTCAGGTGCTTTCATTCCATTGCCACAGGTGTATAAAATCAAGCACCTAGCCAAACAGTCTACCTTTAAAAGCATTTGTGAAAGATGTTTAAAGAGCTCACTGAATTTGAGCATGGTAACGGGATGCCACTGTAACTACAAATTAGTTTGTGAAATTTCTTTTGTCCTAGGCATTCCATGGACAACTGTAAGTGGTATTATTGTGAAGTGGCAGACAACGAAAGGTCACAGAGCGAGGTCGCCAAGTGCTGAGGTGCATAGTTGGTAAAAGTCGCCAACACTTGGCGTCAATAACTGAGTCAAAGCTCCCAGCACAAAAACCGTGCGCTGTGAACTTCATAACATGGGTTTTAATGCCGAGTACTTTTGTGCATATAGTATATAAGTTAAACATCGAGAAAGTCAGAGGCACTCTATTTAAATAATAAATGTCTTTATTCTTGTGGTTTTGCAATGTGTAACCTTAAATGCTCAGACAAATTTCGGCATACAAGCCTTCTTCAATGAGCCGAACAGATTGCATGAAAATACAGTATAATTTCTACTGGTGCTCCACCAATGCTCACAACTACAAAAGGAGCACGCAGTAGCACCAAACACAAATCGTATGCATGCATCTCAGCAGACAAACAAGGATTATTAAAAAAGCAGTAAAATCTAAGTAGTCATTTAAGCTGGAGTATGTGGTAGCCTGAAAAAAAGCTTTACTTTGGGACACTCAGTCCTGTCGGCTCTTTGTGCAGAAAGGGGCATGTACTCAATTCCAGAGGGTTGCAATGTAGATGGGTCACTACTATGGAAGTCCAAGTGCAGCGACATTTTGGGTTTCTATTTTTTTTCTTGTGGCAAGTATATAAAAGTAATTTTAAGGAGACTTGTGGCTGGGGCCAGCTGACTGAATAAAATCAAACGATTGCAATCCCCTCTTGTCATTTCTTCTCCTATCAAACTGATCAAAAGAAGTGACAGACTTCTGAATAATATTCTTGCAATCTATTACATAATGTCAAGGAAAATCATCAAAGGACTTCATTTGATAATTCCTGGCAGTGAAAAAGCATTTGAAGAGTAAATGCAGAAGGTTCGCTCATCCTCCAATAAAGAGTGGATGGTAACTCAGGATGCTTGAGCTTGAGGAGCTTTAACAGGCCAGCTGAGCTCTGCTCCTCCTGTCCTCCCATCAGAACTTTATTGTTTAAATGTCAATAGAAGGTTAGCAAAATCTTGTTAAGGAGTGAATATCAGATGCAATTATACAGGAGGCACGAGCAAGACCTCTGTGGCTCTCATCCAAGGTCTAATTAGGCAGAGCAGGTTTGTGTGTGTTTGATATAATTAAGGGGTAGAGGAGAAGCTGTGTCACTGATGAGGACCAAGATCAGAGCACCAGGCACAACCTGTTGATAAGGAACACTAATCAAAAACACTTCAGGATTTTATTCTGCTAATTTGATGCTGAGAATTATTATTGTAAAAATTAAAGTGTGTATGCAGATGCTCACTTGTTTAATGAGTGCAGCATTCTTAATCAAAACATGTAAATGTCCACTGTTACACAATATCCACTGTGATAAAGTGGCAGCCATTATTCACAAACTTTAATTAAACACATTATGAAGTAGCCAAACTGAAAATTAGCCTAAATTTAAACTCGTAATTATTGAAAAACAAGTCATTTTGTAGCCCATGTTATTTCTCACTCACCCCCTACAATCAAGTTTTAACACACACTGTAAGTGCTGCTTCACAAAAAGCTTACACTCTAAAAAACAAAAAAACAAAAACAAAACCCAAAAACAGATGAGGGCACAAAGTTACCAAAATCCACTGAATGATTTATGGATTTTTGTAATAATAAATGGAGACTGATGTATGAGTCTGGAAAGAGACAAAGAAACACTGGCACTTAAAGTGGTTCAGGCTGAGGTCTCCCAGAAAACAAACTCTAACTTAACAGAGTCGGCGTAGCTCTGAACAACCTTTGAACTCCACTGGGACAAACATAAGCTACAAGATGCAGATCCCGATGTACCCAACAGCACAAACAATTCAGACGTCGTTACATAATGCATATATCTTCTTAGTTACTACTCTAACACTCGGTCAGTGTGTCTGTCCTCTCTTTATTATGACTGGATTTCTTCAGAAGGGCAATAACAGCAAGGGGTTAAACTGAGCTGGAGCTGCTTTGGACTAAACCTGGCGAGTCATAACCTCACTTTATGTACCTTCAACTATTTTCTATAGACAAGCAGTCCTAAATTTTAAAACAATGCTAACATGAGCTAGCAGAGTACACAAATATCACCACTGTGAATAAATGTCTGTTGTTTTTACAATTTGTGAGCTCAAACATTATTTATGTTAATACTGAAAAATTTTAAATTTATTCCCATAAAGTGTAATAACTTAGAAAAGACCTCTCCATGTATATTTCATATATATATATATATATATATATATATATATATATTTATTTCTAATTTAGTGGTAGCCCAACACCATTATCATTATTTTTCTATATTTGGCACTGATATGAAAAAGAAAGAAAATGCTATAAAGCTATAATACTATAATGTTCTGCTGGGTAAGAAGACAAGAAGATTCCTGCTGTTGTTATATTTGCCTGCACTGGCAGTTAGCAGGTGATGGTGTATTACTACAAAGGAGACTAACATTTAGGTCTAATTTAAGATTTGATGGTAGATTTTAAATGGCTTTAATAGTCTTCCAATAACTGGCATCAGGATATGAGCTTTACTGGGTGAACAAAATCAGTCTTCTTCATGCAAACCATTTCTCTACTGCAGAACCCTTCATACAGTAAATGTAAATCTCCCAAATCATAGAGGTGTTTTTAGGTTTGAATGAGATTCCTGATGGGGGAATAAGGACTGCAGGAGTACCAGTAGTAATTATTATGAAGCGTAATTAGTAACAACCTCCAGCTGACTTGAACGCTACGTAAAGCTGGTTAAACAGTTGGCTAGTGTGACTTGTTTACACTACGGCAACAATTGCTCTTGCACAGACATAGCAACACTGAAAATACCTTACCCCTGATACTAATACTTAGTGCAATGAAAAGCCACTTTAAAGCCAAACACTTTTACTTGTAGATCAACTGTAGTCTACTAAATAGGACAAAATGGTGGATTTGTGAGTTATGATGAGTACTTTGAAAGTGCTTCTTATTAAATAACTATTATAAGGACAAAGGAAAATAACCCATAACACGGTGTGGGAGGACAAAACAAGAGCACAGCTGTTAGAAAGAATTCAAAGGAAGATCCAGCATTAAGCAAGTCAGTTCAGCTCATTTCCCTTTCTGCATGTCAGTCAGATACGTTGAGAGTGGGAGTAAACAGTAGGAAGAGTGATCCGCTTGCTACAGAACACTTGTAAAGACCTACATCGCTGTTTCTGGGTTTTGCCCGTGCAGCTTTACACCATGAGCATGCATGACAGATGAGAACAAAAGGAAAAAGGACAACTCTCTGACAGCATGTCAGTTATGTCCCACTGAGAGCTGACATCAGAGCCCAGATCACATTTGCCAATGTGGCCCTGAGGGACGCCTCAGATATTCTGCATCCATTTGTGCCCATTGGCTTAGCGCACCAAATTATGCGGAAGTCTGGATTCAGTTGAAAGCATCAGTGATGCCAGGACTACTGGCCCCTCTAGTAGATCTGATAGTAATTCTCACTAGTAGCTCATGTGCTTGTACTGTCCCTAGAAGTGTCACATCACAAGTGGGCATTGCAAATAGCATTAGTGTTACTAAAGCATATCTCATTAAAAGACCACCACAATGCTATATCTTTAAATATGTGTTATTTGCTATTGGTAATCTCAGATACACTTGGAGATGAAAGTTTGACTCAAGAGACTTTTATCTGAACAAATTCGCTTGTGCCGATGGAGCGGAAACTTCTGTGGGTGATATGCTAACAGCGTGCTAATTTATAAATAAGATGTGGCCAATTCATTTCAATAAGGACCAGCATTCCACCAAGAGCACAGCAAATTAGCAGGTCAAAAATTAGCAGAGCAAATTAGGGAGTCTGTGATCTACAAACCAAAATAATACAGTGTGTTATGTGTGTATGTTCTTCTGGAAGCAGCATGGCAGTTCAGATATGAGAGGCATCTGAAACAGACTCAGCATGTTTTGTTTTTATCTAAGGGGACTTGCTGGGGACTGTGTGTGGACGAACGTGTGTGTGTTTGTACGAACGAACGTGTGTGTGGACGAACGTGTGTGGTCTCTGGATAAATGTGATGGCTCAGACGAGCGCAGGATTCATCCAGACAAGAGACGCAATATTACAAAATCCTGTTAATTGTATTTGTGTTAAACAGCTGATCTGTATCATGTGCAGAAGAAAAACACAAAAAATGATTTACTGTCAGATCCTGACCCATTTGTGTGTTAGTGCTACTGTGCCACATACATAAATGCATGCATCTCACACACTTCAGATCTGTCTGAGCCCCATTAATTGCTGCAATTTGGCAGCCATTTCCATATAGCAGGTAAAAATAGAAGCATCACTGATTTTGTGCACGGCTGAGAAAAGATGCAGACAATTCTTCATTGCATACTAATCACTGTGTAGAAATGTAACCAAAATCACTGCAAACTGGTGGTTCACTGTAATAAGTAACCAACACAAGACTGGTGAAGACCATTAGTAAACCTGGCTCCTAATGTTATAATCCATTACCCAAACATAAACGCATAAAAGGCAACTTTTTTCATAGAACCATGAAGACTAAAGCTAAACAGGCCTGACAGGAAACTGAATTTTGCTTCACAGTCATCACGTGGCCTTGAATACATCTCAAAATGAATGATAATGTTGCTCTGGGCAGAGCAGCTACACACATACAATAGATCTGCAGGAATGTGAATAATCAAGTTTTTGCAAGTGAATCAAAATTAATTTAGGGATCCCTAACAGACCGAGTTTATCACAACCAAAGCATCTGCACCTCCTGATGGAGAAATATTATTTGTTTAAAAATAAAAGCAGACTTAGTGCCTGTTGTCGACAGCAGAGCTAAAAAGACATCTGGACTAGAAAGTACTTGAACATACGTGGCTATCACTCCTCAGTGTGTAAAATGATTTTAGCTGTTGGCTAGTAGTGACTCGCTTTCCCTGACAACAGTCCAAAACCCACCTTTATCATTCTGCAAAGATGACACATTTTGATGCTGGAGTCCAAAAATAAACATTTAGGGAAAATGTGAGACCATAGGTGAGGGTAGGAACATAGATCCTACCCTCACCTATGGCCATGAGCTCTGTGTAGTAACTGAAAGAACATTGTGGGACACAAGCAGTGAGAAATGAACCTCCTCTGAAGGGTGTCTGGGCTCAGCCTTAGAGACAGGGTGATGGCTACACAGAAGGGGCTCAGAGGAGAGATGGAAGAGGCAGCCCGGGAAAGGGAGGTCTGAGCATGTGTGCTTAGACTGCTGCCCCCGCGACCTGGACCTAGAAAATGGATGGATGAAAAAGGTGGCAGCAGGTTGCTTACATCCTGGATCCTTACAGGATTCTTCAAAATCTGCCACTATCGCAGGCATGGAGCAATTTCAACGCATGGTTTCCATTTCTATGAGTTATTATTTTCATCACTGTGACAACTGAGATCTGGGATTGCTGTTCAACTGCAGAGAGACAGAGAAAATGAAGAAAGCAACCCATCCCAGTATGATGAATGAGCGAGACGGGAATGAGATTAAGAGGAGTCCACTGAATAAATGAACAGATTAATGAAGTGAGGGGAAAAAAAGAACAGGCGAGATGCTGCAGACGACGACACGTTCCTCTCCTAAATAAAAAGTGCTGCTTCTAAGAATAGCTGTACTTGCCTCTGGCTGCGATCGCCATCATCATTAGCACCCTTGTGTGATTCTCAACATAGCGCAAGCTGCAATGTGACAGTAGAACATGATGGCAAGCTGCTGACTTGTTTTGTTCGGTTTTGCACCTGCCATTTCAAAGAATCACGGGTGGTCGGGCAGTATTCATTTCCAGCATGAACATAAAACTTGTGCCTGCACTTATGATTAGTTTGCAGTGAGGTTATAAATATCTATTGGGCTTTTAGTGTTGGAAACTCAGGTTATTTGCTTTCTTTACAATACGACTACTTGTATCGATTACAGTACAGTGACTCATATGCAGAATCAACATTTTCCCACCATCAATTATTTTGTCTTTTCTGCAATCTAAACACGTGCGCCCGCACACACACACACAGTAAACAGACCCAATTTATTTTTATATTTATTTAGTAGGGACAGTGTAGCAGATAAAGCAATAAGCTCTCATTTTCAGCGAATAGTCCCCTCCTCTCTGTAAACGCCAAACTGAAACATGGTCGTGTGGGGGAGGAAGGATTGTTGTTGACTTTTCCCTGTAGGGAGAATGGCTGGCCAAATTCCTGATAAGAATCAGCCTGAGTTGGAGTTCGCACATAATTAGTATCATGAACATCTTCGCACAAATGACTTATAGGAGGTATGTAAGGAGCTTAGTAACTTATAATGAGTAATTATGCTTAGTAAGCATAAGCTAAGTCATAATAATTCTGAGGCTCACCTTATATTAAACTACAAGTTATTTTTTCACATAGGGCCGGGTGGGCTTGGATAGCTTTTTTCCCTTAATACTTTTTGACAGCACTTTATGGGAATTGACTTGCGATTCGAGCCAGTCTCAAGTGGTTGCTAGAGGAACTCAAATTTTTGGCACTTTTGTGTTGGCTTCATTTTTAGCCCAGAGGCCATTTGAACATAACTCAAATCCACAACAAATATTTGAAATTGTTTTCAAGGACTCAAAAGGGTCTTTACTAAACACAAAGACGGTCGACTGGAAGCATTAAGTAGAAAATCTTGGTGAAGCCATAGTGACCGCAGCAGCTATAATGTGGAGAGGTAAGACTGGTGTAGAGGTGAAAATTTCATTTAAAAATATTACACAATAAAAAGAAGAAGCGCAACAGCAAGACACAAGGTCATCATCCTATATCAATCATTTTTCTTCAGGGCAGAAATTTCTGGATGTGCTGTCCAAGTTCTTCTACAGAAGCACAAAGCTACAGGCGAGGTTAAGGACTGGAAACACAGCGGCTGGCCAAGGAAAAAGACTTATCAAAATAACTTCAAAACTGGAAGGTGTCCAGTAGTGTAGCGCCATCAGCTAAGAACTGTCAGAAACCAGAGGGACCCTCGTAAACCCATCTACAGTCTGGTCAGAAGCAGCCTTTTTGGAAGGCTTTAAGTAAAATAAAGTCACTCCTTCAAAGTGTAGGGAATAAAAGCCAACAGACTCACCTACACATAAAAAAACAGAAAAACTGGAGCACTGAAAAATGCCAGCAGGTGCTTTGGACTGATGAGTCAGAATGTGAAATATTTAGCTCAAACAGAAGACATGGATGAGTGTTTGTAGGCAAAAACAAAGGAGGTGGAAGTTTATTGCGAGCCGCATTTCTACAAACTTCATTTGAGACCTGGTATGCTTAATGCAGAGAAGTACCGGCAGATTCACACACACACACGACACAATCGAGGTTAGACAGGCTATTAATACAAATACCATTCAGATTCTTCTACAGCTCAGATTAAGGTTAGTGATTAAAATAATTTAGAAATGCTGGTTGTTAAACGGTGGATATGATCCACGCCAGTCATACGGTCTCAGTACCAGATAAGGGAGGCGTGGATGATTCTCCTCCTTTGTCATCAACAGAGGAGGTGATGGTGATGCAGTGATTCATGTACTTCCTGGCCACTGCTCATACGTTGCTTATAGCAGGCAGTAGTAGTTAGGCAAGACAACCCTTGAGGAATCTGGGTCAGATTATTATATTTTTTTTTAAACACAAATAAATAATATGGAAAATCTATATCTATTTAATCTATGTTTTGTTTCATATGTTTCCGCTATTACAATCATTACAATCTAAAGTAACATGGTGTAAAGAAGTATATTTTTGTATTCTGAGTAGTAATCCACCTTCCCTGAGCCTCTTAAATGTCATGGACTTCATCACTGCCGTGGCTCTTAACAAAAGCTACTTTAAGTTGTCTTACAAGACTAATATGTTTACTGCTCAGCAAGGTCCCTAAAGGCAAGGCTGCTTATGTCAGAATGCCACTTTATTCAAGCAGCACAAACTGTGCCAGTTAACATTTTCACTATTCATTTTAAAATCCTCTGAGTACCGAAGCTGCTCCATACACTCTGCATCCTTACACTGTTTCACAAAGTAGGCACGCTGAATCCTGTATGAGACTGGAACGGGGATTGTTCTTCCCGCTCAGGGAATTTCAAATCTCCCTTGCCAGGTATACTATGATTCTTGTGCACACACACGAGTGTGTTGGAAACTATTTCAAGTGAAGTGTTAGAGGCAACACTGCCAATAAACACAACAGTGGGATCCCCTCAGGGTGGCATTAGGTAAGAGGACAGCATTTAGCAAAACGATGCATGAGCTTATTAGAGTTGTCCATCAAAAACATCCCTCTACTGGTTACATATGCCAGTTATTTCTGGCATGAATACTTCTGTTCAGCTGGCACGTGGGGCATTAAAGCAGCATGACAACTGTATGATATGTAAACATGGCAGCCAAGTGCCAGCAGAACATCAGCAGCACAACAGCAGTCAAGACGACATCACTAAAAGTGGCATAGCACTGCTAACAATAGGCAGTGAGATTTGCCAGTGAATCTGAGTGGCATCACTTCAGTCACACATGGATCTCAGCACTGCTGCTGGCACTAGAAAGAGCAGAAACATGGAGGTGGTGTGGGGTTATTTGTACTGATGGCCAATATTGAAAATCGACAGATCCAACTTCTAGTAAATACGTCATTGTCTTTTTAGTTTGCATTTGGAGTCTTAAACATGAGGAATGCTATTAACAGCAATGTGGTTTACTTTTGTATTTAGGCATAAGCAACATTTCCATCCAGATGTATCTATTTAACATTTTTATTGATAAACCAACTTTTTAATTCTTCTACCCACTTAGGTTTGTAATCCACACACTGAAAATGTGGTTAAATGAATGGATGGAAATGCAGTTATAGTCACTCATCTGCTCATGAAAACCTGCAATGACAAATGCATTAATGAAATAAAATAATACAATTTTTTAAATCACAGCTTCCTACATTCACAACCAGCACACCCAGTAAGGCCGTGCTCATATGCTGGGGATGTGGAGCATATTAAAATGAATTATTTTCCTATTATAGTATTAAATTAAGGTTCAGTGGATCATGGACACAGTTATTCATTACACTGGTTCTCTATACATGGTAAAAATTAATCATGTAGCCATACTTTCATTGCTTTCCCCTTGCTGGCCTCCCTGTAGACCCCTGAGTGCCCTCGAAGTACAACAGCACCGGGTATGTGTAGCCACATCTCGTCCCCCTTTTGCTCTGCCTCCAGTACAATCATAGCATGCAGCAATTGTGTGCAAGTGAACACAGAAAATATTTCCAATGGCAGCACAAATTCTGACTCATAAACCTTGAATATAGAAAAGTACCATCAAAAAAAAGCTAGAGATACTCCAAAGCACTTAAGCACAAACCACTCAAAACCAGCAGGAGAACAAGAAATGATATTATACGTGACACATGCGAGCTAATGCTGAGGCGCTGAGGGTAAAGAAGCACAGGTCTTCCACAACATGAGACGGGTTCGCTCGTGAAGGTTCATGCTGGTGCACTTTCACATGAACCTTCAGGCTTACAAAACTTTTTTTTTTAAAGTAAAAAAAAGTAAAGTTTCATCTTCTCATGACTTTCATCTGATATCGACCAATCAATAGAGGATCGAAATGACCTAAAAGGCCACCCACTTGAGCCACAGAAATACTGTGTGGCTCCATGTCAAATTATTGATGCTTCCAAATACAGTGTTTCAGATATAGGAGATGTAGTAGGATCAATATTTTCTATTAAATTATCAATATGTCAATATGGGCCACAGCGGGAAGCAAACAAATATGCTACTATCAGCAAAAGATAATCTTCTTTCAGCTGTCACAGCCTTATATTAATTATGACTCTATAAAAGCATGAGATGCAATGGACTTTTTTTTTTTTAAGGTTTTAGAAGACATGAAAAAATTCAAGCCAGAGCACAACGCCCTGCCTTCTACTTGGCACCGTTTTATTTTGGCTCCATAAAGGCCTCGAGCACAGCCCATCTGCTTTTTCAAAGTATACAGACATACTGCGTTTCCTTATCCGGAGCGAATGCAAAGAAGGGGATATAAGAAAGTCTCTGAGATTAGAACTTCCCGTCCATTTACTCACCTTTCTTCTCATTAATAATTTCCAGTAATAAATGTATTCATATTTTCTGCTATTTATATGCAGCTGCTGAACAATTAATTTGGCGTAAGGACAAACCAGGTCTCATCAGCATTTCCATAACATGGAAAGGGTGCTGCTGGGATCAGAGTGTGTCTGAATCTTCTGGTAGTACAGAGAATTGTGTCTGTCTAGGCTTCAGTTTGTAATAAGGCAACACGGTCTTATTTTATTTGACTCATTTACATGTTAATTTTTACATTTATTTATTTCCCGGAGCATTTTTGTCATAGCAATTGTTAAGATGCCTGGTAAAATTAATTGAGTATAGCTCAATTTGTATGTTAAATTAAACTCTGGTACAGATTTATAATGTATACAGCCTGGACTTTTAATGCTATCAGACTGGAAAAGAAATCACAGGTTTCACACACCTGTTGCCCAAAGATACTTGACTGGAGCAGCAAGGCATCGAACCACCAACTTTCTGATTTGTAGATGACCTGCTCTACCACCTGAGCCACAGCCCTCAAAATACTGCATCCATCTAAACCCAGATCAAGGAATGAAATGAATCCAGGAACTACACAGGCATGACAAGGATTTGTTTTTGTGATTGAAAAGCAGACCAAAAAAAATCTCTCTCTAAAAAGAATGGAAGGACAGAGAGACGACTAAATAAATGAATGAACCTGTAAAACCTGAGAAGACAAAAAAGGATGCAAAGGAAGGGGGTAATACGATTGGATACCAGCCAAGTCTTGTTTTTCCCTTTCACACAGTTAAATCGATCCTGGAGCACTGATAGCATGCCACCCAACATTTGTGTTTTGATGCTTGAGATGTCCCACTGTCCCAGTGCTATTAGCTGAGACTGAGAGGTGAAATAGCCTTTTTTTTTTAATTACACCTAAACATCAAGTAGCGCAAAGAATTGAGCCTCAGAGGAACAGCGCTACAGGCCTTCACCTAAATTACTACCAATCTTACTCCTCTGAGTCGTCATTCGAGAGTCCTGAGCCACCCCTCATTTCTTTAGACCTTTCGTTCCAAAGGGCCAGACTTTCTTATAATTTAAAGTGCTCTTAAATCAATGGTTCTCCAGGTTTCTGAAGGTCTTTCAAAGTTTTACCTTGGACATTGGCTGCTTTATACATGTTCTGTCCAGTCCTTGAACCTGATGAATGTTCAGAGAAATGTTGTTTTTGTTTGTCAGGCCAATTAAGACTGACCTATTAATCATTCAAGCATTAAAAAAACCCCAAAAAATGAAAATGAATGATGTTTTGTCTACATGTAACAGACAACTTAGCAGAGAACCAATTTTAAATTGTATCTTTAGGCACTTTGTTATGAGCAGCCTGTCTCAAACACGATTTGTTCCCACTTCGTTAGCTGAATCTATAAAAAATACTACTAATAATATTGATAATAAGATATCAGTTCGACAGGCATAAAATAGTATTTTTGCACCAACAAGGTGGTGCTGTGTGTTCTTAAACAATATGAGGAAACCAGTGGACAAATAAAGAAGTAGCAGACCTAAAACAAAATATCTACATCATCAAATAGTATGTGAAAGTCATGTCTTTAAAGGAGACGTATCATGCTTTTAAATCCTTCCTTTTCATATATAAATCATTCACTTGTGGTCTAAATAAAGTAG
>JAVDPK010000083.1:78901-89531 GCA_034780415.1 Cichlasoma orientale
CTACACACTCAAAGTACACAACAAAATGTATTTAAGGGCTAAAAAAGTAGATTTTTCATGATACATCTCCTTTAAGAAAAAACAAAACTCCAGCAAAGACTTGATAGGGGATCTGAGATATGCAGCTGGGCCTTCAGCTGATCCATCTACTGTTTGCTGAAGCCTCATCAGAAATGGTCTCAGTGGAAGCCATTTTTCAGGGAGAAAGGGCTGAGACGTGCCAAATTACACAAGAACTGGACTGAAAATCAGTAGTTTTAAGGAGTAATGAATACAAATTTGTTGGCAGTATGTACGGAGGAGGTCAGGAGAGAGGAACAACAGTGAGCGTCTACAGCCAGTCTGAGTCAGTCTGTGCCGATAAGCGCAACTCAACTGTGACGCGTCTTTGCAATAGAAGACCCGATGCAGCTGGTTGCCAGCTGGTTGCATTCTAGTTATATTCCGATATGAAAATAAGGCTGCTGAGTGCCTCTGTCATTTTGCAGAAACATCAGTAGTTGTAGAGGAATTTGTGTATTTCTGTTTCAAATCTACGAGGGTCTGGTTGGACTCTAAATGTAAATATTAATGTGAATTTCTGTTTAAAGTGAATTAAATGAAGATGGCAACTGACTGTGACTGACTGCAGACCTGATCCCTGTCTTCAAAGCAACCATTTTAAATGCAACAAAATTCTCAGTTTATTGCACACTGTCTCAGTCATTTTGGTTGTGCTACACTCTTCAATCTAGTCTGACATTATTATAACCAACTGAGTTCAGTGGTCATCGTAGGCATCCCACCGCACGAACAAAGTATTAAATTTTTCTGATTTTCTTTTTTCCATTTTTTCCACTCTATAAACAGAATTATAAAAATCTAAATTATAAATTGAATGAAAAAATACAAACTTAGCTAAAATCAGTTATTCATTTTCAAATTATGCTCAATTTTTGCAGAGAAAACAGAATTAGCATCTTCTGCCTACCATATTTAAATAAAAGCACACACATCTGTGTCCTGTGCTTACTTTTTTTTAAGCTGTAAGCCTTTTGAGCCAATAAGTTAACACAGCATATTTACAAAAAAGAAAACTTTAATTTTATTCTGTGACAATGCTGCACGCAAGGAAGCGTACAGCTTTATGTGTTATTTTTTAAAGCATCTCTCTACCCAGCAGCTTGAAGCTTTAAGACGTCATCTGGATTTCTGGATAGCTGGGAGGTGTGCCTTCTGTCTGCAGTCTCTATTTTGAGTGACACATATTGTCAGTATGTACAGCAGATTAATCAGGTTGCATGGGTAAATCCTGTACAGCCCAAACTATGCAGCTTCAAAGCTACCACACAAGCATGGAGCTAAAATGGTGAGCACGATGGAAGCAGAACCCTGGGTTGGTTGAATTTCATACAGTGTGAAACACAAACACAAACATTACATTTGGAAGAAGCGCCTCTTGACCTCTATACCTAATTATTAAAGCAGCAGTATGTCATGGTGGGATGAGCACAAGCGAAGAGAGTGATTGTCACATGCCAGCTTCCATAAACTGCCACCTGATCCTACAGTTTTTATTCTTAAATTCTTAATAGATTAATTATAAGTTATGAGAATGTCCCAATTTGTTGCAAGCCTTAATAACACAGTAATCTATTTTTGTGAGTACAATTTTTTTTTCTATTAAATAACTTAAAAAAAAATACTGACTGTACCTTTAAATTCATTGGAGATATTTCTTTCAAATGATGGCAAATATCTGTAAAATAATGATCTGCTGGGCTCATTAAATATAATGTAATTTTAGGGTCAACCATTGTAAATGAACCTATCTGTAAATTGCTACCATAAATATGATTGTTTTTAGAGTTTTTTAAAGATTGGCATGCAAGTGAGCAAGTATAGTATTGATAACTAGTTATGTTTAGGTTGACCCTTACATATAAAATACATGGAGACAATAAAATAAAATAAAGTGGGCTTAAAATCTAAAATAGCAAAGTGAGGAATAAAATCAAAAATATTTTGACATCTACAATAAATTCCACAACACCAACAGTATTTAGTTCTTTGTTAACTGGTACTTTGGTAACTATATATTATGGGAATGGTGGTCTCACATATAAACTTTGCTTGTCTTTCTGCAGCAGTGCAGTTGATCAGTTTTGTATATAGTCCCAGGCACAGGCCAAATCAAAAATTCATGCCCTCCTAACCATTTGCTTTGGAATATAATGTAACTACTCCTTCCCCTGCTACACTCAGTTTACTTATTTGCTGGAGCAACAGCATAAATGCAACTGAGTTCAATTAGCATATAATACGAGCCTCCACCTAGTGTTGGCAAGTTGCCTCTTGATGAGCTGTGGAGGGAAGAAGAAAGCATCATTTTTTGGCAGGCAGCTGTGTCATAACACTGCGGCATTTGCAGGTGAAAAGGTCTCTTCCTCCAAATCAAGGGAACAGGTAGGGGTGAGGGGTTCAGTGTAGTAACAGGCTGTGGTAGGGTTTTAGTCTGTGAACTTGCACTCTTATTTATACAGTATTTGCTGCAATCTAAATGCACAGACTTGGACAATAGACTCATTTGCATATAATTATATTGCAATGAAAGGCTACTTTTAGCTGCTCCTTCATTCATAAGGGGTCACCACAGTGGGTGGCTCTGCATGTTTGATCTGGCAGATTTTAATGCCAGATGCCCTTCCTGATGTAACGCTGAAGGGATTTGTGTCTCCTCCCGGGATTTAACTAGCCTGTGCTCGTTAGGCGAATATGTAAACCACTGCACTATGGAGGATTAAAGTATTATTATAATTATTGCAATATAGCCTGTGTTATGGAATCAACAGCATGAGTAAATGTCCTAATTTTCTGTACAGAATAGGCCTTAGGCTCAACTATCAGCACAAAAAAGATGTGCAACTCTAACAGAAAAATGTGTTTTTTTCAGCCTGTGCAAATAAAAACACAGTATGTAAAGCAGTAACCTATGACTTCCAATCGCTTCATTTACAATGTATGTACACCATTAACCCTTTAACCCGTGAACTTCAAAAATGCCACCATTTGCGGTCTTCCAGCAACAGCTACCGTAAAAACCCTATATTGGATGTGAAGCCCAATTTCTCAGTTTTCAGAAACTGTTTGAATTTTCTGATAGGACAAATAGTCGCGTAATTACGGTAATTCAAAGTGCGTTTGATCAGAAGTCTCAGCGGTGATACGCTCGGCGTTAATCAGCTGTTCACGGCAGGTAAGGGCAGGTACCAGGTGCTTCGGCAGAGCTCGCCGCCGTTAAAGGGTTCAACAAGGACCAGAAACTGTAATTCTTTCATAAAGTTGATTACAGAATCTCAGATCCAAATCCACAATACTGTGCAGACTGTTGAGTCTTGAGCCACCCCTCGTTTCTTTATACACTGCTCACAAAAATGAAAGGAAGTCTTTTTAATCAGAGTTTAGCTTCAAGTCAGTTAAATGTCTGGGATATTGATCTGGTCAGTTCAGTAGCAGAGGGGGCTGGTAATCAGTTTCAGCTTCTTTGGTGTTAATGAAATTAACAACAGGTGCACTAGAGGGGCAACAATGAGACAACCCCTAAAACAGGAATGGCTTTACAGGTGGAGGACACTGACATGTTTCCTTCCTCTTCATTTCTGACTGTTTTTTCACTAGTTTTGCATTTGGCTAGGGTCAGTGTCACTACTGGTATCATGAGGGGATACCTGGACCCTACAGTGGTTGCACAGGTAGTCCAACTCCTCCAGGATGGCACATCAATATGTGCCATTGCCAGAAGGTTTGCTCTGTCTCCCAGCAGCTACAAAATGACCTCCTTTCTCGCTTGTCCTCCCCCATTTATGCTTGTCAGTATGTATGGAGGTTGTCAGGAGAGATGTATAACAGGGAGTGTCTACAGCCATCTGTAAAACACGGTGGAGGCTGTGTCATGGTTTGGGGCTGCATTCAAACCAGTGGTCTTGGGGATTTTCAAAGTTGATAGAATTATGAACGAGCCCAGGCAGGACCCCAGCACGTGTCAGAACTGAATCTTAGACCAGAACCTTTAATATTTCTTTGTGAGACTTTTATGTGCCAGAACAGAAAAAGTTCAAACAAGCTGCAGCTCCTCCTACTTTGCATCACTGTCAGACTGTCACCCATTATTATTCATCTTTTTTTAAGCACAAAGTAGTTTTGAGCATACCTACAGCAGCTTTATTAGGGTTACAGCTTTAATTTTTTTTGAGAGGACACTGTGGATGAGTAAGGATAATAACAGACGGCCTACGCCACAGCCCCCAGTACTCGTAATTGACACCATAATTACATTTAGCTCCAGCCATGAGTTGAATTAAAACTAAGATTTAAAGCTTCTACCTGAAACCCTTCTCTCTAGCTCACCTTCACTCTTCCCTTCCCTGACTCTCCTCTTGCACAGGATGACTCAGTAAGCACAACCTTCCCAAAAATCTCATTAAGGCCCACCACAGCCACTGAGTGCTGTTGCATTATTCATGTGTTTTTCCCAAGCACTCTCGAAAAATGGGTGAATAATTCCATCTGATGTTTAAAATGCACAGCAAGAAATCAGCTAGGTTGCATCTAAGCATATTTTTAAACTAACAATTCCCTTGCCGAGTTCCTCGTAATTCATGACCACTCACAGATGACATTTAATTCAGAACAAAAGCTCCACGTAGCAACATGGATATAAAACTAAAATAAATAATTACATCTGGTTGATGAAATCGTTATAATTAAATGAAGATGATCAGTTTCAGATCATGTGACTCGTGAGGACAGATACTCCACTAGGACTCATTAGTTTAGAAACATTAACTTTTTATTTATGCATAACATGCTAATCTTCTGTATGTGTGCTTACCAATCTCTGCGCAGGCTAAAAATATCTGCATCAATTCTTTAGGTGATGTTAGACAGCCTGTCGAACCTCAGAGACATGGAGGATTTGTCCATGTGTGAAAGCACAGGGGCAGGAGTGTCTGGGCTAAAAGGATTAGTACGTGCCTAGCTGAGTAGTATAATACTACTTGGATAGGCACATATATGCTATGCGAACTGCAGTATAAATCAATCTGCGTATAACAGTATATACTAGTGTTATACACAGGCTTTACAAACCAATCATATTTTGGTTTGCACATATGGGAGCCACTCCAAGACAACAGATAAAACACCCCCCAAAAACAGGACCAACACATAATTTGCTATTGGTGGAAAAAAAAATTGGATAAACTGATGAAAGGAAACAAAGTGACTTAGTTTGATCGTCAGACCTACACCATTTGTCTTTTAGTGCAAAAAGATTTGTAAAACGACACATTAACAATTTAGTAAACGGCTAGAGGCAACTAAAAAAAAGATATTTTTTTAATATTATTATTGTAAGTCTGATGAAGAGCAACATTTTCACTGGCAAGAACAGTTGCACAGCTCCAGCCTGCCAGGAGCTCGAGTGTTAAGTGTAGAATTAAATCCCAGATTGATCTCAGAGGTTAACTGACTCACAGTGAGTCTGCTAGTGTGGACATATGTCTGCGGGCTGTATTTATGACATGACTCAAGACTATATTAGGTAAAAAAAAAAAGAAATTCCTATAGATTTTTTAGATGCGGGTTTAGGTTGCAGCATCATTTGATGACTTCATTTTTACCTGCATATGAGACATATGCTGTAGGCAAGCCCCGAGGAGGACGGGAGACTCCACAACTGTTGCTGCTAAAATATGCAAATTGGTAAAATATGATTCCGACTAAATATAAGCCACCGTTAAATTTTTAGTGTTACATTAAACAGGGGGCATAATGCAATAATGACCCAATGGAGTCAAAACCTCAATATGATTTAACCAGCCTGTGGTGCATGAAAGCTCTGAATGCAGAGAGAGCGAGAAAAAAAATGTGAATAAACGTGTTTCAGGTTTTATTAAAAATGAACAGCAATGACGTTTTTAAGACCTCAGACAAAAATTAATACCTGATGATTTAAATATTACATTCATAACATGCACACACTGATTTGTGTGTTTCACTGTTCTGCCAGTGTAAGCACGTGGCCACTGTGAACACCTAAAATGAACCCTCACAGCGGTGAATATTGTATTATTTAAGATTTATTATTAGAAGTAAGTTACAACTGTATTTCATCTACTGTAAATTAATAGCATACTACAGGAAGCAATTTTTTTGGAACTAAATGTTGTATTTTGTATATTGTTATTTATTTTATATTTAGTCATATTGCTGCTATAAGATATTTGGCCGACTCTGTATGAGTAATAATCTTTATTTGTCACACTCAAGTCACAACGGGGCCGCTGCAGATCAATAGCAATGTTTGATGAGCCAGTGTTGCCATTCTGTGGCAGTACATGCAGAAGTGCTTCTCCAGCTGTGATATAACCTTTTCTGGATAATACTGGACTCAGTTACTTTTTAATGAACTCCTGGAATGCCCCATTTTTGTGTTGTCATGTACCACTTTTTAACAAGGGAAAGTGGATTAAAGCATCTTGAAACTACAACAGGAGCAGGTGTGGGTTTTGTGGGTTAAAGTGAGCAACGTGAGTTAACTTGAAGCTCTGCACTCACAACCATAATGAAGTTTTTGAAGCTGAAGATGTTTCACTGATATCCATACACGTATGTCCACTAAATACTATAGGCTAAATTAAGACTGAGGACAAAAAAAAAGGGGGAAATTACTCAATAACTAAAATATTCATATTTGAAGGTGAAGGTGCTTAAACCATGATTTGGTGCTCACTTTACTTTCTTTTCATGCTGAGTGAAGTGAAGTGAGAAATAAACTCCTCACTGTCTCCTTCTCATTTTCACACTTTCCTGTTACCAAAATAAGCAGCTAACAAAGATCATAAAGAGTATGTAAAAAAATGTGAGCAATTAAGAGATTCCACTGGGAAGTTGGTAAAGGACGAGTAGAAGATCACTACATCCATATACAAATTTAATCCCTATAGTAATCTTTGGGGAAATGTATAACATTTAAGATTTATCTTAATTTAAGGCTTTTTAGTTTTGCATGGCTTTGTTGAAATTTAATGGGTACTGGCAGATTGCATTAATACAGCCAAATATAGATATGCATCACTGAATGCACAGCCTTTGACCACTAGATAGCCTGGACTGAAGAAATACACGTTTGGCTTGATTGCACTGTTTTAATTTGAATGTAGTACAGAACTGCCCACTAACTTTTAGTCGTTTTCTCAGTACCACGACACAACTTGTTTCCATAGCTTTCCATTTTAAAGCGCCATACGTGCAGTTAGAGCAGAGACTAACTCAAACTGGCAGATGGGCAGAGGACATCCAGTAAACAGCCACGCAGGTCAGGATGACATTAAAATGTCTTTCACTGGCCAGCTCACTAAAGCAGGGAAGCTCTAACACATGCACAGGCAGCAGCCTCCCGGCTCTAACATACAAACATAACTGCACAGTTTCTAAGTTGTACTTCTGGGATGCACAAATAAAAAGTAAACTGTTATTTAACGTTTATTGAGGTCAGTGGTAACAGTCAAGTGCGTTGAGTGATGCGTACGAGCAGCCCTGTCCGCTCTGCAGTGTGTTCAGCCAGCAAAACATGTCCAACATGCAGGCAGCAACACATCTGTATTGACCTCAGATCAGTAAAGCACAGCAGACCAGAACATCCTGCTGTCTGCTGAGCATTGATCAGCTAACTGGCCGCGATGCCAAGGCTTGGTCTGTCTCTCTCTCTCTCTTACACAGAGAGAGAGAGAGAGAGAGAGAGAGAGAGAGAGAGAGAAAAAAAACAGCAAATGAATGAATGATGGATTCAATTCCTATTACAAGACTGAATACCACTACATTCCTTCAGTGCAGAAACAAAATCAACACTGATTCAAAATTTATTTAGATGAACATATTGACTCCATGCATTCCCCTTCCTTGGCAAAACCTACATTATCTACAATGCAACTCAACACTGATTTGAGGTTCTTTAGCCCATACAGTAGCGTATGATGTAGGCTGGAGATGCTAACCATAAGAAGGCGGCTCCATTAGCAGAGACAAGATCTGGTATTAACTAAGTTTGGGCCCGGTACTGGCTGATTCTCAAATATGGAATATGTGGGACTCAGATTGAGTATATACATGTGTGTGTTTCCACCTGTTATGTGACCGGGCCCCGCTCACGCCAGACTGTCTGAATCACGCTCGGGCAAGAATGCAGAACTAAGGCCCTTCTGCTTTCATTTATAATTCAGAACAGCGCCACATACCATTTGTCTCCTTCAGAATTACAATTTTATATCTCCCCTTTTCTGGGGAATTGCTTATCGAAACAGAAAGATGTGGACATGTCTTCAAGGTTTCAGGTGTTCTTTTGTAAAAGCTTTTTGGGAATAAAGGAGTATCATGCTAGGAAATTTATCAGGAAAAAAAAAATCAGTGTGAAAGCAGCGAGCGATATCTCCACACAAAAGCCTTCTTAGGGTTGCATGCATTCATCAGTGACAAAATAAATTAATCTGCTCCACTTTGGCTGCATCTCATCTTCTTTTTCAACCCAGGTCTGATGCCTCTATAACGCATACTAAATCTCTTTAGATACAAGTATATGCTGTTGTGAATACACTGAACTTAACGCAATGAAAATATAAAGGGTTTAAACACTCGATGCAGTGTCTGGGCAACAGATTAGCCACAACAAAAGATCTGTATTCAAAAGATGTAAACAGCTCCGGGATCTGGGATGTCTGCGATTTGCTATTGATTCTTAAGAGTATTACTAATCAATACTGATCGAAGGATTTGCAATTTAAAACATGAAAGACTGGGGAAATCTCTTAAATCCCAAAGCAGCATTCAAATTCTTTGTTTTCACAGCACAGCCTCCTAAAATCTGAAAGGTTCCTTTGTTTTTTGTTTCTTTAATTCAGAGGTGGTAAAACTGGATTTGCTGATCTATAATTAGAACTGAGGTCCAATCACAAAGCACTGCACTGGTTCAGACTGAGAAAACTTTTCTTCTCAAGCAGTCCCTTTTCAACTTTCCCCTTTGTGACCATTTAAGTCTGGGACTGTAATAGACCCAGTTTAATTCTGGAGAATGCCCCTTGAATTCCCTGCAGTAATGTATGCGTCTTAATTTCAGCAACAGAAAGAACTGTCCCATCCATGTGCAGCTTAGAGCAACACATAAAGCAGATTCCGAATTTAACTCAGAACAAATATATTATTCAAGCAATTTAGTGCCTGTTAGATATTAAGAGTTTTAAAGTTGAAAATGAAGCTAATGTGTTCAATTAGAAGTGTGTGAGTGAGGTCTGAAATCGGAGTTCTGCGGTGTGCGAACTGTTAATTCTTTTCTATGATAAATTTTTTCCGGCCCTGCACTAACCCCACATAGTGAGGATGTGCATGGATTTTTGGCTGTTTTATGGGTGTGGTTCGATTATATTCATTTGGTGAGCAATGTGACACAGACGTGCCCGCGATTTTCTTACTATAGACTAGCGAGAAACACAAACACAGTGTTCTAAATAGAAGTTTATCACTAATTAGTAAGTACATTTGCAGGAGGCTATTAGGGCCTTTAAAGGAAATATTTTCTTGCCTACAACTAAAGAGAGGCAATAATGACAAAAAAAAAGTAATGAGCGCCTATCCACCCAATCTACAGTTCTGTTTAAATCCACTAATCTTCTCAGTTCACAAACTCAAAGATCTTATGTTTGGTGAATGCACTGTGTTCTATTCATCAGCATTTACCTTCTAATTATAAAGCAGAGTTACAAACCAACAAAGTCATTTCAAATAGAAGGAATAAACCACTTTTTAATATCTCAAAGTAAATGTGTGTAAGCTGGAGAAGTAACAGAGAAAAGATTTATGGTTACAGAACATGGACTGAAGCAGTGCACAACAATTCAATAAAGCCCAGTGAGCTGAGAGAATGACATTGTGTGTGTGCGTTTGTGCGTGTGTGTGTGTGTGCGCGCGTGTGTGTGTGTGTGTGTGTGTGTGTGTTGTAGTTGTCGCATCTGCTGCACAAAGCTCCATGGCAGCCTGGCTGAGACTCTCTGGTCAACCTGTCATCACTGGTTCTGACTCACTGCTTAACCTTTGTGAGCATACGCCGTTATTTAGCACAACACTGGCCCCGTGGGGAGAGAGAAATGGATAAATGGATGAGGCAGCAGGCTCCCTCCCTTCCACCCATCCATCCACACACACACACACAGACATATACTGTACAGGCACACACACTTATCTAGTGCACTCAACTACTCAGTTTAGACAGTTCACTTATCTGTGAAATATCTCAACATCTGCAGGCATTCATTCAAAAATGCAGGAAATTCAACAGATCTGTGAATTTTAAGGCTTCTCAGACACCAAAACACAACACAGCCATTCCTAACAAGCTCTCACTGTATTTTACGACTCTCAGTGCCACACGCTTTTAAAAAAGTAATCCCTCTGGAGTGTGTTCTTGCATGTGAATGTCCTGGCAAAAACAGCATGTGACCAGACGATGACAAGAGTTGAGCCGGGTTTAACTTTCTTGCTGGTCAATTCTGCAATCTTTTCTTCACAGCCACACCTGTCTGCACGCTTCCTGTGCTGCTGG
>JAVDPK010000083.1:89547-101960 GCA_034780415.1 Cichlasoma orientale
ATATATATATATATATATATATATATATATATATATATATATATATTCCTCCAGGGCTACCATGATGGTAAAGATAAGATAAGTGCCCCAGTGATCAGGCAATCCCCTAGCAACTGGCAATAGTGGGGAGGAAGAGATCTACAGAAGAACCAGGCTCAGGGAGGTGTGGCCATTTGCCGTGACAGGTTGAGGTGAATGCAAAGAGAAGAGGGAAAAGAGGATCACATTCTTAGCCATATTAAACTACACATTACTGTCATGGACATTAAGGAAGTCATAAACTAAAAATGACAGAAAGAGTAATGAGTCCACTCATTGCCAATGTCATATTTAGTTTTGGTTAGACTGCAGTCACAGATGCCTAGAGACCGGTCAGCGACCCCCGGAAAAAAATGAGTATTCCCTGACCATTGCAAATGATTGCTGGCAGTCACTGTGACATTAACTGCTAAAGCCACAGCCACACAGGCCTAAATACTGGTCAGGCTAGTTGGCACGTGTTTGAAGACAAGTTGGCATCTTCCATACAAACTACAGTTGACCGCAGCAAACTGCTAGTTGGTGCAGCAAACTCTATGCGACAGCCGGCAACCTCCTGCAACCACTGCTAACTGGTCAGGGAACACACATTTTTTCCCCCAGTGATTGGTGATTGCCAAAGGTTTACCGACCAGTCTCTAGGCCCCTGTGATGGAGGCCTTGATCACAGCAATAAACACAGCATAAAACTACGTCTGTCAAATATTTTGTGGAAAATTGGCATAAAAGACCATTTTCATCCCTAGTTTTCATTCAATGGGGAACTGAGGAAGGGTCCGAAGGGAAGGGTGCAATGTATTGTACACACGTAAACATAATGTCATGTCTCAGCCATTTTCTTCCCCCCTAGTTGTAGTTGCTTCAATTGCTCAAAGTTCAGTGTAGTTTTAAAAAAAAAAAAAAAAAACCAAGTATTGCCTGTATTTTAATTTTAATTTTTGAATATTTAAAAACAGACTACTTTCTTTTTCTGTAAAACAGCACTCGAGATTATGCAGACAAGCTTCTAGTCAAAGAGAAAAATCAGCTCTTGCTCATGCCCCAAGTGAACAATATATGCACAATGCATAATATGGGCCTCTAATTTGCTTTCCATTATAAAGTGAAAGACAGTCAAATGGTGTGGTTTATGTTTAAAAGGACAAAATTAAATTGAGGATTGTTAGTATGGCTCAAGGGCAACTTAAAAACCCACCATCATTCAGTCCAATCCAGTGCATTTGATGTAGATATTTCAGCTAGCAGGCACAGATTTGCAAAACCTCAGAACCCTTTGCGGTGCTGGTTATTGTTAGATATTTTTTGAATTGGGAACGCAACAAAAATCCTTCAAAGATTTGGCAACAATGTTGGCAGTGTCGCTGGATAACCTTTAAATTCCACAACAGTCTAAATGGTCATAGATCATTCAGGAGAACAAAGAAACTCTATCTTAATAACACTAAAAGACCAGCAACCTGTTATGTGTATTTGTTGCTTATTCTTGTGAGCATGATAAAGACTTTGGCATTATGTTTGCAGACAAAGTCAGTATTGAAAATAGACTCAGTAAATGGGATCTCTGGAACTAATTACAAGGCACGCTGTGACAGTCTTTAAATACCAGGTGGGTAGAACAATACCAGGTCCTGATGACAGAGGAGAAAAAAAGGCCAACCTGGCTGGACAAAAGGAGGATATAAAGCGTTTCAGCCTTTAAAAACACAGTGTGTATGTGTGTGTGGTCAGACTATGCTCAAAGGTCAGTCACAAAGTAATAACATTCTGCGCAGTACTCAAACCTCTGATTACTGCACTAATAATCCTTCTGTCTGGTTACAGAACAACAGTTGCAACAGCTTTCTATGCCCTGATTTTTATGTACCCCAAAAAAGAAAGGAAAAATATCCATCCATCCATCCATCCATCCATCCATCCATCCATCCATCCATCCATCCATCCATCCATCCATCCATCCATCCACAATCAGTCTTTACGTGGACAAACCATTTAATTTAAACATCACAAGCAGTAGAAATAATATAGTAGTAGGAAAGTATAATTGCTGTTTAGAGTGATGAGCAGTCTTAGTGTAGGATAGTACAGCTGGGAATATCTAAAGACTCCCCAACACTTATTTACACCCCCAGTTCTGTCACATACACAGTTCAAACAGCACTAAACCGCTGACTTGGCTGTCCATGAAGGTGGAGGTTCTTCTTTTGACTTCAGCCAAAATGGAAGGGACTTGAGTTGAGCCAATTCTGGCTTGTATAGACACAGATAACTAAAATCCCAACAACTCTGGGTAAGCCTGAGGTGTGTCTACGCAATAAAATGCTTAAAAAGTATAATGCAAATACAATTATTTCATACAGATCTACAAACCAATTATTTCTCTTAGATTTCATTGTGATTACCCCTTCTAGTCAGCATTCCCTGATATTCAGGAGTTGAACCAGGTACTGAAGCATTACAACACTGTCAAATATTTGTATCAAAATGACAGCCATTATGTTTCTGAATATGTATTGTGTCCTCTCTGAAGGACTGATATCCTAAGAGAAAAAAAAGAGAGCTGTTGACTAAAATATGAAACGCTGGCTTTAAACAAGTCTTAGTCAAAAAGCAGCAAAACTGATTAATTTATTCAGGTAAAATAATGTTCTGCTGGATGGATGTATTGTTAAAGCCGCTGACAGTTAAGTGACAATCTGGATAATCCGCCTTAGTTAATTGTTTTTAATGGGGTCAGTTCAATTTGAATCAAACATTAAGCTGTTCAGATGTTTGTATCAATTTAGCTGCTTCCTACTGGGACATTTAGACTTTATTAACATTCTATTGTGAATTTTGTTGATGTGCCCTTCCTGACAGCTCTGAAACCGATTAATTAGTGACAATTAGGCCAACAGCCAATGATGGCAGTTAGTGTTATGTGGAAAGGCAACATTCATGTCTGTCTTTCAGAATGATTAATCATGTAGTCTGCAGTACCTTTTTAATTGATCTCTTGTGCTACAAAGCTTTTATCCTGGCAAGCATTAACCCAGTCATAACTAGCACCATCATCATCAGAGGCAGCAACAATAGCTTTTCAACTCAGTGTCAGACCGCTTTGGATTTGTGTGTGGGTGTGTATGAGACCAAGGAAAAGAGTTATCAGAGCAAATAAAAAGGGCAAAAGCGATTAAAATAATGTGACACTGCAGTCTCTCCAAATGTTTCCAAAAATACACCACCTGCGCTTTCCAGGCACAGTAGGGTGCTGCAATGATGCTGTACAGCCCTCGAAGTATCCCCATAATATGCTGTCACCCAGGCACATATCATTTTTGCAAGCTACACGCTCTGCGCACACACTCCTCTTGCTCCGGAAGATACAGTTTGCATTGCAGGGCAGAGGGAAATGACAGGATAACAGTATGTTCAGTGGTTCCCAGCAGGTGTTCTGTAACGGTGATGGCCGGTATGTGTCAGGGCCAGAAACCTGTCAGTGGTATGAGCACAATCAGTCCATTAAGTCCTAAAAAGTTTCAGTTACCCACAGGGTGGCACAGACCTGTCAGGGGCTGCTGTTCCTGTGGATCCCTGACCAACATCTGATGAACCACAATCAACCATGATGGATGACCTGCTTCCTAGCAGCCGTATGGAAGAAAATATATAGTGTGTGAGAAAAGGGTATAAATGGACGGTGGTGGGACTTCAGATTCTTTCAGCAATGAAAGACAAAACAAATTTAACAAATACAAAATCAATTCTAAGTACTAATATCAATTTACACAATCACCATCTTAGATAATCATTAACATCCTCTGGCAAAAATCATAAACAATCTGAGTTGTGGAGTCAATCCTGGCTGTCACTGGGCAAGAGGCGGGGTACACCGTGGACAAGTTGCCAGCCCTCCAACATGGAGCTAATGCAGTGAGAGAGAGAAACTATTCACACTCACATTCACACCTCCAGCCAATTTCATATTAACACATAGCCTACATACACGTCTTTGAACTGGGACAAGAAGCCCAAGTACCCAGAGAGAACCCATGCAGGCAGGAGGAGAACATCCAAACTCTACACAGAAAGGCCCCAGCCAAACTGTGGCTTCAAAGTGACAGTCCTAACCACTGTGCTGCCCTCCAAATCATGAACAATCATTAAAAACTTGACTTATTCTGATGTGCAGCTGCAGCACAGTCCCCGGGGCAGAAAAATACAATTTTGCAACGCCCAAATTTGTCCATATCCCAATTAGCTAAGCCTTATGTAATTCACATAATGAAGGCCACATTTCCATACTTTCCACCCCAATTTTATTTTTTTTTTTTAAACAAATCTGAGGCATCCACAAACTGAAAGAAGCAGCACAAAAAAGAAAGAAAAACGCGAGAGCTGCTCTGGTCATGTGAGAAAAGATGTGATTACATCTCTGCGGCATCAGCGCATCACTGAGGTGGATCAATAGCGACAAACGATGCAGTAGAATGACTCCTCTCACTGAGGGGCTATGTCATCTACCACTATCATCAAAAAGAATGGCAGACTCTGCACATGTCCAAGAATTGTGTCTCAAGAGGAAAATGCCTGTGCACTGGCCCCAGCTCTAACCCAGCAAACCCTGGCTCCAACAGGGTGGTCACATCACCAAGAACCAGGCCAAAGGTCTTGATTGTTCCTGCTCTGATTACAGAAAAAAGGTTTCTCAGTGTATAACAACAAAGAATTTTATATTGGCGCATTAATATTCAATGCCTTTAAATAAGAAAATGACATATTGTGAGAATGTTAGCATAGCTCAATACTTTATACTGTATGACAAGTAAAATGAAAACATTCGCAGCTCATTATATTTAATCATCTTATTGTTTGGTGCTCCCAAACTTTATTGACACGCATATTAGTATCAAGGGTGGTTTTCAATGTGCCAAGCATGGCACATGCACCAAAGAGACCACCTAGTACCACTATGATTAAAATACTTCCTTTTTGTTGAAAACACATTAGATAGAGTTGCTACTCTTATCACAATAATTATCAGTGTGGATATAAAATGCCTGCCTGGACTGTGATGGTATTTGATACCCTGCAGTGGAGTAGCATCACAGCATACCCAAAGTGAAAGTTTACAAACTTTCTGTATTGACCCGAACATCCATGGGTCTCCATTAAAGACACATCCACAAATGTTGTGTTTGTTGAGTTGGGGTCTGATAGTACAAAGTTTAATAACTTGGCAACACACCTTTCTTTGTACCCCAACAGGTGAAACAACTGTGGTGCAATATTCCTTCTTGTAGCAGGGCCTGAAATAGTGTGGGAACATTCTCACAATGAAACCAGAGGTTGGACTTGGTTGCATTTAGAAATGTCAGGTAATCTGTCTTTCAGGGATGAAAAGGCAGCCGTTGGGGATACTCTTGTTTCCTCTAAAGAAATCAATAAGGGGGGAGGTTTTATTTGATATAAGACGGGGAAGGAGAAATAGGTTTAAGCTGAAAATACATTTGGAGGACAGTTAGAACTAAGCTCATGCTGAAGAAATACAAGAAAGCTTGTTGGACAGATACAATTATACAACACAAATAACGAGTTCAAGTGTGGCACAAATCAGCACACAAGATTTTACTCATTCTTGACATACACATCGAGGGTAAATACTTCGTTTGCACATTTATTACGAGTCCCCAAAAAAAAAATCTCCACAATCTGAGCTCCACAACTTCAATCCAACGCTTTACTCAAACTGCATCCACATAATTTTGCTAAAGTTTTATTTCTCCTACTCTTTCCTCCCATCCCAGCAGTCTAAATGAATGGGTGAGTGTGTAGTGTGCTATCTGTGGCAAGCCGGGGGAGTTTTGATTTATTTCCACAGCTCACCCAAACTGACGCACTGACAGCCCGGATTGTTCTGTAGCCATGATAAATACCCCATAAACAGACGCTCCAAGCCTGTTAAATGTGCTAACTCTGGATCCACACAGGGCCAGAGAGAAAACGGAAAGGCTAGATAGGGAATTACAAAGTGGGCTGGTTTACGCTTTGCTCTCATTTCCACATTAAAGCTACCAGGGTGATAGGATAAGACTGGTGATTTCAGCCAAAGTAGAACAAATGATCCTTTCATGCCTCCTCCTAATGTGGTAAAAATGTATTAACAATGCTTTGTTACTCAGTGTTTTGTTATGGTAATGCTAAATGACACAATGTGCAGAAATCATTATTCACATTCATAATGGGTTAAATGACGAGTTGAAAAGCAATTGACTCTTCCTGTCAGATCCTCTGCTTAGGCTAACCGGGAAGAAGAACCATTTGAAGACTCTGCTGTCCGTGCTACCCCATGATTTCCCACCCACTGCAAATATGACTATCTTTGTTTCCATCCACACACCCATCTTAGTCCTTCTGAGTCAGAACTGCCTCTGTAAATCATGCAGAGCAGCCGGGAGACTTCCAAAAGAAGTGTGAATTGTCCTCATCTCTCTCTCTGGTTTCAATAGGAGATCTTTAGGATGGCTGACTGACAGAGCCTTGGTGACAGAGCTAAAAAAAAAAATAAGCCAATAAATCAGCCTCTTCCATCCCAGTCCTCCTCTCAACACCCATCAGTCAGCTAAATGGGCCACGCCCACTGCAAATTTAAGCCTACTGCACTCCTGTAGATGGAGGGAGGTAATGTGTGCGTCTGTGTTGATGTCCTGGCAGAAAAAATTTAATTTTATCAAAACTTTTTCAGTAAGACATATCCAGTCATTCATAGAGCTTTACTGTGTGCCTTTAAGAGCTCACACTCTGATGGATACAGCAGGGCAACTGGGGTTCAATACTGTATCTTTGACATATGGACTGGAGTAGCTAGGGGTCAAACTACCAACCTTCGGATCAGCAATCTCTACCTCCTGAAGTACTAGTCCACTTACCATTTACCACATATAAAAAAAAGAGGGAAAAAAAACTTAAACTGAACACCTAACAAACAACTGTAAATATAAATTTCTTCCAAAAAGTCTCTATTGTTCTTTATTTGATCTAATTATCACTTTGAATGATGTTCTGAACACAAAGCACATCGATCTAAAGACCAAACAGTACATCCATTAAATACCCGTTTGTCTGAAAAATTAATTGATGGTAATTTAGACGAGGTTTTAACTGATTAACTTGTTTATCAAGTAAAAACACCGAACTTTGAAGGGAAGAACTCCCATGTGAATATGTGATTTAATATCAAATACTTTTTCAGTCTTTTCAGTCGTGTGACTGTAATAAAATATTTGGAGATGCAACAAATGATACAATTAAAAGCTGAATTTAACTACTTGCATTGCATTCACGATCAAAATCGAAGCAGAAAGCAAGAGATCCCTTTTTTTTTTATTCCACACATTCTTCTTCCTACTCACAAACGAATGTGTGCATTACCTAGAATGCAACTGTCTGCAGACAGTTCAGTCAGATATTTTGTGTGTTCGGTCACATTGATGTGAGGGGGAAGGCAGGGACGGGAACGATTTATATGACTACAGTTTGTGAAGCTTGATCTTGTCCTGTTGCCCTTCATTCAATACTTTAGATTCCAGCAGTTCTCAGTAAAATATAACAAAACAAAACAAACCGACACAAACACGGCATCGTGCTAGCGGGTGTTAATGTAGTCAAGCTTTTGTGCAGCTTCTTCTGGAGCAACAAAGGCTTTATGCAACCTTTTTTGACAGCACTAAGCAAAGCAAGTAAGAATATCACCTTCAAAACAAACAAACAAACAAAAAACAGTAAACAGGCTTTGATAGGCAACAACAAAAAATAGTGGAGCTATCCTTTAATCAGTTAATCAACCCATTTTAACCTGGCCAAGAATTCCCTCAGAACAAGCGTCCATACTCTATATTTAGAATGTATAAATTAAAATTAGTCCTTCAGTGATGTTTCAGAGGACAGGGAGAGCAAACTGAAAACATAACAGCCATAAAGATTTTAAAATATTTTATTGAAAATGAATATGGTAAGAATATTCTGGAACTGCTGGGACTTATTATGATCCCCCCCCCCCCCCCAACACTTAATTTGGTCCGTTGATCTGAGTCTTAATCTCATTTCACTCTCAATTAGTTTGCTGTACTTGTCTTCAAGTCTACGAGGGTAGCTTTCCACAACTAACAGTTCAAAATAATCCATATTTACCTTATACTTGATCTTGGTGCAGCCCCTCAGATCATTCACAGTCAGAGATGAGCTGTTTTATCTCCCCTCCCTTTCCCTTCAAGCCAACTTTCTTTAAATTTGCTGCCCCTCAGGAACAAAAGGTTTAAATAGCAGGTAGTGTGGTCTTCCGTGCTCACAGCCAGAGCTGTGTGCCTAAGATAACCACATAAGTGCCAGCAGAGACTAGAAAAAAAATGAGAAAACTTGAGCGTTTAGAGCATTGTGAACCCTGAGCTTCGGGTTCATAAAGATTACTTACACATACGCAGACCTCATTATTTAAAACTTTGGCCATGTTTAATATGAGCATCCACTATCTAAACTTAATCTTAGTGCACAAGTTTGCAGAATTACACAGGGTTGAATTCTATCTGAAATAAAAACAAATGAATCCAACATCTAGTGGATGTGTCTGCATTTCTAAGAACTCGTGACAGACTGAAGTGATCTCCTACAGAAAGATGGGCTTAAAAAGGCTTTCTGCCGTCTCCCACAGGCCTTATAACTGCTGTTCAGAAAACCACAGAAGAGCCTGAAATTGATGTCCTCGCAGATGTGACATATTAGCAGCTACAGGTGCAGTCAGAATGCTTCTCTTTCATTGCAGTCATGCACACATTCACTCCTTTCCTCTTTCTCAGGTCAGTGCCTCCAATAACCGTCACTACAACAGGACTTCAGTGTTAGGTGAGTCTGGGATATTTGGCAGCATCATTTGTCAAACCTGCAGCATTTATGGCAGAAGAGCATCTGACAACAGCTTAAAGACATTTTATTCCATGTGGCATCCCCCTGTGCGTGCTGAAAAGCCACTGCTAGCGACGGCTCCAAATGTCTATCTGGGGCTGGGGAGGGCATGAAGATGGGGAAAAGAAAAGGAGTGTGAGTGGGTTCAGAAGCGCTGTCTTATTAAATTATCTCCTCGCCTTTTACAGCCTGGCCCCCGCCCTTCGCTTTCCATCTCTCTTCTAGACTAAACATTTGTCTTTCCATTCATGGGCACATTTGTATTCCATTGAGATGGGTTCCTGGTGGTGTAGCGGGGGGGATGGGTACAAAGTCCACATTCAGGTTTGCCGTTTTCCATGTCACTGCATGGCAACAGCACTCTACAGGTAGAATGCTGAAGATTATAAACTGTCCAAAATTAATTTAATGCAGCTTCTAATTAATGGAATACTTGATTTTTATTGATTACTTTATATTTAAAATATTCAGTAATAAGATAACATTTGTCAGTGAAGCTAACAACACAGAAATATTAATAATAATATATTTTTCTGCATTGTAAGTAAACACTTAATTAAGACTTTATTCCCAAATATTCTGCTGCTTCCAACTGACTTAATACATGCATATAATGTCCTATACATGAATCATGGTGCTTAAATGCTGAGTTAACTTAAGTCACACACTGTCTAAATTTACATAGTAACCTACTCCCACTTTCTCTTACAAGAACCGAACAGATCATTAAACTGTCAACCCCCATCTTAAAAATGTCAGGGTTCTTCCTGTCCTTTAGAGAACCGATGCTGTCCTTTAGTACACCATCACCACCTGCCCAGCTGGTGTCACACCCTCACAGAGCTCTGTCTTTATTAGCCAGGTGACTGTTTATTTAGCAAGACTCCATTAACCTGACTCCTATCACAAGGTGCACCACCTCACCTTTAATCAAACTGACAGCTGAGAAGCTATAATCATTGAGGCTATTTACATAATGCCGGGCTGGGAAAAAGATACCACCTGCTCTGGCACTGTAACTATGAAGGGGCTATTTTCATGTTAAAGCCATTATGGGCATTTTAAACCACTTAAAAGCTTTTACTTTCAGTAAAAATGAACATTTTTATCAATCTTCTTCCATTTATCCAGTTCAGGGTCATGGGTGGTCTGAAAATTTACATGTGTGTTGTATATGCAACATGTATCTGTTTCTTCAACAATGGGACAAAGTTATTCTCTGCAGTCGTTTACATTAATTTGAGAGTGTCAAAAAATTGGGTGCATTCACATATACATGTTGTCCATTTTGGTAACATTGCATTCAGTCCCCTGCTTTCTCATTTCACCTATTATACCCTTTATTAGAAAGGAGATAGAAAAAAAAAGTGTGGGGTTTGATTTGTGCTGGGTAAAATCTTTCCTCTGAAAAATCTGATCTAACAGCCCCCGTCAAACTTCCTCCCTCTGAGTTCTCCAATTTTAAGGATGACAAGTACTCCTTATAGGTTTTGGGAGTGCAATAAAATTTTGTCACAGATAATTAAACCAGTCAGCCAGCAGCCCTGTGAAAAACAATAGCTGAGAATCTCGGAGGCTGCTCTGCTGACATTTAGACTGTTTGTAAAACTGTCTCCCTTCTTTCAGCAGCGCTTTCAAATCCACGGTCAACCTATGCAGTTTAGTGGACTTGTTTTTCAGATCTGTAACACGCTGACGGACTGCTGGAGCTGAAAATGAAATGACTATAAAAAGCATAGAAACTCAGAGGAAATCTTTTTTTTTTTTTAATTAGCGCTCAAATTCAGTCAAAGAGAAACAGATCAACTGAGACTTGTATAAGTGCTAAGTTGTTTTAGGCATCAGCTATGAAATAATCTACTGTATCATAAACATTTATCCTGGCCTGTAACACCTGTCCATAAATTATGTTGTAAATATATCTGGCGTACTGTAGCCACAGTACTATATTCACACTTCACTTAAACAAATATAAACACAACAGCAGCATGTTGGGAATTATAGCTTCTGAAATCAAACAAACTCATGGAGATAATGTAAAAATTTGTCAAAGCAATCCACATATTTCAGGGCAGAAAAAAATTGCATAAACGAGCTTTCTAGACATCAAAAAGAGTGCAGCTCTCTAATCTAGGCTTGTGCTTATTGTAAAATATGTTTTCACTTGTTTGGTCTTCAAAAAAGGCTTACCACATAAACATAAAAGTAATCCGCTTTAATTTCTTGCCCACTCAGTGAATTACAGCTGTTTCTCTAAACCTCAACAAAATGTAATTCAGCAGTAACAAAATGTTTCACTAATTAAAAATATTTACTTGCATTATTCATTTGTAATTATGCAGTGAATTTTATCATATATGATCTCACTTCATTGCACGTCTGCTGATGGGACTGTGGGACTGATTCTGCCCAGAGCGAGAATCATTTACTAATGGCCTCTGTTTGCTCCCCTTTCAATAATAATAATGAGACTATAAACAAACACAAAGCCATAAAAAAAGATTCTGGCACTTTCCATGTTCTCCGTTTCCTTGAACCAGTGTGATCAATTATTCATAGGGTTTCTATGGAAGCAAATCACGAAGAGGGATCACGTTTCTCATGCCACACAATTGGCTGAACACAGGCAGAGATGTCAGAGCCTCTTAATGCCAAGTATCTATAGATAAAAAATATAAAAAAACCACTTCATTTTTTGGAATATTGTGCTTCACTACAAACAGCTAAAAGACGAGCTAAAAGATAAGCAGCACACATGGACTTAAGTGACTAAAACAGATAAAGGTCAAAGTGAGACCACTGTTGAAATCACTTGTTCGAACTATGGCAACAAATGAAATTGTTAGCCAGTGATTGATAAAAACCACTGAAAAAGTCAGCAGTTGAAAACATAAACATAATTATATACAGTTGAAATAGTGATTTAAAAATATTTAACAAAGTATTTTTAACTAAAAGTATATATAGTCTGTTCTCCACGTTATGCTGCCTCTGACCCTAGCCAAATAGAAAAGATGAGGGGAAACCTGCACAACCATTCCTGTTTTGGGGGTTGTCTCATTGTTGCCCCTCTAGTGCACCCGCTGTTAATTTCATTAACACCAAAGCAGCTGAAACTGATTAACAACCCCCTCCGCTACTTAACCAACCAGATCAATATCCCAGAAGTTTAACTGACAACGCTATACTCTGATTAAAAAATGCTCCTTTAATTTTTTTTACGAGCACTATATTTATCTGTCAGTCACTTCGAGCTACCTCTGGCTCATGTTACAGCAGCCTTCATATCAGCGTGTGTCAACAATTATATGTTGTTAGGCAACCAGGCGTGCTGCCAGTGTTGTTTTACATTGATTTCTATGGGGTGAAAATGACTGCCCCAGCAGTTCTAGGTATAAGTGGTCATAACTGTTTTCTTTTTATCCCACACTATATATATA